>JAVGWX010000003.1:97015812-97503312 GCA_036924085.1 Ariolimax columbianus
CCTAGCACTGAGTGTAAAGCGACGCTCTTTGATCTCCTATCAAAGCTTGGGTTAGGGGCCCAAGACACAGCAGTGAATGAGCTAAGCGCTGACAAAAACTCTATTCCGCCTTGAAATTGCGGCCCTGGAAGCAGACCGCACTCGTGCAGCAGGGCTGGGGAATGGGAAATTATTTAAAATGGCACAGGGCAACAGATAAAGTCAGAGATCGACATAAATATAGACAGACAGACAGACAGTTAGATAGATAGATAGATAGATAGATATAGAAAAATAGATAGACAGACAGACAGACAGACAGACAGACAGACAGACAGACAGACAGACAGACAGATAGATGACAGTCAACGATAACACTGACAAATAAAGTGGTAGTGAAGAGCTATAATCGTCGGCATGGCACACGATGACAGAAATCCAGCCACACATTTGTAATGGTAAAAACATATTTAGATAGTTGGTTCCTGCTGTGAGCTAAGATGGTTGAAGATTGTGTCCTTCATTTAGCACTTGTTATCATACTCCCTACCTGTACCCTCAATCACTGCTTGAAATGTTGCATTCGCAGTACCAAAAAAAAAAACATGCAATTCTCGTGATCTCACCTGCCTGTTGAGTAAAGTGTTCTAAATTTACAAAAATAAACTAATAACTTATTTTAAATCGCAAACCTCCATTTTTGTTTAATGTGTTCAATTTTCGGAAACTTTAAGGGTAAATACACAACATGTACGTTTGACAGTTTCTTTCGCACACAGTCTGGTTTGCTATGGCGACTCCGTTATATGATTCATCTTGACCATTCCCAGAAAACAGCTACAAACCACACAAACTGGTCTTTTAAATCACATGTTTACTGGCCGTTTTATCATGTGTTACTGGTCTCGAGGCAAGGTGTCCGGAGGTCGCGGGTTCGAATCACGGTGGAGACCGTGATTTCTTTTTCCACGAGGATTTTCTGTAAAAAATTCCCCGGATCTCTGGGTAGTGAGATCAGACCCCTGATCTCTGGGTAGTGAGATCGGACCCCCGTGTTCAGTGTCCAGCACGCTAAAAATACCTTGGCAGTTAGAAATCGAAAAAGAGTAAGCCGGTACCCGGACAAAAATCATTTGTAAAAATCTACTCAAATTATTTGTACCTTCCCCCGGACCTAGTAAGCCGCAGGAAGTTGTAAAATACCTACTATATGTATAGCCGAAGGATTCGATTACCTGTTTGAACCATTCAAACTACATGTTTGAATTCCAGGACTCCAAGTAATACTGGTCTTTTTATCTTGTCTGTTTACTTGTTTTATAATTTGTTTATTGGTCGTGTTTATCATGTGTTTACTGGCATTTTTATGTTTGGTATTTTCCTCATGTGTTTACTGGTATTTTTATCATCATTACTGGTATTGTTATCATGTGTTTACTGATATTTTTGTATCACGATTACTGGTATTTGTATTATCTTTACTATTTTTTAAAATCATCTTTACTGGTCTTTTTATCATGTATTCACTGGCCATTATACAATGTATTTACTGGTCTTATTGTCATGTCTGAATACTTGTCTTTTATCATGTGTTTACTTCCCTTTTATCATGTTTACTGGTCTTTTTATCATGTTTACTTGTTGTTTTATCGGGTTTACTGGCCGTTTTATAGTGTTTACTGGTCGATGATGGCATAATTAATTTTGCTAGCGCTATTTTTAGTAAGGATTAACTGCGATACTTTTTATCCTCACTCTCTCGTCTCGTGCCGCCCGTCCCCAGTGGCAAGTCAAGGACAAGACGACTAGGGTGCGACTACGAGATGCAGGGATTCCGCATCAAGCACCCGTGAAAAAGACGGCAGAGTCCGGAATAGAACCCACACCACCTGATCACGAGGCCGACGGCTTAACCACTTCGCCACGGAATCCACGATCAGGTGTTTACTGGCTGTTTTATCAGTGTTCATTGATCTTAATATCGCTGGTCTTATATGTTTACTAACTGTTTTATCATGCGTTTGCAGGTCCTAGTATGTGATTACTGATTTTTTTCTTTATCTTGTGTGTTTACTTGTCTTATTATGTGTGATTATTGGTCTTTTTATCATGTGTTTACGTAACTTTTTATGTGTATTTATTGGTCTTTTTATCATGTGTTTACATAATCTTTTATCGTGTGTTTACATAACTTTTAATCATGTGTTTACATAAATTTTTAAGTATATTTATTGGTATTTTTATCATGTGTTTACATAACTTTTTATCATGTGTTTACATAACCTTTTATCGTGTGTTTACATAACATTGTATCATGTGTTTACATAACTTTTTATCATGTGTTTACAAAACTTTTTATGTGTATTTATTTGTCTTTTTATCATGTGTGTTATTGGTCTTTTTATCATGTGTGTTACTGGTCTTTTTATCATGTGTGTTATTGGTCTTTTTATCATGTGTGTTATTGGTCTTTTTATCATGTGTGTTTACTTGGCATTTTATAATCTGCGGAGCTGAATCGTTTGGACAATCCGCCAGGTGACAAGGAGAGCAGCGAAACTAATCCTTGGTAAGTACGGGTCTTTTCAGGTAGTGTAACTAAATAATGTGTGCGAGCGTATGTACGTATGTATGCATGTATGTATGTATGTGCGAGGGTAAGTCAGTAAGTAGGTCACGACTGAAATGGCATAGCTGAGAAATGCAGGTGGTAGTTTTTAAAAGTGTCGTTATGCGGCAGCAGCATCCAGTTTGTGATTACTGTGAGTAGCCGACGCTAGGTGCCACATGCACGTGCATAGTTCAATATTCAAAATGGAGTCTGTATTTACAGAGTGTACAACAGGACTTTCTGCAAAGGATATGCTAAAGAAAATGTTTTCTGTTTGTTTCGTCTTGCTCTTCAGCGTTCCTCTTGAAAAGAAAAGGACGTTGTCTTGTAGTTTACAGGGAGGTAGGGCCATCTGCGCCTTTCCGACTGGCACATCCGGTTCTATCTGGCTTGTTTGTGTACCGGGTTTGCCATCCCTATTCTTGTATCCAGACTACACTAGTCTTGTTCCAGCCTGTTTCCAGGGCCGCCGATGGAGGCGGAAGAGAGTCTTCGTCAGCTCTGGCTCACTGAACCTGATGCAAGCAGTCGTCTATGAGTCGCTGGCTGCTGTCAGCTCATCCACTATGCTGTATATTCAGCTCCTTGTGTTTATCGCGTAAAGCGAGTGGACACATTTTTTTAATGGACGCTGAAAAATTACTCATGAAGCGGGATCAAGACACAAAGCAGCACATGAGCTGCAGCGAGCAGCGACCCGTAGCCGACTGCTAGCGTCAAGGCCAGCGACCCATAGCTGACTGCTAGCGTCAGGGCCAGCGACCCATAGCTGACTGCTAGCGTCAGGGCCAGCGACTCATACCTGACTGCTAGCGTCAGGGCCAGCGATCCATAGGTGACTGCTAGCGTCAGGGCCAGCGAACCAGAGCTGACAATACCTTTCTACGCCTCCACGCGGTGATCCTGGATAACAAGCTGCAACAGAGCAGCTGGCTAAGTTGAAGGGATCGAAGAAGGAAGACAACTCGGTCCTAAAAAATGGTTGCTGAAGTTTGATGTGTGGGACAGAAAGGTGCAAATATCACAGTCAAGCTGTAATCCACGTCAAAACGCATTTCGTCCTTCCGACAACATCCTGCTACATGCAAAGCCCTTTTCGGGGCTTGGTAGCGGGAGATTGAAAACGAACGAAGAAGAGCTCATGAAGCCAGACCTGGTCATCCTGTTTAGATTGTAACAGAAGCATTTGTACGGTGGGTGGGGCAGATGATTGGAGCTAACAAGCCAGTAACGATAGGTAATGTAAAATATGTTTGTCTTAATTCACCCCAAACAGAGTTCCTTGTGTTCCCATCATACGTAACTGGGTATTTCATTTCGGGTTAAGCAAAGGCCAGAGCAATATAATTTAATTTTAAATAAATAAGCAGACTTAGATGAAGCTAGAAGGGTTGAAAGGATAGTTTATTCAGTTTTGCAAATGGTTATGATTAGGGTTAGGTTTAAGGTTAGGTTTAAGGTTAGGTTTAGGGTAAGGATTAGTGTTATGGTTAGGTTTAGGGTTAGGATTAGTGTTATGGTTAGATTTAGTGTTATGGTTAGGTTTAGGGTTAGGATTAGTGTTATGGTTAGGTTTAGTGTTATGGTTAGGTTTAGGGTTAGGATTAGTGTTATGGTTAGGTTTAGTGTTATGGTTAGGTTTAGGATTAGTGTTATGGTTAGGTTTAGTGTTATGGTTAGGTTTAGTGTTATGGTTAGGTTGAAGGTTGGAATTAGTGTTATGGTTAGGTTTAGGGTTAGGATTAGTGTTATTGTTAGGTTTAGGCCTAAAGTTAGGGTTATGGTTAGGATTAAATGCCATGGTTGTTATATCATCTAACAACATGGCCAATGCCTTCCTGCAGTAGAAACTGGATACTACTTTTCTTATCATATACCAACGTTAGCGGCATGCGAAATTCTCGTATATTCTCGCAGTTAAAAAGTGGACTATGCTGTGGCGTCACTACCACAAATTCGGTGCTTAAAATATACATTTCTCATATTTGGGGTGAATTAAGACGAAAGTATCCACAGTAACAACTAAAAATGGGCGCCAAGCATGCTGAGCCTACCTTCCAGAAAGTGTGTTCACGTGTGGTACACAGACAATTGTCTGAGGAACACAAAACGTACCAAAATGGGCATGCCCTTGCGTGATACAGCGATGGGAAAAGGGTATGAATGTGTGTAGAAATTATGTTGAGAAATAAGGGACAATGTCAGTGCAATAGTAAATGGTTTTCTAGTTTGCATCTCAGTATTTGAAAAGATTAACTACTTGTCCCATATTTAGGAACTTGCGTTTTAATTCACCCAAAAACAAAAGAAAGATCTATTTTTAGCACCGGATGTTTGAGATAGTGGCGCCAAACAGTCTGTGAGACTAGATGAGAATTCTTCGTTTGTTTCCGCTAATTCCTGTTGTCTTAGCAATGCATTTCTGGAATCTGTCAACGTTGGTCCATGATCAGGATAGTAGCAACCACTTTCTACAGCAGGGTGTCATTATGCATACTGTCAAACGATGTAATGTAAACTGACCCTAACCCTTAGCATAACCATAACGTAATCCTAACTGTAACCCTAAACACAACCTTCGCAAAACTGACTATAGCCATCTTCTCTACACTTATGCCTTTATCTAAGTCTTTATTTACCCTAAGCATAACCCTAACCCTTAACCTAAACATAGTCCTAAACCTAAACCTTAACCTAACCCTAATCCTTAACCTAAACATAATCCTAACCCATAACCTTAACATAACCCTAATCCTTAACCTAAACCTAAACATAGCCCTAAACATAATCCTAATCCTTAACCTAAACATAATCTTAATTCTCAACCTAACCCTTAACCTAAACATAATCCTTAACCTAAACATAACCCTAATCCTTAACCTAAACATAACCCTAACCCGTAACCTAAACATAACCCTAACCCTTAATCTAAACATAACCCTAAACCTAACTTTAACATAACCCTTAGCCTAAACATAACCCTAACCCTTAATCTAAACATAACCCTAAACCTAACTTTAACATAACCCTTAACCTAAACTTAACCCTTAACCTAAATATAACCCTAACCCTTAATCTAAACATAACCCTAAACCTAACTTTAGCATAACCCTAACCCCTCACTAAACCTAACATAACCCTAAAGGTAACCATAACCTAACCCTAACCATAGCCATACACCGTGTCCCTCATTAAACCTAACCTAACCCTAAACGTAACCCTAACCCTTAACAAAACTGAAGATAACCATCTTTTCTGCACTTATCTAAAATCTTTACTTACTGAACGCGAAATGGAATGGCCATAGGCGTCCCATGCAAACCCCGAGATCTCAGTTCGGGGAGAATTAAGACGCAAGTTTCGGTAGCGTATTGCAGTGGCTTCCCTGAGATCCCGAGCGTGCTGATGAAGGTGGACCGTGGTCGTCCAGGCAGTTCTGTAATGCTAGACTTCATTTGCATAACTACGGGATCACATCAATCTTAACTTCGTTAGCAATGCGACTTTAAAAATTGTATGTTTCCAGGGAACTCTATACAGAAGAGATGTGTGGCCTTAGTCAGTATTCTGTGCCTGACCTTGACGCGACGTCCTGGTGTTTCTGACCTTGACGCGACGTCCTGGTGTGACTGACCTTGACGCGACGTCCTGGTATGACTGACCTTGACGCGACGTCCTGGTGTGACTGACCTTGACGCGACGTCCTGGTATGACTGACCTTGACGCGACGTCCTGGTGTGACTGGCCTTGACGCGACATCCTGGTGTGACTGACCGGACTATCGCCTCAGTTCCCCGACTGTTGTTGTTGCTTAGATGTTTTCCTCACTAGTTTCTACTGGCGGAGGCGCGACCATTCCACCCCAGACCGTAGTCCATTGGGTGATATCAGGACGCATAAACCAGTGCTTGGATGCATGTATACGTCTGTGTGTACATATGCTAGGTTTGTGCGCCCTCAGAAGCTAGCCCAACCAAAGTGCAATGGAAAGACCTCACCAAGAGGGTGCGTGTGAAAGTTGTGCAAGAGTGTGATTGTTGGACAGAGTCAAATGAAACAGAGTGTGGTAAGAGGAGGAAGAGTTGCCCCCAGGATCACCATTCCCGACTACTACAAGAGCTATTTCTTCTTCTTCGTTCGTTCTCAATCTCCCACTACCAAACCCTGAAAGGGTAAGTAGCAGAATGTAGTCCAGAGAACGGAATGCGTTGTGTTGTAGTTTACAGATTGGCTGCGATATTTGCACGTTTCGGTCCAACACATCCGACTTCAGCAAGCATTTTTTGAGTACCGGGTTAGTATTCCCTCTTCAATCCCTTCTCCTTAGCCAGCCTGCCCTGCTGCAGCCTGTTATCCAGGATCACCGCGTGGAGGTGTAGAAGGGTCTTGGCAGCTATGGTTCGCTGGCCCTGATGTTAGCAGTCAGCTATGGGTCGCTGACCACTGCAGCTCATGCGCTGCTCAGCATCTTGATCCCCAACACCTATTTAAGGAAAGTAGCCTACCACGAAATGTCCAACCGCACAGCTCGCACGCGCAAACCGTGCAGTGTCTGCAGCCTACCCACCACTCCCACAAACACCCATACGTGCCACATTTAACCGCGGATTTAATTATCTAAATTGGTGTCAGCTTGTTCGATCGACAACAAAGAACTCTGGTGACTGACAGTTAAGCCAACCATCCACGAAGGCCATGTTCTCAAACCGCCGTCTGTATTCCAGTGCCTGTCAGATTCGCACGAGAAAGTCGAGCTAACAAAGAAAGAAAAGAAAAAATTGCCGTAGAGCAGGATTAGTTCTGTTTGTCAGATAATGAAATATTTGAAACCCGATGAAATACGTGCGAACATCTACCGAATTGGTACTTTGTGGGCACTTGCATGTAGACTTTGTGGGCACTTGCATGTAGACTTTGTGGGCACTTAAATGTAGACTTTGGGGGCACTTGCATGTAGACTTTGGGGGCACTTGCATGTAGACTTTGTAGCCTTTTTAATGTAGACTTTGTGGACACTTGAATTTCTACTTTGTGGGCACTTGAATGTAGTCTTTGTGGGCACTTGAATATGTACTTTGTGGGCACTTGAGTGTAGACTTTGTGGGCTTTTTAATGTAGACTTTGTGGACACTTGAATTTGTACTTTGTGGCCACTTGAATGTGTACTTTGTGGGCACTTAAAAGTGTACTTTGTAGGCACTTGAATGTATACTTTGTGGGCACTTGAATGTATACTTTGTGGGAACTTGAATATGTACTTTTATAGCAAATGTGATTTGAAAATATTAACTAGCTGCACATTAGTTCTATCAAAACAGCAGTGGTGAACACGATGGGAGGAAGAACGAGAGAGAGAGAGAGAGAGAGAGAGAGAGAGAGAGAGAGAGAGAGAGAAAGGAGACGAAACAATTGACATTTTAATCACTTTATGACTACCAACGGTTAATGCATCTCTATGAGCATCAATTGTTAAAATCACTTTATGACCACCAATTGTTAAAATTACCTTATAACCACCAACTGTTAAAATCACTATGACTACCAACTATTAAAATCACTTTGACTACCAATTGTTAAAATGAGCCTATGCCCGCCAACTGTTAAAATTAGTTTATGACCACCAACTGTTAAAATTAGTCTATGACCACCAACTGTTAAAATTAGTTTATAACCACCAACTTTTAAAATTAATCTATGACCACCAATTGTTAAAATTAGTATATGACAACCATCTGTTAAAGTCGGTCTATGATCGCCAAATGTTAAAATTAGTCTATGACCACCAAATCTTAAAATTAGTCTCTGACCACCAACTGTTAAACTATGACCACCAAATGTTAACATTAGTCTATGACCACCAACTGTTAAAATTAATCTATGACCCCCAAATGTTAAAATTAGTCTGTTAAAACCGCTCTATGACCACCAAATGGGTAATGACATATATATTGATGAATTAACGATATAGGATCAAGATGTGTTGGACCTAAAGGTGCAAATATCGCAGTCAAGCTATTAGCTACGACACAACGCATTCCGTTCTCTGGACTACATTCTGCTACTTAAACCCTTTCAGGGTTTGGTAGCAGAAGAAATAGAACGAACAAAGCCAAGCCAACCCAAAAGAACCATATACACGTTATAGGAGAAACACAGAAATCCTATACAACCTTAAAAAAAACAACAAAGAAATCATTAACAGCTACTAAAAACATTGAAATCTTTTACAACTTCCAAAAACAAAGAAAACATTTACTACCTCTGAAAACAGGGAAATCATATCATATTCAAGCGGAAACCAATCAAAAAACATCAGAAACAGGAGAAAACAACAACAAAATTGAGAAAGTACAACACAACAGAGAATACTTCTCTAAAACGGAGAACTCATTTACGAAACACATTTCCTCTACAAAGGAGATTTCCTCTACAAAATAGAGATTTGGTGTAGAACTCTACAAATCATTCAAAACACAGCAATTCTGTACAAAACAGAGAAATCATCGAAAACATTAAAAATAAAGAAATAATCAACAGCCTCCAAAACAGAGATGCTTTGTAAATGTAAACTTATAAAACAGAAATTATATAAACTCTACATTAAAAACGGAGCAATGTGTCAACTTTTTACAACATCACATACAGGAAGCAATTTGAGAAACTCTACAACCTCCAAAATGGATAATCATCTACAAAAAGTGAAGACAAGGATGAATGAGAGAAGTGGAGTGAGAGAAAGCAAATAAGAGAAGGGGAGTGAGAGAAAGCAAATAAGAGAAGGGGAGTGAGAGAAGAGGAATCAGAGAAAGAGAAAAAGAATTAGAAAATGGAAATCAGAGAAGAAGAATGAGAGAAGACAAAGATAAAGAGAATGAGAGAAGAATGGGAGAAGAGAAATGAGAGAAGAGGAATGAGAACAGAAGAATGAGGAAATGAGAGACAGGGAATGAGAGAAGAATAATAAGAGGGGAATGAGAGAAGAAAATTCAAAGATGGGAAATGAGAGTACGAAAATCAGAGAAAAGAAATGAGAGAGTAAGAACGAGAGAATAGGAACGAGAGAATAGGAACGAGAGAATAGGAACGAGAGAATAGGAACGAGAGAATAGGAACGAGAGAATAGGAACGAGAGAAGGAAATGAGAGAAGGTTAATGAGAGAATGGGAATAAGAGAAGAAGAGAACGGAAATAAGAGAAGGGAAATAGAAAGGGAAATAAGAGAAAGGGAAATAAGAGAAAGGGAATGAGAGAAGGGGAATGAGAGAAGGGGAAGATGGTGAAGGGCATAGAGAAAAAGGGAATAAAACAAAGGGAATACGACAACGGGAAAATGTGAAGGAGAGAAGCATCGATAAATTGATGACAGAAGGTGACTACGGAAGCATTTTTCCGTTAACAAATTTCCCAAAGGCAAGTGTTTACGCAAACAAAACCAACAGCTTCAGGTCTGTGTGCCTTCATTGAGATCTTCGGGGTTTCTTTTTGTTTTGTTGTGTTTTTGTTTATTTGCCCTGTTCTCCCCCGCAGCTGTGAGACACACCAGTAAACAATTCAGGGCATGACAATCGTTAGAGGGAAAAAAAACTGAAAAAAAAGCCTTACATGAAACAGACACGCAGAAAAAACAAAAGCCAAGAAAGAACATTCAACAGAGTGAGTTTGAGAGAGAGATAGAGAGAGAGAGAGAGAAAGAGAAAGAGAGAGAGAGAGAGAAAGAGAAAGAGAAAGAGAGAGAGAAAAAGAGATGAAAGGAAACAACGTAAGAGCCAACACATTGAAAAAAATATTTGCAAGCAACTCACCGATTTTCGTTTGTGTAATCATAACGAGGCTGTGGGTCAGGGTCATGGCCATTCACATCGTAACTTGCATTTTCATCCTGTTGTAATATAGACACAAATCGTGATTAAAGTTGACATAAAAAGGAATGTTTTTATTTAAGTGAGAGAATACTGGGAGAAAAATAAGATATTACGTCTTCTTCCCCTGCTTCCTTCTACTTCTTCCTTCTACGCTCGTTCTGAAAAAGATTTAACGATGTTTCGCAGTTTACAGTGAGGCTACGATATCTGGGCATATCGGACCGACACATCCCTCTTCAGCTGGCTTTTTGGGTAACGGGTGTGCCTTCCCTCTGCGATCAATATTCTCTTAGACTACACGAGTACAGCCTGTTTCCAGAGTCGACGTTTGAAGGCGGAATAGTCTTCATCGGGATCAAGATGCTGAGCAGCGCATGAGCTGCAGTGGTCAGCGACCCATAGCTGACTGATAGCGTCAGGGCCAGCGAATCATAGCTGCCAAGACCCTTCTACACCTCCACGCGGTGATCCTGGATAACAGGCTGCAGCAGGACAGACTGGCTAAGGAGAAGGGATCGAAGAGAGAATGCTAACCCGGTACTAAAAAAATGTTTGCTGAAGTCGGATGTGTTGGACCGAAAGGTGCAAATATCGCAACTAAGCTGTAAACTACGACACAACGCATTCCGTTCTCTGGACTCATTCTGTTACTTACCCTTTCAGGGTTTGGTAGTGGGAGATTGAGAACGAACGAACGAACGAAGAAGAAGAAGTAGAATAGTCTTGATCAGCCCTAGGTCGCTGATCCTGATGCAAGCAGCCAAGTCTGAGTCGCCCACTGCTGTCAGCTCATTCACTGTGCTGTATCTTCAGCCAACCTTTCGCTGTCAATAGCTAAATATATTGTCCTTAATACAATGCCGTTAATGGACATAGTAAAGATCAAAACCTGTTCATAAACATAAATAAAACAAAGATAATGACCACCGGCAAAACACAATGTCAGCATAAATTTACAGTGGGTGGTGAGGATCAGGTCACACATTTTGAATATCTGGGCTCCAGAATTGACAAACACGGCGACTACTTGAAAGAAATCAGAAGACTAGCTATGGCAATGCAGCCTGAAGAAATTATGGCAGAGCACCAACAAAATGATAAAAGTAAAAGTCTTGAGAGCCTGTGTTTTTCCTGTGGCAGCCTATGGCTGTGAATCGTGGACGATTACAAAAACTGCTAGACAAAGAATAGAATCATTCGAGTTAAAATGTTACAGAAAGATCTTCAGAATACCATGGACAGAGAAAAAAACAACAAATGTAGACATTCGGCAAGAGTTGAGCATAGAGGAGAACTGGTTTACCAATTCCCTGTTGGCTAGAAAATGCAAATACTTTGGTCACATCAAGAGACACAACGGTCTCGAGAGAACAGTGATGGAAGGTGTGGTGCCAGGCAAAATAGGAAGGGATAGACCAAAAAGATGATGGCACCAAGATATCCAACAATGCCTGAGTATGACTGTGGCGGAGGCTGGAGTTTTGGCAAGAGAACGAGTTTCTTTCAGACAGACTGTGATGGGAGCGACGTTCTACAAAGGACATGCTACATGATGATGACAACACAACGACGGTCGTGGAAGACGTCCCGTCCCTGCCCTTGTCACCAGCAGGTTGATTATATCCTCCAATCTCAAATATTCATTCTCTCTTAACTTAAGCACACAAAGCAGAGAAACACAAACTAACTTCTCTCAGTCTCATTTATCGTATCTCTCATGTGGACATCAGAAGGACATGTTGCAGCTAAGCTCTGCTTGTAGACCTGGCAGACTTTGAAAGCATGTTCTGTTGTTTTCATTATTCTACCCATAGAGACATACACTTGTAGTCGAATTGCTTATCTGTTGATTGAAGATGTTCGAGTCCGCAATCCCCGGTCACCAATCTTGAGTGCTATAATCTGATCTCTTCCCAGTAAAAGTCCGCAATGACAGGTGCCCAATCTGAGTGCTATAATGTGATCTCTTCCCGGTAAAAGTCCGCAATGACAGGTGCCCAGTGTGAGTGCTATAATGTGATCTCTTCCCGGTAAAAGTCCGCAATGACAGGTGCCCAATCTGAGTGCTATAATGTGATCCGACCAGAATAGACACAGGCAGCGGCCGCTGACAGAGAAGGGTGGCGTGGGGGTTGTAAGCATGTCCTCGTGTGTGCCACAACGGCCTTATTGGTTGACCTGACCTGACAGATGTTGCAGTACCGGGATCATTCTGCACTGGCGTGAACGTGAATTGAAAGAAAAAGATGACGCTCATGAAAATATGAAATATATAGAAGCATAAAGTTGAAAATGACGCATTTCAAATGTTTTCATGTATATGTGATTTTATTGCTGATTATACGTTTAGTTTTGAAGTGATTAAGCAGGTCATAATTGATTTTTTGGTTTGCTTGGTAAACAATTTTCAGAAATATGTTCTACCGGAATTACATAATAATCAGATTCGATTCAAAACTCTTTCATCGTGGAAATGGAAAATGTGAAACACCTTTCGTTGAAAGCTAAGGATGAATTTACAGAACTTTCATGTGATTCAGATATAAGACTTGAATTTTCAACAACAAAAATAAAGATAGAAAGCGAACACCTTTGGCTTGGTGTTAAAGCAGGATTTCCAAAACTGTCTGAATAGTAGCTCTTCTGCCATTTGCTGACACATATTTGTGCAAACAGAACACCTGGTATGCAGTGAAATGCGAGTACAAAGGATTGTTCATGAGAAACCATGTCATTGTTATTGAAACAGGAGGGAGTGAGAGAAACCACATCATTGTTATTGAAACAGGAGGGAGTGACAGAAACCATGTCATTGTTATTGAAACAGGAGGGAGTGAGAGAAACCACATCATTGTTATTGAAACAGGAGGGAGTGAGAGAAACCACATCATTGTTATTGAAACAGGAGGGAGTGAGAGAAACCACATCATTGTTATTGAAACAGGAGGGAGTGAGAGAAACCACATCATTGTTATTGAAACAGGAGGGAGTGACAGAAACCATGTCATTGTTATTGAAACAGGAGGGAGTGACAGAAACCATGTCATTGTTATTGAAACAGGAGGGAGTGAGAGAAACCACATCATTGTTATTGAAACAGGAGGGAGTGACAGAAACCATGTCATTGTTATTGAAACAGGAGGGAGTGAGAGAAACCACATCCTTGTTATTGAAACAGGAGGGAGTGAGAGAAACCACATCATTGTTATTGAAACAGGTGAGAGTGAAGTATAATCAGGGTCAAGTGATGCATATTTTTAAAGACTTTCATCTAACATCAGCGTGTGGTGTTACAGCAGTCGGGCCAACAAGGTGGGGATCAACATTGTAGTCCCCATAGCAAATGACTTAATGAGGTGCCTTATATTGCACTATAACCAGGATGACCTCGGTCAACTTCTTCAAGGGGTTTAAGAAGAGCCCATGTAAGCTGCTTCTAAAGAAACATCGTCAAGAGCGAGCGCAACATGCAGGTCTTGTAATTCCTCTCCAGTTCAGCCAACGGTACTGTGCCATCAGCATAGCCAAAATTGTTTATTACACTTCCGTTCATCTTTAGACACTACAGGCACAGAGAGATAACGAAATTATTAGCGCAAGAAAAGCTACATCCTTTGGTGCAGGCTTTCTGCAAGGAGGCAAATTATAGCCTATTCCTCCTATTTTAGTAAAAAATAAGGATGAAAATAATATTGACAAAAAAATCAAGTATAGGAATTTGTCTCCAAGTTGCCGGATCTATTATTATCTATATACGGTTATGTATAATTAACCCACACAATTTGGCTTGAAATCACGCAGCGTGTCCAGACAAAATATACATTTCTATCGTTCTTTCTAACGAGGAAGGGGGGAAAAAGCAATGAAAAGAGCCTGTACTCCTACAAAATGTATTGAAAATCATGAATGTGAGTTCGTTTTGTATAAATAGATAAACAAGAACCCACAATTTCTAGAGAGGACAGACAAATTAAAACGGGCAATCTCCGTGACTGGGCACCTGGCTAGGGAACCTCACTTCAATAAGTTCTAAACTTTTGGAAATGGCCACGTAAAAACGCACTGCCAGCCGCTGAAGGAACGTTACCAATGTCACGGACACCGATGTATTAGGTCAAAGTGTTTGAAGTCAGTGCTCAGATCTGAATGCACCGCAGGCTTACTCTGGCGCCGCGGACAAGTTTTATCAGTGGCGTAACCACGACCTAATGGGAACACAAGGATGAACGAGTTATATCATGGAATGGTTATGTTGCTAATGCTCCTCGCTCTTGAATTAGTCGTCTGCTGACGACTTTCTTTGGTGTCGGGTTACAGTGGCTCCCCTTCACGTCCTGAGACGTGCTTGAAAAATGACCATTGTATTCTTGGCTGTAGTGCAATGCGAGGCTCCTTAGTAAGCTCATTTCTGTGTGAGTCATAGTGTCGATCCCCACCGTACTATCCAGACTGACATAAAACAGCTCGTTTCCATGGAGAACTGTTTGGAAGTGAGGTGCAGCCTTGATCAGTATGTTTCACCTGGCCCTGACTAACATAGTCTGATCAGTATGTTTCACCTGGCCCTGACTAACATAGTCTGATCAGTATGTTTCACCTGACCCTGACTAACATAGTCTGACCAGTATGTTTTACCTGGCCCTGACTAACATAGTCTGATCAGTATGTTTCACCTGGCCCTGACTAACATAGTCTGATCAGTATGTTTCACCTGACCCTGACTAACATAGTCTGATCAGTATGTTTCACCTGGCCCTGACTAACATAGTCTGATCAGTATGTTTTACCTGGCCCTGACTAACATAGTCTGATCAGTATGTTTCCCCTGGCCCTGACTAACATAATCTGATCAATGTGTTCCAAAAGATCATGACTAGCATAAGTCTGATCAGTATGTTTCACCTGACCCTGAATAAAATAGTCTGACCAGTTTGTTTTCCCTGACCATGACAGTCTAATGAGAATGTTTCTCCTTATCATGACTCATATAGTCTGATCAGCATGTTTTGCCTGATCGGACGTCAGTCTCCTATTCGAATCGAATGGGTTAAACAGCTATAATCTATTTACGGCAATTGTGGATAATATCCGCTACATGAACTAAGAATGACACACCCCGCACCTGTACGATTGATATAAGTTAATTACATTTTTGGCTGAAGAAAATAAGCTTACACCACCAGATTACTACAGAATTCCATTCTGTAGAACGACTGTGATGCACTATTTTGGGAAGCTGGCAGGAATGTATGTTATATGTGTATATATATATATGTGTGTGTGTGTACATGTAAATATTCCTCTATGATTGTGAGACATGGGCAGTTGCAGCTGACCTTCAGCGAAGGATACAGGCCTTGGAGATGAGATGTTTCCGAAGACTTTTAAACGTCACGTACAAAGATCGAGTTACAAATGAAGAAATACGAGATAGAATTACAACAGCAATAGGGCCTGTTGAAGACTTCTTGGCAACCTGTCAAAAGAAGGAAACTCGCTTGGTACAGTCACATATCGAGATCAAATGGTCTTACAAATACGATCCTCCAATGAAAGGCGTAAGGCAGACGACGAAGAGGGCGTCCCAAAAAAAAAGGTGGGAGGACAACATACAAGAATGGACCAATCTCCGACCAGAAGAGGCAGAGCAGCGGCCGCTGACAGAGAAGGGTGGTGTGGCATTGTGAGGATGTCTTATGTGTGCCCCAACGACCTCACCGGTTACGGGATGACCTGACCTGACCTGATAAGTGTGTGTGTGGTGTTGTTGTTGAATGCACACAATGAGTAAGACTACTCTTGTGTGCGCCCTGAAAAGGATAAGCGGTTGGTTGCAGTAGCTTTCCTCACATCCCGAGCGTGCTGATGAAACGGGTCCTTCAAGGGGTTGTGTTATACTTGGCTTCAACTGCGTGTCTTTCACTACTACGAATAATAATGAGTACAATTCCTTATGACGTCCATTCCTTATAATAATTGAAACATATCGCTGTTTGGTCTTTTACCAGGGGACTGAGGGATCTCGAGGTAAGATGTCGGTCTCGGGTGCTGGAGGTGGCGGGTTCAAATCACGGTGGAGACGGGGATTTGTTCGCTTCAAGTTTCTGGTATTTCCCCGGATCTCTGGGTAGTAGAGATAGGACGTCCGTGTGCAGTCTCGCGCACGTTAAAAATCCCTCGGCAGTTTGAAATCGAAAAGAGTAGGCTTAAATGACGCTATCCGGGCAAAATTCAAAATTATATTAAAAATCGAACCAATCTATTTACGAGATCCTCGCCGGTGCTACGGAATCCGTCCATTTTGCTTAGATTTTCCAAAAATATGGAGAAGAACAAAGCACTTTTTATTTAAACCGTATGCAATGACGCTGACTCTTCCATTAAATCAAACTATCTTTATGTATACATCGTCTTAGTGGTATCGAGGATGACAAGTCTAGGAACAGTGTCACCTTAATAATGTCGTAAAAGTCGACTGATGAGTTTTCTTTATAGGCCTTACAACAGCAAAACCATTGCTTCGACAATGCCACTGCAATTGATTTGATACGGGGCCTACAATAAGATGGTTCTGGTAACGCCGATATGGCGATAATTGCAGTGTCGGATCTAAACTTCAATAATTGGCAGAAAGAGTGTGAAGATATATGTGTTATATATGTGACGATATATATAAATATATATTTATATGAGAGAGGTGATGTGTGTATGTTTTATTTATCAGTCCATTTATACCATAAGAGCGTCAGTCGCCACTCCTGGGCCAGATGCGTCGAGTTCACAATGTCCTCGGCCCTTGTCGCTGGAAAAATATCTATTCACCTTCCCGTCGGTCGGCCTTCCGCTAGGACGCCGGATTGTCGGCCACTAAGCTCGCAGGGAGCAGTGCGTGCATGTATGTGTGTGAATCGGTCTGTGTGCCTGACTCTCTCTCTCTCTCTCTTTCTATATATATATATATATATATATATATATATATATATATATATATATATATATATATATATATATTTATTCTCACACTTACTTGGGACATGCATTAAGTGAACATCATTTTTAGTATAACGCGCAAGGAAGAGTATTTACAACGGACAACCTTATTTCAGGCCATAACAGTGCTCTTTAACAATACTCCATGTAGGGATTATGACGATCGATCAGTATGCGCATGTGCAATATAGCGTAGAACATGACGGTCCCACTGTGGACATGCACAGTTGAAGACTAACGAGATTTTATTCGTTTCTTGTGGTCAGAGGGTGCGAAACCACAACTGTACAGATGATGGAATGTTCAGTATGGAGAGTTGTTTGTGTCAGAGGAGAGTGTATGAATGGGTAGAAAGATTTCAAAACGGAATCAAAATGTCATTGACAAACCGTGTGGTTGAAGACAAGCAAGCGTGGCAACTGACGCAATGAAACAGCAGATCGACCAGCTGGTCCGTGGGAACAGACGAGTCACTATTTATGAAAAAAAAAGCAGTAGATTTCAACATGAATCACGGCGCGGCGCATAACATTGTTTATTCATGATGACTTCGCTTATTGGGCAGTGGATTGGGCAGTGTGTTGCAGATGGATCTAACAACTGGCTGGTGATCACAAGCGAGCGAGTCAAACGATTTGTCAAGAGCATTTGGACCGTCATGAACGCAAAGATGTTTTTCTCCATTATATTGTGACAGGGGTCAAGCCCTGGCTGGGTGCCCCACTACGACCCAGAGAGTAAGAGCCCGGCGATGCAGTGGAAGGGGGCGTTGTTTCCGGCTAAGAATAAATTCAAAACACAGGCTTCCTCTGGGAAAGTCTTTTTCATGATGTTTATGGGCCGGTCTTGGCGAATTTCCACGAAAGGGATGGGACGGTGACTTGTGCTCGATACAGTCACGTGTTAGTGAACAGGTTGGAACCCACGAGATACGATCGGACACAGAGGAGTATTACTGCTGCACGACAACGCCCTCCCACCTTCAGATTTTCACTTGTTTGGGACCTGGAAAGCACATTGGGGAGGGGGTGGGATGTGTCAGTGGTTTGCAGATGACAACGAAGTAATGGAGGCGGTACAGAATTGGTTAAAGGTCACACCAAAATCCTTTTTTCTAGAGCCAAACTGGTCGGCAGGTGGACAAAGTGTGTTGCCAGGCAAGGTGACCATGTCGAAAAATAAGACCAAAAAACAATGTCAGGTTCGCACACTTTTAAAAATGTTATTAATACAATTACTTGTATTTTAATGACTGTCCCTCGTGTGTGTGTGTGTGTGCGCGCGTGTGCGTGCGTGCGCGCGCACACAAAATACACATTAGCTTGCTTGATTTAGCCCAACATTTTTCTGGACGAAAAACAATTCGTGTATAAAACGCACCATGATTTTTCCTTCGTTATCGTTGAAAACACCGTCAAGCTTATTCAAAACGCAACATTTGATGAAGCATTTTTGAATGATAGTCTGATCTACTTTCTCCCAAGCAGCAAGTACCCACTCTACAACATCTGTGACAGTCGACACCAGCAGTGCGTGTGTGATTAGCGTCTCTTAAACCATGCATTCCATTTACGACGGATAGCATCTTTCACATCAAACTCCTTTTGGTGAAGTCTTTCTCTTTCAAGTTATGATAGGCGGCAATTTTCCACCATATGTAGTACACCCAGCGCTCTCAACCTGGTGCTCGCGAGCACCAGTGTGCTCTTTCAATTGACATTTCCCGTCCTGCAAGTAAATAAGTGCTCACGAGCACCAACTTGCATGAGGCCCGTTTTTCAATTCATACTTTGTTTTGCAAACCCAAACAAACAATGCTGGTATCCATCCATTATATTTTAGGCCACCTGAAAGTTGTTAAGCTGTGCATTTGCTGCCAGTAAACGTGTTTACTGCTCTATGTTCCTAAATATTTCGCACTGCTGACTTAATGCGGGGTTTCCCTCCGATGCTGGTCAGGGACAGCGTTGTGTTGCATCATAGGTACTAGAATTTATAAATCTACAGTCCTCCTCAGTCCTGAAATATTTGAAAAGAAGAAATTCATATTCTTTTGGGGAGCAGAAGGTACAAAAAGGCTTGTCTGGCTATGTTCGGGACGACCTATCTGGCCGAAAAACAGCGACCACGATTAAATGATTCACATCTACAAGCTGTTCACCTGTAACTTAACGTCTTTATACTGATTTAGAAGACCTTGCAGAGTCTGTATAGAACCAGTTACATTTACATCATCTTGCTCTAAAAGCTATGCTCATCCAATTTATTCTTAAATGCATTAGCTGTCCCTGCCTCCACTACCTCCCCTGGCAATGCATTCCAAGCATTCACCACTCTCTGACTAAAAAATCTAATATCTTTCCTAATATCTAATCTGGACCTCTCTTTAGTCAGCTTGTAGGTATGCCCTCTTGTTCTTGTGGGTGCCTGTGTTTTAAAAAAAACAACTTATTATAGCCTAATTTGTCCATTCCTCTGATCATCTTATAAATCTGTATTAAGTCACCACGAATTCTTCTCTTTTCTAGACACTGTAGGCCGGATTTTCTGAGTCTTTCCTCCTAACTGTAATTCTGGAATCCCGCTATTATCTTTGTCGCTCTTTTTTTGTTATTTTTGTATTCTTTCTAGCATGTTTATGTCCCCTCTATGATAAGGACTCCACACTTGTACACAGTACTCCAATCTAGGTCTAACTAATGCTTTATACAGTTTGACTATCACTTCCTTGCTCCTATGTTTAATATTTCTTTTTATCATACCTAACATTGCATTTCCTTTTTCCAGTGCTACCTAACTTGCTCACTCACCTTTCCTAGCTACAAGCGACTTCTCGGACATCACTGAACGTCTGAGTGGCTTTCAAGCTCAAGAAATTCATTAACAAGGTGAGTATTTTTTAAATGTTTGTTTACAAAAACAAAACGAAACCCATTAGATTGCATGGTCCTCGCGCACTGAATAGTACATGCCAACGGCGCTCGCAATCCCAAACGGTTGAGAACCCCTGCAGGTCACAATACGGTGAGGCGAGACTTGTATTTACGGTAAGACGCAGTTTTTATGTCTGTTCCATCTTAGAACATTTCGAAAGTCAGAGACGTTTGATCGGCGTTTCCACTTTGAGTAAACTGGACACAAGTGGGAATCGAACCCTGAACGTTGGGATTGTGAAAATCGAGCGAGTTTCACCCCTAGGCCACGCAGCCTCTACGAGTAAAGGTTTAATATATACCTGTATGTTCATTAGTGGGAAAATGTTGACCTGCTGCTCGATTGTCGTGGATTCTGCAGAGCTTTCCTGCTGCAGTACAACATTTTCTCAAATACATTTCTATTGCTCAAAATAATCAAATGACATCACACGCAATGCGTTTTGCAACAATGTCTTATACGTGACAACAACAACAAATGTCACATTCAATTTCGCGCCATTTTCACTGTCAAATTGTGATTTCCTAATGTAGATTTCCATTGGTCATAGAATATGGCTTGGCTTGGCTTCGTTCGTTCTCAATATCCCGCTACCAAACCCTAAAAGGGCTTAAGTAGCAGAATGTAGTCCAGAGAACGGAATGCGTTGTGTCGTAGTTTACAGCTTGACTGCGATATTTGCACCTTTCGGTCCAACACATTCGACTTCAGGAAGTATTTTTTAGTACCGGGTTAGCATTCCCTCTTCGATCCCTTCTCCTTAGCCAGTCTGTCCTGCTGCAGCCTGTTATCCAGGATCACCGCGTGGAGTTGTAGAAGGGTCTTGGCAGCTCTGGTTCGCTGGCCCTGACGCTAGCAGTCAGCTATGGGTAGCTGACCACTGCAGCTCATGTGCTGCTGAGCATCTTGACCCCTGGTCATAGAATATGAAGTATGCTTGTACTCTTGTTTAATGCGCACCCAAGCAGGCCAAAATGGGTAACAATTGTGCGTTATTATACGCAAGATTTTACGGTATATATAGTACGTACGTACGTGCGTATGCACGCAACGCACGCACACATACACAAACACACACATAAATATATATATATATTATCTTAGTTTTAGTTGGCCTGTAATTATACAGGGGCGGACGCTCTTGTGCAGGTCTCAGCTCTGGCGTGAGCTAGATGTAGACGGGAGGAGGAATTCCTGCTTAGCGGACTAGGCTCGAGCAGCTTATTACTCCGCTACTTTGGGACAAGTGTCGCGGAGGGTGGTTAACCAATGAGAGTCCATCTTGATAGACTTAAAACCCTAGAGCAAAGTAGACCCGCAGCCTGTTAGACGCCATCTATGCTGCTCTTAACAAACCACTTAACCATGGCCGGTGTTATACCATGTCACACAGTTAGTCGTCTTTTACGGCATGCTCTCTGTGGGGCAGTGCTGCTATTCTTGTCCTCGTCATACACAAAGACCCGGCGGTGTATACTGTCATTTATTTAATCAGGGGAAATCTTTCTGTGAGTGTATACTGTCATTTATTTAATCAGGGGAAATCTTTGTGTGAGTGTATACTGTCATTTATTTAATCAGGGGAAATCTTTCTGTGAGTGTATACTGTCCTTTATTTAATCAGGGGAAATCTTTCTGTGAGTGTATACTGTCATTTATTTAATCAGGGGAAATCTTTCTGTGAGTGTATACTGTCATTTATTTAATCAGGGGAAATCTTTCTGTGAGTGTATACTGTCATTTATTTAATCAGGGGAAATCTTTCTGTGAGTGTATACTGTCATTTATTTAATCAGGGGAAATCTTTCTGTGAGTGTATACTGTCCTTTATTTAATCAGGGGAAATCTTTCTGTGAGTGTATACTGTCATTTATTTAATCAGGGGAAATCTTTCTGTGAGTGTATACTGTCATTTATTTAATCAGGGGAAATCTTTCTGTGAGTGTATACTATCATTTATTTAATCAGGGGAAATCTTTCTGTGAGTGTATACTGTCATTTATTTAATCAGGGGAAATCTTTCTGTGAGTGTATACTGTCATTTATTTAATCAGGGGAAATCTTTCTGTGAGTGTATACTGTCATTTATTTAATCAGGGGAAATCTTTCTGTGAGTGTATACTGTCATTTATTTAATCAGGGGAAATCTTTCTGTGAGTGTATACTGTCATTTATTTAATCAGGGGAAATCTTTGTGTGAGTGTATACTGTCATTTATTTAATCAGGGGAAATCTTTCTGTGAGTGTATACTGTCCTTTATTTAATCAGGGGAAATCTTTCTGTGAGTGTATACTGTCATTTATTTAATCAGGGGAAATCTTTCTGTGAGTGTATGCTGTCATTTATTTAATCAGGGGAAATCTTTCTGTGAGTGTATACTGTCATTTATTTAATCAGGGGAAATCTTTCTGTGAGTGTATACTGTCATTTATTTAATCAGGGGAAATCTTTCTGTGAGTGTATACTGTCATTTATTTAATCAGGGGAAATCTTTCTGTGAGTGTATACTGTCATTTATTTAATCAGGAGAAATCTTTCTGTGAGTGTATACTGTCATTTATTTAATCAGGGGAAATCTTTCTGTGAGTGTATACTGTCATTTATTTAATCAGGGGAAATCTTTCTGTGAGTGTATACTGTCATTTATTTAATCAGGGGAAATCTTTCTGTGAGTGTATACTGTCATTTATTTAATCAGGGGAAATCTTTCTGTGAGTGTATACTGTCATTTATTTAATCAGGGGAAATCTTTCTGTGAGTGTATACTGTCATTTATTTAATCAGGGGAAATCTTTCTGTGAGTGTATACTGTCATTTATTTAATCAGGGGAAATCTTTCTGTGAGTGTATACTGTCATTTATTTAATCAGGGGAAATCTTTCTGTGAGTGTATACTGTCATTTATTTAATCAGGGGAAATCTTTCTGTGAGTGTATACTGTCATTTATTTAATCAGGGGAAATCTTTCTGTGAGTGTATGCTGTCATTTATTTAATCAGGGGAAATCTTTCTGTGAGTGTATGCTGTCATTTATTTAATCAGGGGAAATCTTTCTGTGAGTGTATGCTGTCATTTATTTAATCAGGGGAAATCTTTCTGTGAGTGTATGCTGTCATTTATTTAATCAGGGGAAATCTTTCTGTGAGTGTATGCTGTCATTTATTTTATCAGGGGAAATCTTTCTGTGAGTGTATGCTGTCATTTATTTAATCAGGGGAAATCTTTATGTGAGTGTATGCTGTCATTTATTTAATCAGGGGAAATCTTTCTGTGAGTGTATACTGTCATTTATTTAATCAGGGGAAATCTTTCTGTGAGTGTATGCTGTCATTTATTTAATCAGGGGAAATCTTTCTGTGAGTGTATGCTGTCATTTATTTAATCAGGGGAAATCTTTCTGTGAGTGTATGCTGTCATTTATTTAATCAGGGGAAATCTTTCTGTGAGTGTATACTGTCATTTATTTAATCAGGGGAAATCTTTCTGTGAGTGTATACTGTCATTTATTTAATCAGGGGAAATCTTTCTGTGAGTGTATGCTGTCATTTATTTAATCAGGGGAAATCTTTCTGTGAGTGTATACTGTCATTTATTTAATCAGGGGAAATCTTTCTGTGAGTGTATGCTGTCATTTATTTAATCAGGGGAAATCTTTCTGTGAGTGTATACTGTCATTTATTTAATCAGGGGAAATCTTTCTGTGAGTGTATGCTGTCATTTATTTAATCAGGGGAAATCTTTCTGTGAGTGTATACTGTCATTTATTTAATCAGGGGAAATCTTTCTGTGAGTGTATACTGTCATTTATTTAATCAGGGGAAATCTTTCTGTGAGTGTATACTGTCATTTATTTAATCAGGGGAAATCTTTCTGTGAGTGTATACTGTCATTTATTTAATCAGGGGAAATCTTTCTGTGAGTGTATACTGTCATTTATTTAATCAGGGGAAATCTTTCTGTGAGTGTATACTGTCATTTATTTAATCAGGGGAAATCTTTCTGTGAGTGTATGCTGTCATTTATTTAATCAGAGGAAATCTTTCTGTGAGTGTATACTGTCATTTATTTAATCAGGGGAAATCTTTCTGTGAGTGTATACTGTCATTTATTTAATCAGGGGAAATCTTTCTGTGAGTGTATACTGTCATTTATTTAATCAGGGGAAATCTTTCTGTGAGTGTATGCTGTCATTTATTTAATCAGGGGAAATCTTTCTGTGAGTGTATACTGTCATTTATTTAATCAGGGGAAATCTTTCTGTGAGTGTATACTGTCATTTATTTAATCAGGGGAAATCTTTCTGTGAGTGTATACTGTCATTTATTTAATCAGGGGAAATCTTTCTGTGAGTGTATACTGTCATTTATTTAATCAGGGGAAATCTTTCTGTGAGTGTATACTGTCATTTATTTAATCAGGGGAAATCTTTCTGTGAGTGTATACTGTCATTTATTTAATCAGGGGAAATCTTTCTGTGAGTGTATACTGTCATTTATTTAATCAGGGGAAATCTTTCTGTGAGTGTATACTGTCATTTATTTAATCAGGGGAAATCTTTCTGTGAGTGTATACTGTCATTTATTTAATCAGGGGAAATCTTTCTGTGAGTGTATGGTGTCATTTATTTAATCAGGGGAAATCTTTCTGTGAGTGTATGCTGTCATTTATTTAATCAGGGGAAATCTTTCTGTGAGTGTATACTGTCATTTATTTAATCAGGGGAAATCTTTCTGTGAGTGTATGCTGTCATTTATTTAATCAGGGGAAATCTTTCTGTGAGTGTATACTGTCATTTATTTAATCAGGGGAAATCTTTCTGTGAGTGTATGCTGTCATTTATTTAATCAGGGGAAATCTTTCTGTGAGTGTATACTGTCATTTATTTAATCAGGGGAAATCTTTCTGTGAGTGTATGCTGTCATTTATTTAATCAGGGGAAATCTTTCTGTGAGTGTATGCTGTCATTTATTTAATCAGGGGAAATCTTTCTGTGAGTGTATGCTGTCATTTATTTAATCAGGGGAAATCTTTCTGTGAGTGTATGCTGTCATTTATTTAATCAGGGGAAATCTTTATGTGAGTGTATGCTGTCATTTATTTAATCAGGGGAAATCTTTCTGTGAGTGTATGCTGTCATTTATTTAATCAGGGGAAATCTTTCTGTGAGTGTATGCTGTCATTTATTTAATCAGGGGAAATCTTTCTGTGAGTGTATGCTGGTATTTATTTAATCAGGGGAAATCTTTCTGTGAGTGTATGCTGTCATTTATTTAATCAGGGGAAATCTTTCTGTGAGTGTATACTGTCATTTATTTAATCAGGGGAAATCTTTCTGTGAGTGTATACTGTCATTTATTTAATCAGGGGAAATCTTTCTGTGAGTGTATGCTGTCATTTATTTAATCAGGGGAAATCTTTCTGTGAGTGTATACTGTCATTTATTTAATCAGGGGAAATCTTTCTGTGAGTGTATGCTGTCATTTATTTAATCAGGGGAAATCTTTCTGTGAGTGTATACTGTCATTTATTTAATCAGGGGAAATCTTTCTGTGAGTGTATGCTGTCATTTATTTAATCAGGGGAAATCTTTCTGTGAGTGTATACTGTCATTTATTTAATCAGGGGAAATCTTTCTGTGAGTGTATACTGTCATTTATTTAATCAGGGGAAATCTTTCTGTGAGTGTATACTGTCATTTATTTAATCAGGGGAAATCTTTCTGTGAGTGTATACTGTCATTTATTTAATCAGGGGAAATCTTTCTGTGAGTGTATACTGTCATTTATTTAATCAGGGGAAATCTTTCTGTGAGTGTATACTGTCATTTATTTAATCAGGGGAAATCTTTCTGTGAGTGTATGCTGTCATTTATTTAATCAGAGGAAATCTTTCTGTGAGTGTATACTGTCATTTATTTAATCAGGGGAAATCTTTCTGTGAGTGTATACTGTCATTTATTTAATCAGGGGAAATCTTTCTGTGAGTGTATACTGTCATTTATTTAATCAGGGGAAATCTTTCTGTGAGTGTATGCTGTCATTTATTTAATCAGGGGAAATCTTTCTGTGAGTGTATACTGTCATTTATTTAATCAGGGGAAATCTTTCTGTGAGTGTATACTGTCATTTATTTAATCAGGGGAAATCTTTCTGTGAGTGTATACTGTCATTTATTTAATCAGGGGAAATCTTTCTGTGAGTGTATACTGTCATTTATTTAATCAGGGGAAATCTTTCTGTGAGTGTATACTGTCAATTATTTAATTAGGGGAAATCTTTCTGTGAGTGTATACTGTCATTTATTTAATCAGGGGAAATCTTTCTGTGAGTGTATACAGTAATGTTTTTTTGCGTTCGCCTTATTTCTCTAATCCCTAAGGCGGTGTGCGTTGCACTGCGTTTTTATTTTGCGCCTGTCGGCCCAGTGCATCCGACTTCGGCATGTATTTTATGTAAGGGTCTACTTCCTCCTGAATTTTCTAAGCGTTTGCTTCCCCGGGGTAACGGCCGGTGCTGTGATGGGGATCGAACCCAGCACCTTCTGGTTGTGAGTCGTGTCACTTAACCACTAGGCCACGCCGTCCCGTATACCGTCATTTAATCACGGGAAACCTTTCGGTGAGTGTGTACTGTCATTTAATCACGGGAAACCTTTCTGTGAGTGTGTACGGTCATTTAATCAGGGGAAACCTTTCTGTGAGTGTGTACGGTCATTTAATCAGGGGAAACCTTTCTGTGAGTGTGTACTGTCATTTAATCAGGGGAAACCTTTCTGTGAGTGTGTACTGTCATTTAATCAGGGGAAACCTTTCTGTGAGTGTGTACTGTCATTTAATCAGGGGAAACCTTTCGGTGAGTGTGTACGGTCATTTAATCAGGGGAAACCTTTCTGTGAGTGTGTACGGTCATTTAATCAGGGGAAACCTTTCGGTGAGTGTGTACTGTCATTTAATCACGGGAAACCTTTCGGTGAGTGTGTACTGCCATTTAATCAGGGGAAACCTTTCTGTGAGTGTATACTGTTAATTAATCATTGGCACTCTAAGCCTTGAAACTGAGAAGTCTACCATACACTTCCTAGTTATACACTATCGTAGTCTGACCACCAGAAGAAAGATCGAGGTGCCAAAAAAAGTCAGCTCAAACTAGATTTACCAAGTCAAAATGCTTAGATATCGTAGCCTCGCTGTACACTACGACACAACGCCTGTTTCAGGACTAACACTGAAGAAGAAGGAGAAGAATAAGAATGGGCTGTTCAACAAGATGAAGAATCTGAAATTTTCTTTCTTCTTCTTCTTCGTCGTTATAATATATATAATCATTATCATCATCACGTAGCATGTTCTTTATAGAACGTCGCTCCCATCACAGTCTGTCTGAAAGAAACTCTTCCCTAGCCAAAACTCCAGCCTACGCCAGTCATACCCAGATATCTTGGTACCACCGTCCTCTTGGTCTAACCCTGCCTCTTTTGTCTGACCCCATACCTTTCATATGTATGTATATGCCTTACTTTTGTCCTTTGATATATATATATATATATATATATATATATATATATATATATATATATATATTTATTATAGCAACATGCATTTGTTATTGGGCTACGCAATTTCTTCGTGGGTAGGCCCGGTAGGATTGGCACTCACGGCACAGCCTTATCGTTACACCAGAAATAGTTCATCACGGCCAGACTAAGATCTCTCGTGTAGTACGTGTCACTTACTGCGTGTTTCTTCACGTGATTCGTGCGACTGATATTGGTTACTGTACCGAGTCACCAGGGGTTCTGGGATTATTTATGTGTGTGTGTGTGTGTGTGTGTGTGCGTGTCGTGTGGTGTCTGACTAAAGTTCAAATGGAACTCACGAACCACATAACAGAATGATGAAAGCCACGGGCCGCGAGAGTGTGTAGTCATGGCCACTGGTTCATGTCAAGACTGGTGATGGCTACAGGCCCATGACAGACTGGTGATGGCTACAGGCCCATGACAGACTGGTGATGGCTACAGGCCTATGGTTGTATGCTGATGTGTGTCCATGCCCCTCTTTTTCGAATATTAAATGCACAATTCGGGGGGGAGGGGGGGGGGGAGAAAGAAAGGAGGAGGTGTGGGTTGGAAATATAGTATTTAGTTTTGGGACGAGGTAAGGCTGTCTTGAACAGGAGGGTTGTCAGTTGTCGAACGTTTCTGATTGATATTGGCACATAAGAGTTCTACATTAGATAAGGTCTATATTTACACATAAAAGGATGTACAGTAACATACACAACGTCCATATTATCACATAAGATAATTTGATTTGTACTAACACAGATAATGTATATATTAACGCATAAGAGGTCTATACTAATTCATGCAAAAGTCTAAATTTACACTTAAGGTATATATCAATACATACGAAGTCTATTTTAACACAAATAAAGTATATTTGAACACATAAAAGGTCCATATTAACACACAAGAAGTGTACATTAACATATAACAAGTCTATATTAGCACATATGGTCTATATTAACACACGATGTCTATTTTAACACATACTAGGATTATATTGGCACCTACGATCAAATAATCAATCGATCTATCGAACCCGTTCAGTTCCGGAAATGAATATTTTATTTGTCTGGTTGGGGGGGGGGGGGGGGGGGAGGAGAGAAAGAAGAAGGGAGTGTGTGTGTGTGTGATATCAACAAATATAGCCTCTACACGACGTGGCGACGCAGTGGCTGAGCGGCCTGTTGTCCTTAACTACCCCAGCAATGAGAATAAAGTAGTATAACAGATGATGTCTTTTTTAAACAGTATATCATACATGGACTGTTATTGGAGAGCATGCACAGAGATGAAACCTAGACCGAGGTACAAGAAGGAAGGAGAGGCTAGAGCGGTCGGCAGAAAATAGCACAGGACAGGTCTGTTTAGAGAGAGTTGGTTGATGACTTATGCAACCAAATGTGATAAAGGCGGGAAAAGAAGAAGACGAATAAAGAAGAGAAAAAGAAGAACAAAAAGCAGAAGACGAACAAGAAAGAGAATGGGCTACTGTTTCTAGACTACTTGGAAAGAAAATGCTCTTACAAACAACTACTCAAAACAATAAATGATACAGAGAATAACTACTCACAACAATAAATGATACAGAGAATATATAAGTGACTAAGCTAGATTTTTCAGGGAACGCAAGAACAAAGGAAGGCGAACAAAAATTATAATTTGCGTTGTTCTCAGTTCCTGTTGAATGTATTTTGGTGTGATCGCCCGTATATTGCTGTTTGTATCTGCGCCCCGTAAAACTGAATCATACTTATTTCTGTTATCATGGAGAAGGAACACGCGTCAACAGACACACTGCTGGGCTGCAGATAAGATACCGGGAGATCATAGGCTGCAAGAGAGCTGCAGGAGTATACCGGAAGCCACGTGACGTACTTCTTACTACGAATAGATGAAATGCGTGGAACGATTCAGATTATTGGTAGGTCAAGTGTCTGATAACCTCTACAACATGGGATCCAACACAGATACATTCTGACTCACGGAGAAACTCCTTTGACACGTCACATTCTTAGGCTAACTAAATGACGGAACTTTCGTGTGTCAGGGCAACTATAATAGCGTGTTCGAGAATTAAAGATGGATTTGCGGTTGGTTTCAGGACATGATTCTGTGAAAGGGTCACTCCCAACAGTGATTTGTTGTGTTCTGTACCGTCAATTTGTTTTCATTCTCTGTGTGGAGTATGGATTGATTATAAACCTTGGCACATGAGTCCCGTTATTTAGTCCTCAGTGGAATGTGGCGTTTCATTTGGTGTTCCCATACACGCGAGCGCGCGAACGCACACATCCATACACGGGCACACACAACGACAATGGGAAAAAACACAAAATATAAACACAACATTAAATGAACATAAGTCTCATGATGGTAAAAGTCGGGGTCTTTGTGTATGACTAGTCGGGGTCTTTGTGTATGACTAGTCGGGGTCTTTGTGTATGACTAGTCGGGGTCTTTGTGTATGACTAGTCGGGGTCTTTGTGTATGACTAGTCGGGGTCTTTGTGTATGACTAGTCGGGGTCTTTGTGTATGACTAGTCGGGGTCTTTGTGTATGACTAGTCGGGGTCTTTGTGTATGACTAGTACAACAATAGCCCCACTGCCCTACAGAGAGCATTGCACAACCACCTGGAGGACCTCGGGCCACCTTCACCAGCACGCTCGGGATGTGAGGAAAGTTGCTGCAACCCGCCACTTAACGTCCTTTTCAGGGTGCACAAAAGAGTAACCTACTCATTGTGGGCATTCAACAACAACTGCGTACCATTGCATAACACCGGCCCTGGTTAGGTAGTTAGCTAAGAGCAGCATCGATGGTGCCAAACAAGTTGCGGGTCTACTTTGCTCTATTGTTTGGCTTGGCTTGGCTTCGTTCGCTCTCAATCTCCCACTACCAAACCCCGAAAGCGCTTAAGTAGCAGAATGTAGTCCAGGTAACGGAATACATTGTGTCGTAGTTTACAGCTTGACTGCGATATTTGCACCTTTCGGTCCAACACGTCCGACTTCAGCAAACATTTTTTGAGTACCGGGTTAGCATTCCCTATTCGATCCCTTCTCCATAGCCAGTCTGTTATCCAGGATCACCACGTGGAGACGTAGAAGGGTCTTGGCAGCTCTGGAACGCTGGCTCTGACGCTAGCAGTCAGCTATGGGTAGGTGACCACTGCAGCTCATGCGCTGCTCATAATCTTGATCCCGTGTTCCTCATTTGTTCACTTGTCTTTCCGCGAGATGCAACCAAGCTAACTAACGAATGTCAACTCATTTGCAACATGCCAAAAATAGGGAGTCAATCAAACTTGACAATACATGAAATAAATGGATCGAAGCTGCAGTGGTACTGAAGGTTAAAAAGTAAAGTAAAGTATAGCATTACTGCCGTAGGGGTGTGAGGTGTTAGCGATCTCACATTTCAAAGGCTCGGCCATCTCCTCTCCCTCGCCGCTTTTACTTCCCGGATTGAACCGGTACCCATTTAAGGCTGGGTCGACCCAGAGGCCATTGCGGTCTGAAAAAAAACATTACCGCCTCAACTGGGGAATGAACCCAGGACCACTCAGATGCGAAGCCAGCGCGATAACCACTGCGCTACGCGGCTCCACAAAAGGTTAAACGCTGATAAAAAGACGTAATATGTAATGGTTCAGTGGCACCACCAGAACACAAATACACAGACATCTTCGTTGCGGCATTAAGGCCTTCACCAGGGACAAACAACGAACCAAACAACTAACATATCACAACAACAACGAAGAAGATATCATGAAAAACAAGCGGTTATAAGTTTGTCGCCATAACAGGATGTGACAGGTAAGCGTCAGACACGGCATGCCGGTTATGAAATAGAGCTACCAACCCAATAATGGTCAAGATGAATGCACACAGACAAGAATAAACGAAATGTGAACAAATCATATTAAACATTTTTAAATTGTGTTTTGTTCGTTAAAGTATTGGTTCTCTGTATTCTACTGGCAGAGGCACGCACACTTCCACCTCAGACCGAAGTCTTTTAGGCCAGTGTTTCCCAACAGCCTGTCTCCGGACCGGTGGCGGTCTGCAGCAATGTCCTGTCGGTCCGCGAAAAAGTGATTGTGGCTTAAGCCACAAACTGTGGAGATCGGCTTAGTGTGATCTAAGCTCCGCATGGCTCATATCTACACAAAACGCATAATTATGCGGCGTGTTTGTTTATCAAAGTAAGAGATTTTTGGGGAGAGAAATGCCTACAAATATCGTGATACGTAAATTAGGTCAACCAACAATCGATAGACACGTTTTAGAGGTTAATTTACATGCTAATATTAGATTGTGGTATTTTGGAAGGCAAGTAAGTAAGTGAGTGAGTGAGTGAGTGAGTGAGTGAGTGAGTGAGTGTGTGTATGTATTTATGTATATATATATATATATATATATATATATATATATATATATATATAAATATATATAAAACACACCCAAACACATGAGTGTTTGTATTGCTTAGTGTGAATGTGTTGAGTATCATCAGATCTCACTTGCGCAGTGATATAGACATGTGCCGTGTGCTGGTACTAGTTTCTTGAGACATGTTCTTGTTAGGGATGAAGTGTAAATGTGCATTTTACTAGGTGACCAGTTCTCGTCCTCGCTGCCTTTCCTTCCCCGACAGTAGATGTACCCATTTACATCTTGGTCGACTTGGCCGTGCCGAAAACGAGAATCGAACCATGTACACAACGCATTCATTATCAGTGAATATAAAACACCGCCAATTATTCTTTTTCTCCCTTTATCCCTCTACGGCGTATTTTGGGCTCTGCTGCCCGGTGTTACAGGCTTGTGATGTGAGTTGGCTTTGAGGCACTCTTGTCATATTGGACACATAACCGAAGCCCGAATGCTTGGACACGTGTTAGGTTTGGTGAGCCGTCCCACAAATCTCCAGCGCCCACAAACGACTAGTTGATTCCTCATTATCTTTTGTTACAACCGAACTGTTAAGCTCTGAGATGGATCAATATTGTTCGTGTGTCATACAGCGTACCTCGTTCACATCACTTCTCTCTATTTCTGCGTGTCCATGTATGCTTTTTTTCATTTGATGTTAGAATGCTGTTCTGGCCTTCCGTGTATTTGTTAGCTGATTTCTTCCTATCTTTCGCGGGCTTCTATGTGCCAACTTGATCATGTAGTCTGATTGTTCCGGACTGTCAAATAAATGTTATTCACTCAATTATTCCTGCATAATATTTTGTGTACTTTTCTCAAATATTCTTGAAAAATCGAAAAGTCTACTCCATCACATTCAGCAGACTTTCTTCTTCCGCTTTATTTTTCCTCTTCTTTCTTTTTCTTGATTATATCCTTTTTTCTCCTTTGTCCTCATATTCTTCCTCTATCGTTTTCGTCGTTCTTTTTTCTTTTTCTTCTACGTTTTTTATTACATTCTTATTTACCTTTTCTTTTTTTTAATATATACTCTATTTCTTTTTCTTCTTATTATCCGTGTTTTGTCTTCTTTTTCTTCTTCGTCCTCGAATTCTTCTTCTTCTGTGTTTGTTATGCTGTGTCGTAGTTTACAACGAAGCTACAATATCTGCGCCATTCGGCTCAACACATCAGATTTCAGCATTTTGGCACCTTTTTCCTCTTACATCTTTAATCTTCATTCTCTTAGACTGCTTGAGTGCAGCCTGTGACCAGGGTCACCACTTGAAGGCAGAATAGGGTCTTGGTCAGTTATTGTTCGCTGACCCTGACGGAAGTAGCCAGCTATGAGTCGCTAGCTGCTGTCAGCTCATTCACTGCTGCCTCTTCGGTCCGAGCAGACTTTAAGCCTATGAGAATGGTAGTGTGTAAAATACTACCATACGTTGGATAGTCTTCTACACTTACCTGCTCTCCATGTGGTAGTGGGTCTATACTTTTATCTGTCACATAAGAACACATCTTTTATTTCGAGCACCTTGCTCCCAGGCGGAAATTCGTTACACTAGTGTGTTTTGCGCCTAACAGGACAATGTATCTAACATCCGCACACATTATTTTAATGGATTAACTTTCCATAGAGGTACGAATGATTCATACATCCGAATACACGCCGGTTTGGTTTGTGAGCCGTGCAATTAATCACCAGGGTACGCCGGCTCCTAGAGAAATATTGAAACCGCTCTGACAATTACATGTATCGATACATATAATCGGCACTGCAATTTCTTTCTGCTAGACACATCTTCAATATTAGAGAGTACTTTTCGTTGCTGGGGGTGGGGGTGCATTTGGGTGTGTGTGTGTATGTAGATCCAGTGGTCTCGAGGTAAGGTGTTCGTCTCGGGTGCTGGAGGTCGCGGGTTCAAATCCCGGTGGAGACACCGGAATTTGTTCACGTGGATCATTTTTTCCCCTGATATCTGAGTAGTGAGATCAGACACCCGTGTGCAGTGGCGCGCACGTTAAAAATACCGTAGCAGTTAGAAATCGAAAAGAGTAGGCCTGACGGCTGCTGCTTGAGCAGCAAATTCAAGTTACAAATCTACTCAAATTATTCTAGGGATTCTCGCTTCACAGAGAATATGTAGCAAAAGGGGGAACTGTGTGGTCATAACATCAGGTCTTGGTTTTGTGGTTAGCGGAGCGGCTTAGATGGTGACAGACAGCCTGCGGGTATACCTTGCTCTAATTTACGCTTCCCCCTCCAACAGTCTCAAAAAGAGGTGATCGTATATTCCAGAGGCTGGAATTGACCTGGCAAGTCGTCATTGGATTTTCATCTGCCCAAGATATGAAACAAAGGATGGCGCACCTCCCCACGACGTCTCACGACACAAGTGGGCTGAAGATAGTTGGACAGACTTTTCCTTGTGAGGCACTGGGTAGTCTAGTGGTTTAGGTACGGACTGCTGCTATTCCTTTCTTCTTTCTTTCTTCCTTCTTCATATTATTATTTTTATTATTATTCATCTTTTTCTACTTTGGCATTCGCCTTGGAAAGGGCGTTTATGATGTGTTATAGTTTACAGCGATATATGCGTCATCCGAACGGACTATTACGATGCCATCAAGGTATTTTGGGGGCTGACTTTGCCTTCTCTCTGCTATCCTTAATCTCTTAGTCATACTGCATGGTTGCAGACTGTTTCCAGAGTCGACACTTGGAAACGGAATAGAAACGTAGCCACTGACCCTATATTAAGCAGCAAGCTTTCAGTCACTGGCAGCTATCAGCTCAGTCACTGCTGCATCTTCAGCTCAGTCACTGCTGCATCCTCAGCTCAGTCACTGCTGCATCCTCAGCTCAGTCACTGGCATCTTCAGCTCAGTCACTGGCATCTTCAGCTCAGTCACTGGCAGCTATCAGCTCAGTCCCTGGCTGCTATCAGCTCAGTCCCTGGCTGCTATCAGCTCAGTCACTGGCATCTTCAGCTCAGTCACTGGCATCTTCAGCTCAGTCACTGGCATCTTCAGCTCAGTCACTGGCTGCTATCAGCTCAGTCACTGGCATCTTCAGCTCAGCCACTGGCATCTTCAGCTCAGCCACTGGCATCTTCAGCTCAGTCACTGGCATCTTCAGCTCAGTCACTGGCATCTTCAGCTCAGTCACTGGCATCTTCAGCTCAGTCACTGCTGCATCTTCAGCTCAGTCACTGGCATCTTCAGCTCAGTCACTGGCATCTTCAGCTCAGTCACTGCTGCATCTTCAGCTCAGTCACTGGCATCTTCAGCTCAGTCACTGGCATCTTCAGCTCAGTCACTGGCATCTTCAGCTCAGTCACTGCTGCATCTTCAGCTCAGTCACTGGCATCTTCAGCTCAGTCACTGGCATCTTCAGCTCAGTCACTGCTGCATCTTCAGCTCAGTCACTGGCATCTTCAGCTCCAGAGGGTACCGTTACCAAAATATAAGTCAATCATAGGTTCATTCCACCCGTGGCGAAATAGAAACTTAGCTTTCACACTGCGTGGCGACTGTAAGAACAAGTGTCCTTTAAATTCAGCCATAATTATTAGCCCTCCATGTGGTGGACCCCACCACTTAGAACAAACGCTGTAAAGAGTTGGACAAAAAATTATAACAAGACATGCTTTCTTGTTGAAAACAATACTAGAGGGTAGGGTAGAAGGCAGTCGTCCAAGAGGCAGACAACGTAATACGTGGGTGGATAACATCAGGAGATGGACTGGAAAAAGCCTGTCAGATTGCACCATTACTGGAGATCCATTGCAGACGACCATTGATGCAGAGAAGGCACTTGAACTGAACTGTATGTCTCACTTTATTCTTTCAGTTATTTTATTTCTTACCCTGTTCTGTTTAGTTATTTTATTCATTAATTTGTTCTGTTCAGCTATTTTATTTCTTACTTTGTTCTGTTCAGCTATTTTATTTCTTACTTTCTTCGGTTCGGTTGCCAACAAGTGTTTCTGTCATGTTGGTCTTCCTTGTTCACCTATTGAGCAGTAGGCATGTTTCAATCGTAGTCTGACACCTACCCTTCAACCTTCCTAGATTTGAAGGCCCTTATTGGTATCTATGCAACCACCGGCATAGCTCTCAGGCATCACAAGAGCTTCCCTAGCACAACACGTTGAGACATGAGGGATGAGCAATAACAGCCTTATTTTTTGAAAAATCCTGTCCCTAAATTCGTTTTTATCAATAACAGCCTTCCATCATTCCGGACGCTTTCAAAGTGTAGTTGACACCAAAAAAGTTGAAGATTGCTTGGCCCAAGTTCGTGAATAATTATTAACACTAAGCGAGCGAAATGTGGAGAAAACTGAATGGACCGATGCACGCAAGAAAGCTCGATGTATTGTATGTTAGATAACATGAGAAATGATGACATTAAATATATGGCAGGGACTAACTCAAGAATGAGCAATGCAAGGCTCTGCCCTGATTTTATCCGGCTCGCGAGGACATTTACAAATTTCACCGAATCTGGCTTCACTAACTTTTCTTTGTAAATCAAAGAGAAAATACAAATATGAGAGCCTACTTATAAAATGGAGGAATTCAATTGATAACATAAATAATAATGAGTTGATTTGAACTGTTTCATAAGTCAAGCAAGTGTCCTCGATGCTGACCTCATCTATGGCGTCAGTTGGTGTAAATTTGTGAGCATTACAATGTGAAGCAAGTTAAGGTTGGTTGAGGTGAGGCCGACGCTGCAAGAAACCGTCAATCAAACCTTAAACTTCTTCTTCTTCGTCGTACGCTGTCAGACGTCAACCTGTATTTTTTCGAAAAAAGCAGCGGTCATCCTGAGGCTGTCGACACTGCCATAGAGCTTGTCTAGTGTTGTCACTGGTGATGGTCACATCTGCTTTCTCTGATCCTCGTATGTCGGGCAGTTTTGCAGCAGATGTTCAGCGGTCATTTTCCCTGTACCACAGGTGCATTCGTCAGTGCCACCTATCTTCAATTTATTGAATAGGCGGTACCTCAGTCTATTGTGGCCAGTGCGAAGACCACGGCCTGCTCTCTTCTGTTCAACTGGTAATAGGCATCGTTTTTTGTGTAGCCAGTATGTTCTGTTTCCCATTAATCAAACCTTAAACGAAAGTTGGTGAGTGCAAACAATCAGTACTGTCATCAAGAACTGTCACTATAGAGTTGAGTGCCTTTTAAAGTTGCAATATGCCAGTTTATTATTGATGTCTTAAGGCACACTGCCATTTATCATATTAGTTTAATTCTGTGTTAAGTGTGTTGACGTTCGAAACCCTTAAGATGACATGAATGAAGTAGTGGAAAGTGGACAGTGAGTGGTGGGTATTTCAAGAGAAATGGGCTGATGATTACTGCTGTATCATGCAGAAGAAAAAAACCCTGTTTGTTTCATTTCTTATGGAAGAATAAACCTACAACAACATTACAAAACCAAGCACGCCAAATGTACCATTCTCAAGGACAGCCTGAGAAAAGATAAGACACAATTTGAAAAAGAGTGTATCTGCTCAACAGATGCTTTTCTACAAACATAATAATGACATTGACAATAATGTCAGGGTAAGCTTAATTGTCAGTGAAAAAAAATGGTAAAGCATTCGCAATGATATTTCGATGAAGACTTTGTCAAAGAATGTTTCAGTGCTATCATTAAAGTAGTCTTTCCTTACAAAAGCAAGCACATTAAACAAATACGTTTTAATCATTGACCTGTGGCGAGACGTACCGATCGATGACATGGAATTAAGCTTAAAAGATCTCGCGTCAAAGCGTTTTGAATTGCTCTAAATGAGAGCACAGAAACACCAATACTTGACCAGTTGACTGAATTTGTCCTTGGAGTTTATGCTAAATTCATGTGTGCAGCACAAAAACACCAATACTTGACCAGTTGACTGAATTTGTCCTTGGAGTTTATGCTAAATTCATGTGTGCAGCACAGAAACACCAATACTTGACCAGTTGACTGAATTTGTCCTTGGAGTTTATGCTTAATTCATGTGTGCAGCACAGAAACACCAATACTTGACCAGTTGACTGAATTTGTCCTTGGAGTTTATGCTAAATTCATGTGTGCGAAAGAATTGCTTGCTCTTCAGTCAAGGAAAGATACTACAAAGTGAGTCATTTTCCCGGAAGCAGTAAATGTATTTGTAACTAATAAATCCAGCCTTCATTAACAAATAAACGGTGTATCAAGCGACCAAGCGACAGCAATGATTGGATCTAGCTAACGCTTTTTTGTGTGTTAAAATCAGATCGGAGTTATCTGACGTGAACATCAATACAGAAGATATGTGTACGCGTCACTGCATTTTACACCAATAGAAAATACAAATAAAATTCAGCGATGACATGACCAGGATAGCTTTCTGCATACATTTCTGGACATATTCCCGAGTAGGAAACATGATAGTGGCTACGGGCTTCTTGAACAACAGATTGAAATGACGATATACAAGCGTCTAATCGTGACCTTAGGTTTCTCGCTACACGTGCTGTTGTTGCTGAATGACCATGGTGAGTAGGTTCACTGTTTCTGTGCGCCCTAAAATGGACGTTAAGTGAGGGGTGGGCCGTAGCTTTCCTCACATCCCGAGCGCACTGATGAGGGTGGACCAGGGTCCCCAGGCAGTTGTGCTATGCTTGGTCTCATCTGCATATCGCTAACTACTACGGGGATCACGTCGATCCCTCACCTACTGCCATGAAAACAGTCCGTTTCCAGGGAGGATATCGGGGAAGTAAAGGTGAGTGTCTTGACCAGTATATTTTGCCTGACCAGACGTTAGCCTTACCCCCCCCCCCCCCCCACATTTTATAAAATCTATTTATGAGTATTTTCAGGCCATGTACAGGGTGATTGTATAGGATCAATCCTCCTTTCCCTGCTCCAATCTCGTTCTCTCTCTCTCTCTCTCTCTCTCTTTCTCTCTCTCTCCCTTCGTGTTTCAATGTCTTTAAGTACCAACATCATCATTCCGTGTGTGGAATACTTTTTCCTACATTGCTGATATTATTAGAAGAGAATGTTGAAGACACCGCAAACCTGGGCAGTGGAGGGATACACACACTACACACTATGGAGGTGGTAGGAGCATGTCTGGGGGGTTATCAGGAGAGCGGGATGGAGGCAGAGATAGAGAGATGATGAAACCAATGAGAGAGAGAGAGAGAGAGAGAGAGAGAGAGAGAGAGAGAGAGAGGAACACAATGAGTGTCAAAGATATAGATTATTAATGGATCAGAAAGACGGAGAGAGACAGCCAGAGCGATAGAGAAAATACAGACAGACAGAAAGAGATAACAATGTTCTATCTCAGATTAGAGTGAACGGTGGGAAGACAGAGAGAAAGTGAGAGTGAGAGAGAGAGAAAGAAAGTTAGAGAGAAAGTGAGGGAGAGAGAGAGATGGGAGTCGGCACGTATGGGGTGGGGGGGGGGGGGGGGAGAAAGGGTGTTTACTAATGTGATTCCGTAATGGATTACGTAAAGACATATTAACCAGTGCTTTGATGCGGATGCGCGCGTCTGTATGTGTCTATGCTAGTTAGGACGAGGTCAGCCCAACCCAAGTGCAATGAACGAAGGGTCTCACTCCGAGGGCGCGTGTTAAGAGCTGTAAAAGAGTGTCAACGTCGCAGGTAACAGTTTCCAGCTGGGTCAACTGGAGCGTGATGGCTGTGGGAGTTGAGCCCCGCACTTTTGTCGTGAAAAGCGAAAAGTGCTGTAGGACGACACTAATCAGACGCAGACAGTAGCCGTTCTCAACTGGTGGATGACAGTCGGTCCCACAGCACTTTATCTTTGCACCTGATGTGTCAGTATTGTGTCAAGATCAAGTATTGGTATAATTGAGAAGTCAATGGGAGATGCTGTAACGTTGTGCCAGTTCGTATCTGGAGGACATGTGTGCTCATTTAATCGATTCAGTGTTGTGTGCGTACGACGTGTATTGGTTGAATATTAAGACGCCGGCAAATGTTTTCTCCATCTCAACTAAGAACGTTTTGGTTAATTTAGAAACAGAGCTGCAGAAGACGGATGTGTGGGACCGAAGGGTGCAAATATCGCAGTCAAGCTGTATACTAGCGACACAACGCGTTCCGTTCTCCGGTCTACATCCTGCTACTTGCAAAGCCCTGTTCAGGGCTTGGTAGCTGGAGATTGAGAACAAGAAACAGAGCTCACTGCGTGACTGTGGATCGGCATTTTAGAACGGTGTATGTCACGATTGTACTGATTGTAGGAGGGTATTTTGGAAACCTACTGTAAGACATGATTCTGGCAGGACATTTGGGATGTATGTCCTCATTGCACCGAGTCCGACACGACATTTGGAATGTATGTCCTCATCGCACCGAGTCCGACAAGACATTTGGGATGTATGTCATCATTGCACCGAGTCCGACACGACATTTGGAATGTATGTCCTCATCGCACCGAGTCCGACAAGACATTTGGGATGTATGTCATCATTGCACTGAATGTGACAAGCCATTTGAAGTGTCATGGTTGCACTGACTGAATGTGACAACAAAAAGTGGAATGCATTTCATGATTGCACCGATTGTAGGACATTTAGAAAGAGTAATTGTGGTAGGGCACTTTGGAAGGGCATCTGTCTGACAGAAAGGGAACAGGAGTAGAGCCCCAGTGGTGGTACGCTGTAATTTGGTACCTGTTATGGAAGACACGGGAGCGTGAAAGATAAATGATCACCCCCAACTCTGAAAAAGGTACGGGCTAAGTTTTTAACACTGCATCCCCGACTGCTATGTGATTACACTTATCTTTGTCACAGGTAAGGGGAAAATGAGACTAACGTCTGGTCAGGCAAAACACACTGATCAGACAATGTAAGCCAGAGTCAGGAGAAATATACTGGCCAAGACAGTCGCCTGACCTCCTTGTTGGACTTCCTGGAAACGGGCTGTTGTCGAGGACAACAGTCTGGCTAACAAGGTCAGGTTCGACGTGATCCCCGTAGTAGTCAGATGACACGCAGATGAAGCCAAACATTGCACAACCGTCTGGAGGACCCCGGTCCACTTCATCAGCACGCTCGGGATGTCTGGACAGCTTCTGCAATCTGCCACAAGTTCCGTCCTTTTCAGGGCGCACAAAAGGGTTACCAACCAACCTCAGGTAAGAAAAGTCAGGTAATTGGCTTCATATATTTGCCATCCGAGCTTGTCCGTAGGACAGACATATCAACTAGGTCCTTCCATTACAAACATTCCTCCGCTGTCTTTACGTACAGACCGAAATGGGAAAGCTAGGGACTCTCACTCTCTCTATCTCTGACTCCTCTCTCCCTCCGCCCCCTCCATTCTGACCGGATTAGCTCGTTTCTTGTTTCCATAGTTGGTGACGTATTTCCGAGTTCCCGTAATTACGTGGTATCGGGTCCATCTGGAACGTGCACGCTGTTTTCATCTGAGTCAAAATGTCGCTGGACATATCCGTCTTGTACCACGCTGTTCACTCCGTCATGCTCAAACATTCTTCCTGACAAGTGCCTCCCTTTCTGCGCCTCTATCTCTCGTTCTCTACCCCGTGACCTCTTTATCTCTGTCAAATCTAACTCTCTACCACGTTACCTCTTTATCTCTGTCTAATGTAACCTAACCAAACCTCATCCACCCAAACGCCCATCCATAGACCCTTACATTTAACTAACTAACTAACTAACTAACTAACTACCTAACTAGCTAACTAACTAGCTAACTAACTAACTGACTAAATACATATTTAATAATTAGCTAACTTACGTATTTACTAATTTTCTAACTTATTTACTAACTAACTTATGCATTTACTAATTATCTAACTTATTTACTAACTAACCAACCAACCAACGAACTAACCAACAAAACAATTAATTAATTAATTAGCAGATGAATTCCATATTATTTGTATGTCTTGTATGTCTCTTTTTCTGTCTTGTATGTCTGTCTGGCTGTCTTATATGTCTCTGTCTGTCTTGTATGTCTCTGTTTGTCTTATATGTATCTCTGTATGTCTTGTATGTCTCTCTGTCTGTCTTGTATGTATCTGTCTTCCTTCTCCATAAACATTTGTATGTCTCTCTGTCTGTCTACCTTCTCCACAAACATGTGTATTTCTCTCTGTCTGTCTACCTTCCCCATAGACTTCTCCTAAATAATATACCGATAAACGGATAATGTTTCGCCGACACACTCAAACTATCCAAAACTAACGTTCACTAGTGTTTTACATAATGGCTAGTAAACAGATAGCTTTTATACCTACATAAGCAACATATATCCCTAATAAACGCATACGTCTTCACAATTCCTATGGGAATACACATATACTTTTCCCCTGCTCCAACGGTTCTCAAATCTGCTTCTTGGTGGAGCCATTTAGGTAGCAAATATTATTGAAGGCCCACAAAAAGCGTATGTTTATTTTGATTCTATAGATGGATGTGTATTGACATACATCATCAGCATCATCATGAAGCTGGTCAGTCCTGAGCCTGGTTGTAATGTTGTCTGAGCATGTCACTCCATTTGACCATATCTTCTGCATGGTCAGTCCTGAGCCTGGTTGTAGTGTTGTCTGAGCATGTCTCTCCATTTGACCATATCCTCTGCATGGTCAGTCCTGAGCCTGGTTGTAGTGTTGTCTGAGCATGTCTCTCCATTTGACCATATCCTCTGCTTGGTCAGTCCTGAGCCTGGTTGTAGTGTTGTCTGAGCATGTCTCTCCATTTGACCATATCCTCTGCTTGGTCAGTCCTGAGCCTGGTTGTAGTGTTGTCTGAGCATGTCTCTCCATTTGACCATATCCTCTGCTTGGTCAGTCCTGAGCCTGGTTGTAGTGTTGTCTGAGCATGTCTCTCCATTTGACCATATCCTCTGCTTGGTCAGTCCTGAGCCTGGTTGTAGTGTTGTCTGAGCATGTTTCTCCATTTGACCATATCCTCTGCTTGGTCAGTCCTGAGCCTGGTTGTAGTGTTGTCTGAGCATGTCTCTCCATTTGACCATATCCTCTGCTTGGTCAGTCCTGAGCCTGGTTGTAGTGTTGTCTGAGCATGTCACTCCATTTGACCATATCCTCTGCTTGGTCAGTCCTGAGCCTGGTTGTAATGTTGTCTGAGCATGTCTCTCCATTTGACCATATCCTCTGCTTGGTCAGTCCTGAGCCTGGTTGTAGTGTTGTCTGAGCATGTCACTCCATTTGACCATATCCTCTGCTTGGTCAGTCCTGAGCCTGGTTGTAATGTTGTCTGAGCATGTCTTTCCATATGGCTTGGCTTGGCTTCGTTCGTTCTCAATCTCCCACTACCAAACCCTGAAAGGGCTTAAGTAGCAGAATGTAGTCCAGAGAACGGAATGCGTTGTGTCGTAGTTTACAGCTTGACTGCCAGATTTGCACCTTTCGGTCCAACTTCAGCAATCATTTTTTGAGTACCGGGTTAGCATTCCCTCTTCGGTTCATTCTCCTTAGCCAGTCTTCCCTGCTGCAGCCTGTTATCCAGGATCACCGCGTCTAGGTGTAGAAGGGTCTTGGCAGCTTTGGTTTGCTGGCCCTGACACTATAAGTACTATGAGTCGATGACCACTGCAGCTCATGCGCTGCTCGGCATCTTGATCCCGTCTCTCCATTTTGACCCTATTCTCTGCTTGGTCAGTCCTCAGAATTGTAAGTTTGTCTGGGTATGTCTCTCCATTTGACCATATTCTCTGCTTGGTCAGTCCTCAGAATTGTAAGTTTGTCTGGGTATGTCTCTCCATTTGACCATATTCTCTGCTTGGTCAGTCCTCAGAATTGTATGTTTGTCTGAGCATGTCCCTCCATATACCATATTCTCTGCAGTTCTCTTCATTTCAGCATAGGTTTGCATTTCAATGACCCCACATGCCTGAGATGTAAAGGTGCGTCTTGGTCGCCCCTTTTCTCTTTTCCCCCGAACCTTGACCTCTAGTATCTTCTGTACATTTTCTGACCTAACCAACTCAATCTTCGTTTTTGTATCATTTTCATTATTTGTCTTTGTGCGCCCACTTCAATGAGTACATTGTGCGCCCACTTCAATGAGTACATTGTCATTGGATCTTCTTTCTGTCCAACTCACTCTTTCCATTATAAGGTAGCACCACATTTCAAACACTTCCAAGCTTTTTTCATCCTTCTTTGCTACAGTCTATGTTTTAGCCACATGCAGCGCGTTTGGCCATACATGGGTAGTCATTATTTATTTCCTCAGTTATGTCCTGATATCCTTTGAGGTTAGCAATTTGTTTTTTTACGAAGGCCTTTTTTTGGTTTTTTTTTGCAAATTGAATCATTATCTTAATTTCCGTCTCTCTGTGGGCATCTTCTGTGATGGTGTACCCTAAATATGTAAACTTCTGTACTTATTCGATTATTTCTCCATTGATGGTTACATCCGTGTGTCTATGTTGCTGTTATTTTATATTTCTAGTCTTTATCTTCAATGTATTTATTTTAATGCCAAACTCTTTGGCTGTGCAGTAATTTTTTATCAAGCAGCCTTTGACACCCCAATTGCAACTCTGAACAACTTTTTTCATTATCCCATAATATTCAGTATAGTTAGAGACATAGTCCACCTAACATAATATTCAGTAAAGTTAGAGACATAGTCCACCTAACATAATATTCAGTAAAGTTAGAGACATAGTCCACCTAACTACACTTAGAGCACATAGCTGAAACGACCATTCTCCGGCGACTCCCATTGTCGGCCGGCTTTTTGATCTTCGCGCGTGAGAATCAAGTAACCTTAACTTTTCTTCCACTTTTCTCCACCACGTGTCTGGTTAGATTGTAAATTTGTATTTCGGAGTATGTGCCACATCCATCTCCACTTTCCATCCATAATCTCCAGCCGTAGAGCTGTCATGCTCGTTTCCACAGATACACGTTGCTTAGTACATCTGACCAGCGATCTTGATCTGACAGGTCAGTAGGAAAGTGACGCACCTAACTTCACCCACTACTTGCATCCGACAGCGGCCATTTTGAGCTTACACTGAAATAAGCAAAATGTAGGTAACAATTTTCTAAGAATTTTTACCAGTAACAATCGGATCATTTCCGGCCGATTTAAAAATAACATATTTAAAAATCATGGACTTCTGGGCCCCTCCTGTATCAACCAATCATCGTCCCTCTCTGTGCATAGGCATTTAATTACATCTCGCGGGCATACACGGTCCTGGTCTGCTCTGTCTGCCTATCTTGAAGTGTAACTAATTAATTATTATTTATCTCTAAGTGTAACTAATTAATTATTATTATTCTCGAAGTGTAACTAATTAATTATTATTTATCTCGAAGTGTAACTAATTAATTATTATTTATCGCGAAGTGTAACTAATGAATTATTATTTATCTCGAAGTGTAACTAATTAATTATTATTTATCTCGAAGTGTAATTCTGTCTGCTTATCTCAAAGTGTAACTAATTAATTATTATTTATCTCGAAGTGTAACTAATTAATTACTATTTATCTCGAAGTGTAACTAATTAATTTTTATTTATCTCGAAGTGTAACTAATTAATTATTATTTATCTCGAAGTGTAATTCTGTCTGCTTATCTCGAAGTGTAACTAATTAATTATTATTTATCTCGAAGTGTAATTAATTATTATTTATCTCGAAGTGTAACTAATTAATTATTATTTATCTCGAAGTGTAACTAATTAATTATTATTTATCTCGAAGTGTAACTAATTAATTATTATTTATCTCGAAGTGTAACTAATTAATTATTATTTATCTCGAAGTATAACTAATTAATTATTTTTTATAACGTTTTATCATTTGTCTTATCCATTTAATGTCTGTCTAGAGATTTATTCTCCGTGAAGTGTGTGATCGACTATTTCTCTTACATCGGGGGGTTCTAGAACAGAGTCTGCCTAGCAATGTTATCAGCTGGTTTCCTTTATGTGTGTCCTGTTTACTTTCCATTCCACTGTTGCATATATGAGGAGTGTTTAAATTAAACCGGACCTAACTGCACCAAGTGAACATACGAACGATGCGCATGATGACGTCACTTCTGATGTAAACAGCCCATACCAACAGTCAAGTTTGCAAAATTTCATTATTCTCCGACTCATAGTTTCCTCAGCAGACTGTTGAAAACATGGCGGTTGTAATACAGAATCTGCACAGAGTTGATCAGCGAGCTGTGATACGGTTTCTAACAGCTGAAGGATGTCGACTAGTTGACATTCATCGCAAAATGCAGGCAGTGGATGGTGACAAAAGTGTGACGAACGTAGGCTCCGGCAACGGTCCACCCGAATTGCAGCCTTAATTGTGTCGATGGCATCTTCTGAGGCAACAATATGCGACTGACCTGGTCTCGGAAGAGTTTTCCATAACTCACGTCCTTCTTTAAACATCGTTGTCCAGTTCATCACTGTTGTCTTTGACACAATTTTGTCACCATACACTGCCTGCATTCTGCGATGAACGTCAATGGGTCGACATCCTTCAGCTGTTAGAAACCAAATCACCGCTAGCTGATCAACTCTTGACGGATTCCGTATCACACCTGTCACGTTTTCAACGGTCTGCTGAGAAAACTGAGTCTGATGATAATCACATTTTGCAAACTTGACGATTTACATTTAAAGTGACGTCATCATGCGCATCGTACGTATGTTCAATTGGTGCAGTTAGGTCCGATTTCATTTGAACAGTCCTAGTATAATTCTTTCCAACAGTTCCACATTAGTATCTAATCCCACTGTATCAAGTATCAAGATGTTGCGCAGTTCTTACACTGCAGCGGTCAGCAACTCAAAGTTGACTGCTTGCGTCAGGGCCAGCGAACCAGAGCTGCCAAGACCCTTCTACACCTTCACGTCTAACAGGCTGCAATAAAACAGACTGGTTAAGGAGAAGAGATCGAAGAGAGAAGGCTAACCCGGTACTTAAAAGTGCCTGATGAAGTCGGATGTGTTGAACCGAAAGGTGCAAATATCGCAGTCAAGCTGTAAACTACGACACAAATATTATCTTTCCGGACAAAATCGTGTTACTTGCAAAGCCAATTTCAGGGCTCGGTAGCCGGAGTTTGAGAACGATCGAAGAAGAAGATACTGTTTAATTTCTTATATTCTGTGCAAGCACCCATTTCGAAAGACCGCACCTTTTCATTTGTTATTCATTTAATGTTCTATTACACAAATCTATTGAGCGACGCTCAGGTAGAACAGAACAGGACAACTTTAACCTCCAATGCATGTCATAAAAGGTGACTAAAGATGTTTGTGCATGGGGCTAGGAAATTTCTTCATGTAAATCCACAACTTTGAAACTCCCGCTACAAATGTTCAGGTACATGCTTCCTGTAAGTGGGCCATTTGTAGTTTTGGCCACCTGCTTCGCTTGGTGCGATAAAGCGAATAATTTTTTTTTTTAATGGTTGTAAGCACGTGAAACGACACGACCATGCCCAAAATCGATTCAAATGACAATATAACACGTTAGAAGTTTATACCATAGGAGTTATACTGTCGGGGAATGATGTTAGAGACATTTACAATACTAAGCTACAGCATGTATTAGGTAGGGTGGCCAGTTCCTTTCTCTGTTCTCTCTACTTTCCTAGGTGTCGGCCAGTCCTGCATTTACAGCTGAGTCAACTGAAGCGTACCGACAGCGATATTCGTACCCCTTACCTCTGCCATGAAATTCGAGTGATCTACCCCTACTCTAATCGTACGAACAATAAGTAGACTGTCAACTGACCACTGAAGAGCGGTACTGAGAGGCTAATCCGGCCAGGCACAACATACTGACCAGAAGATCGCGTCAGGGACAGGCACAATATACTGACCTTGACCAGTATCTCTCTTCCATGTAGCGTTCCCTGGAAACAGGCTGTTATCAAGACAGTCTGGCTGACGAGATGTGGATCGACGTAATCACCGTAGTAGTGAGTGACACGCAGATGAAGCCAAGCATAGCACAACCGAATGGAGAACCGCGACCCACTTTTTATGAGGACGCTCGGGATGTGAGGAAAGCTACTACAAACCTACACTTAACGCCCTTTTCAGGGAGCACAAACGAGTAAACTTACTCATTATAGGCATTAAACAACAACCACGAAGACTGATCACGCATAACTGTCAACTGACCCCTAAAGACTGTCGCCTGACCACTAAAGACTGTCAACTGACCCCTAAAGACTGTCAACTGATCCCTAAAGACTGTCAACTGACCCCTAAAGACTGTCAACTGACCCCTAAAGACTGTCAACTGACCCCCAAAGACTGTCAACTGACCACTAAAGACTGTCAACTGACCCCTAAAGACTGTCAACTGGCCCCTAAAGACTGTCAACTGACCCCTAAAGACTGTCGCCTGACCCCTAAAGACTGTCAACTGACCCCTAAAGACTGTCAACTGGCCCCTAAAGACTGTCAACAGTAGTAAAGATAGAAAAAGTAGAACAAACAAATCAGCAGTATAATTAGTTCAACAGGTTTGTCGGCTCCCACACAGGGACAGCATTACCATCTCCAACTAAACTGAGTGATACACAGCAAATCGACAAGAGAAGCTTGGAACAGATCCACCAAACATACGAGCGAAAAAAAAAAAGGGGTTATTTCAGAGCGCATGATGAAGAAAGCAAAGAAGGCGGAGCAGAGAAATACAAAGAATGAAAATGAAACATTTGGTAAAGATTGGCATGTTACGATTCGTACTTTGGAGAACAGATGAGAAAACTTTGAATAGCCTCAGGATTTTGATAAGTCAAGGGGCTCGAGATAAACTTCGGGTAGCTCCAGGGCTTTGGGTAGCCATAGCGTTTTGAGTAGCTTCTAGACGTTTGGTAGCCTTAGGGCTTCCTTGCTGGCAGCTGCAGGGCTTTGGTTGGTCCCTGGCCGTCTCATAATCTGCTGCATCCGAGAGCCTAAGTACTTTGGGTAATCTCAAGGCTTCGAGACTTTTGGTAGCCTCTGAACTTCTGGTAGCCTCTGTGCAGGGCAGCCCTCGAGGCTTAGGGTAGCCAATTTGCGTCAGGTAATCGGCTGCTTCCGCTCCGACAGCCTCAATACTTCCGGTCAGTCTCAGTACTTTCGGTCAGCCTCAGTACTTCGGGAAGGCTCAGTACATTAGGTCAGCCTCAATATATTAGGTCAGCCCCAGTACATTAGGTCAGCCTCAGTACTTCGAGTGACCGCAAGGCGTCGTGTGACCTAAGGCAGTTCACGGCAAATTCCAGGCGCCAGCTTGAAATGGCGCCTATAAATTTTGCGGTGGCGCCTAAAACATATGACTGATGACATCTAACATTTCAGGATCAGTACCCTATTTGCACGCCTAATCTCCATCATCGCGTTCCTTTGCCTGGCTCCTATAATTTTTTTACCTGGGCCTATATCCTAGACACATTCTTTCACGCCCTCGACCTAAGGTCGTCGTGACGCTTCAGGGCATTGAATTGCACATTCTGAGAAACGCTGCTCTACAAGATTGAATGGGGCTACTTTCCCCACCCTCGTCTCCAACGCTACGCGCTTGTGCAGGAATGGAATCGATTCGTCGTGTCTACAGGATGAAGAATCAATTGCTAGGGAAACGAAATTGGCCCCAAAACCAGGCTGACTTCAAAACCAATACACACAACTATGGGGCGAGGTATCTTTCCAGAAAAGCCCCGTTTTTTAGCTGGCAAAACTATCGAGTGAAAATATCAGCTCTCAGGGGCGTGGATGAATAGAGGGGGGAGGGGGGGGGGGGGTGGTGATGATGTGCGGGGTGCCAGAAGTGGTAGAAGATGCAAGCTTGGTAAATGACAACAAAGACGCTTCTTTCCTCGGGTTCCAACTGTCTAGACGGCTATGTCAACTATTGCTGATTACTGCAGGAAACAGACCAATGAGTCTGGCGTATATGTGGGCACGTGTAATGAGTCTGACGGACAGAACAACCCCGAGGATCCTGGGGCATGGATGAGGAAAAGAGCGCAACGCAATAGTGGAGGCAATCGATGGTGTGGTGTCCATTCTGTCAGTGGTGGAGATTAAATGATGTCCGTGTTGGTAGTGATGGTTGTATTGGTTATACGCTGGCGGTGGTGGTGGTCGGAGTCAATGGTGGTGGTGTGGAGGATGGTGATGATGGTGTGGTACAGTAGTAATGATGGTGATAGTCCCGATGATAGTGATGGCTATGATTACAATGGTTATGTGAATGACTGTATGGGTGACAGTGATGGTCATGATAATGTTGGTGTTGGTCATGATGATGGTCATGATAATGTTGGTGTTGGTGATGATGATGGTCATGATAATGTTGGTGTTGGTCATGATAATGTTGGTGTTGGTCATGATAATGTTGGTGATGATGATGGTCATGATAATGTTGGTGTTGGTCATGATAATGTTGGTGATGATGATGATGATGGTCATGATAATGTTGGTGTTGGTCATGATAATGTTGGTGATGATGATGGTCATGATAATGTTGGTGTTGGTCATGATAATGTTAGTGTTGGTGATGATGATGGTCATGATAATGTTGGTGTTGGTCATGATGATGGTCATGATAATGTTGGTGTTGGTCATGATGATGTTGGTGTTGGTCATGAAGATGGTCATGATAATGTTGGTGTTGGTCATGATGATGGTCATGATAATGTTGGTGTTGGTGATGATGATGGTCATGATAATGTTGGTGTTGGTGATGATGATGGTCATGATAGTGTTGGTCATGATAATGTTGGTGATGATGATGGTCATGATAGTGTTGGTCATGATAATGTTGGTGATGATGATGGTCATGATAATGTTGGTGTTGGTCATGATAATGTTGGTGTTGGTCATGATAATGTTGGTGTTGGTCATGATGATGGTCTTGATAATGTTGGTGTTGGTGATGATGATGGTCATGATAATGTTGGTGTTGGTCATGATAATGTTAGTGTTGGTCATGATAATGTTGGTGATGGTGTTTGTCGTGATAATGTTGGTGTTGGTGATGATGATGGTTATGATAATGTTGGTGTTGGTCATGATGTTAGTGTTGGTCATGATAATGTTGGTGTTGATGATGATGATGGTCATGATAATGTTGGTGTTGGTGATGATGATGCTCATGATACTGTTGGTGTTAACCATGGGGATGATAGTTATTGTGGTGATAATGATGACGATGATGGTAGAGATAGTTGTGGTGACGACGATGGTGATGGTCGTGACGATGATATCGATGCTGATAGTGATGTTGGAGATGATGATGACGATTATCGTATGTATGACAAAATCATAAACATGACATATATGTCCTTCTCTTCGTCCAATCCTATGGAAGCCAAGTTCTTCTATCGTCCATGAATAAATTCTGGACTACGGTCTTCAGATAATGAACTAAAGTCATTGAATGATATCAATATGAATAAAAGCCAAACACCGACTAACTAGATACAAATAGATCAGGGACTAAGACAGATGAAGTAACCTTAATAGCTTCTTCTTCATCATTATCATCATAATATTCTTCTTCTTCGTTCTCTTCTTCAGATTCCTGGGCAAATGAGTATGTAGTAACATTTTCGATTCTTACTCCCAGCACCCTCCTCCCTCCCCTCCCACCCCTTCAATCACCATCACTAGCACGAACAAATAATTGAATACTAATATGAAAGAGCATGAGACATTTATGTGACAAGACCATGGACAATTAATATGAAAGAGCATGGGACATTTATCTGAAACGATCATGGACAACTGATATGAAAGAGCATGGGACATTTATCTGAAAAGATCATGGACAACTGATATGAAAGAGCATGGGACATTTATCTGAAAAGATCATGGACAACTGATATGAAAGAGCATGGGACATTTATCTGAAAAGATCATGAATAATTGATATGAAAGAGCATGGGACATTTATCTGAAAAGATCATGGACAACTGATATGAAAGAGCATGGGACATTTATCTGAAAAGATCATGAATAATTGATATGAAAGAGCATAGAACATTTATCTGAAAAGATCACGGACAACTGATATGAAAGAGCATGGGACATTTATCTGAAAAGTTCATGGACAATTGATATGAAAGATGATAGAGCATTTAACTGAAAAGATCATGGACAACTGATATGAAAGAGCATGGAACATTTATCTGAAAAGTTCATGGACAATTGATATGAAAGAGCATGGGACATTTATCTGAAAAGTTCATGGACAATTGATATGAAAGAGCATGGGACATTTATCTGAAAAGTTCATGGACAATTGATATGAAAGAGCATGGGACATTTATCTGAAAAGTTCATGGACAATTGATATGAAAGATGATAGAGCATTTAACTGAAAAGATCATGGACAACTGATATGAAAGAGCATGGGACATTTATCTGAAAAGTTCATGGACAATTGATATGAAAGAGCATGGGACATTTATCTGAAAAGTTCATGGACAATTGATATGAAAGAGCATGGGACATTTATCTGAAAAGTTCATGGACAATTGATATGAAAGATGATAGAGCATTTAACTGAAAAGATCATGGACAACTGATATGAAAGAGCATGGGACATTTATCTGAAAAGTTCATGGACAACTGATATGAAAAGATCAGAAAAAATGTATAAGAAAAGTTCGTGGAAAATTAGGGAAGCACGTGGCTTATGAATTGCGATGTTTATTTACAATCCCATCACAGGAGGCTAAAAATCACGTTTTGCTCAGACTGGGCATGATGGGTTTTTTTTCTGTTACGCATCCAATCCGTAAATGGGTACCTGACGTAAAGTGTGTAGCTCGCTCTGCTAGCCGCCACTTATGGCTCGTTCTCAGTGCGACAGTGGACGTCTTATCGTTTCTGTTCCTCCACAAAACACTCAGGTATGCTATCCTTTTCATATTTCACTTTGCATTCTTAACCAAAACCTATGTAAGCTATACTTTTTTTCTCCTCACGGTAAATTAAAATCGTAGCCCGCACACTGCGTAGCGACTGCAGGGGCTGGCAAACTATACTACTCATCCACATAAGCTACCCCCCCCCCCCCCTCGGGACTACTGTAACAATGTGGAAAACCCATCCTACTTATAGTTGTCTTTTATAAACGTGTATCTGTCACGTGATATGGCATACATAGTGCTATATAAACAGGCGACAAAGAAATACACAGAGCCGACGGCTGGGGGGTTGTGTTGTGTGGAAAACTTTCTATTTAATAACTAACCACCAGGAAGATGTTATAAACAGCGCAGAGAATGTCCGAAATGAAAGGAGAGCCATTAATGAAAAGAGCATCGTAAAGCATGCACTGGCTGGAAGGAACGGTACGAGGCGCCAAAAAAAAAAATTAAAAAAAAAATTAACAGCGATAGATATCAACGGTTTGAGCATGTACACATAGCGAGCGAGCAAACAAAAATATAGCAAATAATGCTGTTAAAATCTTGACAAGAGAATACACGTAATACATCACCCCTTCTTATAGGGGCGAATGCTGGAGTCACAATACGACAATTAAGAATTTCCATGATGTTTCTATACGTACTGTTTGTGTATGCGTTAGATATGTCAACTCTATGCAAATGAAGCAGATAGTGCGATTCCAGAATTGCAGTTATGAAGAAGTGGGATTCCAGAATTACATTTATGAGGAAGTGGGATTCCAGAATTACAGTTATGAGGAAGTGGGATTCCAGAATTGCAGTTATGAGGAAGTGGGATTCCAGAATTACAGTTATGAGGAAGTGGGATTCCAGAATTACAGTTATGAGGAAGTGGGATTCCAGAATTACAGTTATGAAGAAGTGGGATTCCAGAATTACAGTTATGAGGAAGTGGGATTCCAGAATTACAGTTATGAGGAAGTGGGATTCCAGAATTACAGTTATGAGGAAGTGGGATTCCAGAATTACTGTTATGTAGAAAGACTCAGAGTAACCGGCCTACAGTGTCTAGAAAAGTGAAGGTGACAATACAGGTTTAAAAGATGGTCAGAGGAACGGATAAATTAGACTATAACAAGTTCTTCCAAATGCAACCACCAGAAGAACAAGAGGGCATAGCTACAAATTAGCTAAAGAGAGGTCCAGATTAGATATTAGGAAATATTTTTTTAATCAGAGAGTGGTGAATGCTTGGAATGCATTGCCACCGGAGACAGTGGAGGCAGGGACAATTAATGCATTTAAGAGATAATTTGGATGCGCATAGCTTTTAGAGCAAGGTAATGTAAATGAAACTGGTTGTATACAGACTCTGCAGAGTCTTCTAAACCAGTATGAAGACGGTAAGTTAAGTCTGACATACAACAATAATCATGTCATGTCATGTGACATATTCCATTTACAGAACGTAGTCTCCTTTACAGCAGGCCAAAAGACATCTCGATTTCTGGTAGGACGACCGGCTTCACGCACGGACTAAACTGAACTTTGAACAACCGTCTTGTTACTGGTTTTTGAAGACTCTGCAGAGTCATTACACAACCAGCTTATTGGAGTCCGGTTCGACCGATTGTGCGACTCAAACACTAGAGCTAAGCAGACCCGCAACCAGTTAGACGCCATTTATAGCAACTCTTAACGAACCACCTGGGGGAAGGTACCTAACCATGGCGGTGTTATAGCATGTCACACAGTTAGTCACTTCTTACGACATGCTCTCTGTGAGACAGTGGTGCTATTCTTGTCCTTGTCATACACAAAGACCCCGACAGACCAGGCGGGTCTAGAACTCTCTAGACTTCTTCTATACCTAGCTGTTGCAAAATGTATATATTCGGTTTCTTCTCCGTCAATGCTATTATCAAATATCCTTACATAACACCTCATTTCGAAAAATGATATCTTTTCTGCAATAATTTTATTTAATCCCCCATGTCTCGCATTTATATGATGCCAGGTAAAACACATGTCTTAATCAATTGGACGTTCGAATTCATTCTGGTGCCCTGCCACGCGTCTTTTTCATCTGCGTTAGTTTGCGCGTGGCAGCTGCAACAATTATACATCAACTGTACAACCAAGATAATGTTGCATTTCAACGAAAACTGCTAACAAAAGAACATACACAAAAAATGTATTAACAAATACAACCACGACACGAGAACTCCTAAACTCTAGCACAAAAAGGGCGATAAAGAAACAGCTCCACTTCGGGTTTCTAATGACAGCAATTATCAACACGGGCCGTGTGTGTGCCATGAGATACACACGGCACATTCACTGTCAGCCACAGAAATGTTGTTCATCAGGCTAACGTGTATGTCACGCACAGCTAAAACATCAAATCAGCATTTAATTTGGGTTTTTTTGTAGTTTTAAAAAAAATATTTTTTTACAAGATGATGGAAAATGTGAAACAAGAACATGGGAAATTAATAAGAAAATATACAGGAAAACTAACACGGAAAGATCATAGCGAAACTAATATGGGCAGATCATGGAAAACAAAGATGAACAGAAAATAGAAAAGATCATGGAAAACATGAGCAGATCATGGAAAACTGATAGGAAAAGATCATGGAAAATAATATACATTTTGTTTTTGGTGTTTTGTTGCGTTCGCCTTATTTCTCTAATCCCCAAGGCGGTGCGCGTTGCACTGTGGTTTTTATTTTGCGCCAGTCGGCCCACTGCATCCGACTTCTGCATGCATTTTATGTACGGGCCTGCTTCTTCCTGCATTTTCTAAGGGTTTGCTTTCCAGGGGTAACGGTCGATGCTGTCATGGGGATCGAACCCAGCACCTTCTGGTTGTGAGCCGTGTCAATTAACCACTAGTCCACGCCGTCCCCTGGAAAATAATTTGCAAAGATCATGGGAAAACTAATATGAGAAACTTTATTCAATCATATACGCATCACTATTTGGCCCCTTACGAGCAGCTAGCGCCTAATGAAAGCCCTCGCCAAAGAACTTTTTTGTGCTTTGTAGCCAACTGTTTGACCTGTAGCTTTCTTAATATATGCTTGGAAGGTTGCAGTGGTACTATTCTTTGCTTCGCGGGATACACGCAGGTATAATCACAATAAAACATGGAAAGTTCATTAAAGATTTACTAAGGCAGGGCTTAAAAATCCTCGTGGCAAGAAAGCATTTCGTCGGCCAGACAAGCCATAAAAAAGAGAAAGAAATGCCAGTGAATGGAATTACAAGATGACAGAGAACAACTCAAAAAGCTGAAACCCCGAAGGGGCATATGGCTGCCGTGAGGTGGGGAAGGAGGTAGAGGGTGGTTGGTTAATGGAAACTCACTGTCCGCGACAATGGGCATGTCACATACCGATGATTTCAATGTTAGGAGAGAGCCAAAAAAAATCCCAAAAAGATGGCTGGATCATTTGGCTGAAATTTGACAAGAAAACGAGATAGTATTGCGACTGTTAGTCTTTGGCGAGACAATGCGGAATTTTTATTGGAGGTTCAACAGTAAAAGTCATGGACTGAGAGACGATGTTGTCAAGGCAGTTAACTGAATACCAACCAGAACAGCGTAGCGCAGTGGTTGGCGAGCTGGCTTAGCATCTGAGTGGTCTTAAGTTCATTCCCCAGCTGTTGGAAATGTGTTGTTTTTTTGAAACCGCAACGGCACCCGAGTCGACCCAGTCTTAAATGGGTACCGGTTCAGTCCGGGAAGTTAAAGCGGCGAGGGAGAGGAGATGGCTCCCGCTCGAGCCTTTGAAATGTGAGATCGCTAACACCTCACACCCCTACGGCAGTAATGCTATGGGTTACTTTAGTTTGCTAGGTTTCTTGACCAATACAGTTCCTAAACAGAATGACTGCTGTTATGGATGCAGGGTGTGATAAGCAACAAACGCTAACACAATGATATTGTATTATACAGATCAGTCAATAAGTCAGTCGAATCTAGCAGATCGATCTATCCACACATACATCTATGTAGCACAAATCGACTAGCCGCTATCGATTAATGCTCTCACAAAAATCCAACCACCAAAATCCATCCGTGTATTATCCATCCAACCATTTATCCACTCTCCCAAAATCCATCTATCCGCTCATCAAAATGCACATATCCATCCATCATAATTCATTTATCCACCAGCCATAATCCTTTTATCCGTGCATCCAATTTCATGTATTTATCAACCAAATTCCACATATTAATTAACCAAATTCCATATATTCATTATCAAATTCCACGTATTCATCAATCAAACTTCATATATTCACCAACCAAAATCGATTAATCCCCCACCAAAATCAAACTATCCATTTATCCACCGATCAAAATCCATCTACCCATTTATCCACCAACGGAAATCCATCTATCCACTTATCCATCCACCATTAATTCACCTAACAAAGTCTATCCAGCCGTCTATCAACCAACTGCAATTCCCCCCCCCCCCCTTGCAATTCTTCTGTTCATACGTCTGCCCGCCCGCCTAACTACCTATCAAAAAATATGACAGCCCAGAGATCACACGCCAGTTAACCCGAATGTATATATGGCACCTAAACCTCATCTCTGCAGACGTAACTCTGCCGCCTGCAATATAAACAAGTTATGTCGTACGAGCAGTAAGTCAACTTGCAAACTTTGGAAAGAAAAACCAAAAATAAGACCACAGCTGTTTTCTGCACCCAGACCAAACGGCAAGAAATGTTTTGATAGATTTATAAGACATGATTTCCTCACGCGCTCACCTGGACTGATTTATAAGTCATGATTTCCTCAGTTTCTCGCCTCGGCAGATTTTAACAGGTAGCTCTTGGGACGTGTATGCTGTGATGGTGTATCGGAGGGAAGGGGAGGGGAAAGAGATAGTACACTTAGCCTGAGTTCTTCTGGAAAGTTCATTATAGATAGCTGATGAAAGTCTCTCAGATTATTTTCAGACTGAGGAAAATTGTGTCAATTTTGTCAAGGCGGGTGGAGGAGGAGGAGAAGAAGGAAAGAAAGGTAAAAGTGGAGGGAATTTCAGAGTGACGAATATTATTAGTACGATGCTTCTCAGTCTCCTAAATCACGGGGGTTTCAAATGTACGAACCGTATAGCTGGATTCTACAGCTACAAACATAATTGCCGTCCTAAGTTTACATTTTCGTCTTCTGCGTTCGTCGTGACAAGGGCGTTTCGTTACGTATTGTCATAGTTTACAGCGAAGTATGTAAGCGATGTATGCGCCTTTCGTCGTTTTCGGGACCAACGCCGAAGGAGAAAAAAAGAAGATGAGGAAGACAAGAAGAGAAGAATAATAATATTAGTAATAATAATAATAAAATTAATAATAATAATACGAAGAAAGAAGAGTGATAATAAAACGTGTTCGTTGTATACTTGGTATTCAATTTCCTGAGGTACTAGCGCATGTAGATCTGTGACAATGAACACAACAAGGTTAATACAGCAGTCAATTCGGGAGAGAAAGTAGACAAGAATAGGACATACCCACACACAAAAAACCAGGCGTGTGCTGAGATAGAAACCCCCCAAGAAGGAGAGGAGTGGCGAAGTGCAGAGCTCAACGAGACGGCTAATAATAGCAGTATATGGAGGCCATTCATCGCGGTCCTATTGTTCCAATGGGGTCGCTGTGGTCGAAAGATAAGGCACATGTCTCTCAAAGCAATGAACGGAAACGGCGTGGGTTCGATCCCCGCAGGTTTCAAGCCACCCTAGATCTCAAAAGAGGTGGATCAAGAGTACATGTATCCTGAATTACCTCTAGTGGTCTTGCCTTCACTGGTCCAAGGTAGTTCGGGACCAGAGAGCGAGGTTAATGACCAGCGCAGCCTCTTACTCACTATAATCCAAATACAGGTCAAGTTACATCCTCACTATAATCCAAATACAGGTCAAGTTACATCCTCACTATAATCCAAATACAGGTCAAGTTACATCCTCACTATAATCCAAATACAGGTCAAGTTACATCCTCACTATAATCCAAATACAGGTCAAGTTACATCCTCACTATAATCCAAATACAGGTCAAGTTACAAGTCAAAAACTGTCTGATGATGTCGCCATCAACGCTTGCGATGAACAACTAACCTTGCTCCATTCTACAAGACACCCATTAAGCGATGATAAATAATTCTATCCAAGTTGTCATCACAACCAGACAAAACAAAACAAGGGGTTCAATTCAGATACATCGGAACGTTCTTTTTTTACAAGGAAAATGGCAAAGGATATGATATGGCGTCATCGTGGATCAAGCAAGCTAGCTCTCGGGCGGCTTGCCCTTTAAGTGGTCTGAGTTTGAGAGCTGTGCTCTAGATGTTCTGCGCCAGTTAACAGCTTTTTCACACAAGTCTCGCAAACACGCGCTTTCTGCCCGCTCGCAACATGTGCCAGAACGGAATCATCAAAGATAACGGCCAGTTTTTGGGGAGGTTATTAAAGAATATCTAATTCGAAAGGTAAGGTACCCCATTATCTATTTTTGTAATGCATTAAATTAGATGCTCACACACATACCGTAAACTTTAACACGAGCTAGAAGATTTGGCTAGGAACTGAATCACATGTCTGACGGATACCATTTTTTTCTATACTGTGATCAAAAGATGAACTTTCGTTCTGGGGATGTTCTGACATTTCCAACTTCGACAGTCATTTTGGTGATATTAGTAGAATCCATAGTTATCATCCAGGTTCTAACTCTTCATCTACGCTGAAATGTATTTCAGGTCAAAATGTGCTGCAATCGCCAACAAGCATGCAGTCGATCATCTACCACAGAGTGTGTAGCGGTCTTATCAAGGTGTGCAGAGTCTTCTACCACGGTGTGTAACGGTATTCTACAATGGGGTGCAGAGTCTTCTACCACGGTGTGTAAAGGTATTCTACAATGGGGTGCAGAGTCTTCTACCACGGTGTGTAAAGGTATTCTACAATGGGGTGCAGAGTCTTCTACCACGGTGTGTAAAGGTATTCTACAATGGGGTGCAGAGTCTTCTACCACGGTGTGTAAAGGTATTCTACAATGGGGTGCAGAGTCTTCTACCACGGTGTGTAAAGGTATTCTACAATGGGGAGCAAGCGTCTTCTACCACGGTGTGTAAAGGTATTCTACAATGGGGAGCAGAGTCTTCTACCACGGGGTGTAAAGGTATTCTACAATGGGGTGCAGAGTCTTCTACCAAGGTGTGTAAATGTATTATACAATGGGGAGCAGTCTTCTATCACGGGGTGTAAAGGTATTCTACAATGGGGAGCAGTCTATAAATAACCGCCTGTTTGATGACGACACCGCAATTGCCGAATCCCCAAATCACAAACTGCTGGTCTTTGCAATCAGACGAGGGTCGAGCGCAGTTAGGTGCATGAGAGGACTGAAGATGGATGTGTATAACGAGCGAGCGACAAGAACCACCAGTATCCACACCCTTTGCCTTTTTATGAGAGAGACCGAGTGCCTGATGAGGGTTTCCGACTTCTAAACTGACGATAGACAGTTCTTAGTCGACCTGTACTTCTACAAGGGCAGATGCCCCTGTGCAAGTCCCAGCTCTGGTATTTTTTTTTTTTTTTTGCGTTCGCCTTATTTCTCTAATCCCCAAGGCGGTGTGCATTGCACTGCGTTTTTATTTTGCGCCTGTCGGCCCAGTGCATCCGACTTCAGCATGCATTTTATGTAAGGGTCTGCTTACTCCTGCATTTTCTAAGGGTTTGCTTCCCCGGGGTAACGGCCGGTGCTGGGATGGGGATCGATCCCAGCACCGTATGGTTGTGAGCCGTGTCACATAACCACTAGGCCACGCCGTCCCCGCAGCTCTGGTATGAGCTGGGAGAAATATTTCCTGCTTAGCGGGCTAGGCTCGAGCAGCTTAATACACCACAACGTTGGGACAAGCGCTTACAGAGGGTGGTTAACCGATGTGCGAGTCCATCTTAATAGACTCAAAGACATGAGCAAAGTAGACCCGCAGCCTGTTAGGCGCCATCTATGCTGCTCTAAAGAAACCACCTAACCATGGCCGTGTTATGCCATGTCACACAGTTAGTCGCCTCTTACGACATGCTCTGTGTGGCAGTGGTGGTATTCTTGTCCTTGTCATACACAAAGACCCCGGCGGACCACTCGCGATAGATATACAGATTAGATATATTGGATGGATATATGAGATACATTAGACAGACAGACAGACAGACAGACAGAGAGACAGACAGACTGAGTAGTTATAGGTATACATGGAGCGCAATAATGTCGATTCTTAGGGGAAAAAAACCAACTAAGTTAAACGAATGTCCGACTAAAATAACAAGAAAATTCAGAATCCAATCCAACAATTCGTGTTAGCAATGATGTAGTACGAGATCCTTAAATTTGGGTAACTAACGAACGGCGTAAAAAGGTTACACTGACGCGATAAAAAAAAACATTGTAAAAACTAGTAGCTGGAAATCCGATCAAGAAATAAATAAATAAAATAAATAACACACATATTTGTATCTCTGGCTCAGGCCGAGTAGAAAAAGTGTGAAACCTTCGGTGGGAACACGTGCAACACTTTAAAAAGAAGTTAATAAGACAAGTCAAAAAGACGAACTCTCAACATTAAGACTAGTGAAACTATAACTTTGATAATTGGCAAGCTATATAAGAAATCAGCCCTACGTATAAAAACAATTGATATGATAATAGAATGAATCAAGAACTTATCAAATCTAGAAAATATAATAAAGTCTTATGAAAGGTTACATACTTAGTCGCTCATCTTCTACCCTGGGGTGTTGAGGTTTGCAAGAAAGAGCACCATACTATTCTGTCAGCTGTCTTCCCCTTGGCTTAGTTACATTCTAGTCTTTGGTCTCTTTCTGGACTTATATTTTCATCCCAGTGGACTGTAGGTGGTAATAGAGGTCTCGATACATGGCTCTCTGCTTCCCATGAGTACCGTGGTAACCGATCTTCTATAATTCTGCAGACATGCTAAACCATCGATGTTGAAATTGCTCCATTGGAGTCTACAAGGGTTGAGTTTTGAGATCGGGTCGTATTGTCTGACTGCAGACCTTATCTCTAGTTACTTGTACCAAGTTGAGATTGCTCTGCTTGAATCTACAAAGTCTACTTAAGTCTCTCATTTTAGAAGCTTGGAGCTGACTATTTGTTTTATTTAAGGTCATAGTACATGATTTATGGCCATAAATGAAAACCTGTACATCGGTGGAGCGGGATAGTCATCTTTCTTACTTATTTCTCTTCTAATGAGGAATCCTCCATTTATGTGATGAAAAAGCCTACAAGTCGCTGCTATCGCATCAGCCAGCACTTCTTCTAGATGTCTTTTCTGGTCTATTATAGCTCCAAAGTATTAGAGCTGCTTGGCCGGTTTCAAAGGGACCATCGTGTTGAAAAATAAAATAAAATAAGGGAAGGATAATTTGGCGGTGAAATAGAAAGATAATCAACGAAATCTGAGACCGACAGCAGCTGTTGTTTCGAGTGCCTAAAGTGAGTGTGTTATTCTTTTGTGCGACCTGAAAAGCGCGTTAGGTGACGGGTTGCAGTAGCTTTCCTCAAATCCCGAGTGTGCTGATGAAGGTGGACGGGGATCCTCCAGGCGGTTGTGCTATGCTTAGCCTCGTCTGCGTGTCGCTCACTACTATGGAGATCACGTCGAACCTCGCATTGTTAGCCAGACTGTTGTCCTCGACAACAGCCCGTTTCCAGGACGACTAACGACGAGGTAACGCGAGGGTCTTGGCCAGTATATTTCTCCTGACCCTGGCTAACATTCTCTGATCAGTGTGTTTATGCCTGACCAGACGTTAGCCTCATCGTCCCGTCAGGTGAGGGTCTTGGCCAGTATTTTTCACCTGACCCTGGCTAACATTTTCTGATTAGTGTGTTTTGCCTGACCAGACGTTTGCCTCATCGTCCCCTGAGACCGACAGAAACAATAGGTTAGCCATTTCAATGACATAACACCTTGATGTCTCATTAAGTCCAACGCTACGTATAAATTATTTGAGGTGGAAATAAGGCGAAGTAAGGGATGCCTTCGAAATGTACACAGGAATGATGGGAAAATGACACTGCTTCAAATGGTCTATGCCGAGAAGCAGTATACTTTTGCTATGTAAACATAAAAGGACCTACACTGAACTTATCTTAACGGATTACTGACTGGAGAGGCTAAAGGGCTAAGGAATAAACAATCAACTAAAATAAAACATGCATTGTTAGTAGACTTGGGGAATGTGAGCTAGAGCTTATATAATTTATGAGAGAAAATGAAAACCTAAGATAGAAATATTCTACGGCTAAAAGAAATACAAATAAAAGCAACTGATGCTGTGCTTCTAGTCCGGTGAGGTTCATGAAGGAGACTGCGTTTCAGGTCTTCACCGGTCCCCCACAGCTTTTCGAGCAGGGTCGCTTCCCCAGGAAACCCAATGAAACTATATTCTGGTTATAGAGTGATGTAGACACCAAACAAAAAAGCCAAACATGGCGTAGGTTTCCTTGTACATCTGGAGAAAGCAAAGTTCACGGTATAGTTGTTTTTTTCCCGTTCTCTATTCCCAAAGGCGGTGTGCGTTGCACTGCGGGTTTTCATTTTTGGGCCTGTCGGCCCAGTGCATCCGACTTCAGCATGCATTCCATTTATGTAAGGGTCTGCTTCCTCCTGCATTTTCTAAGGGTTTACTTCCCCGGGGTAACGGCCGGTGCTGTGATGGGGATCGAACCCAGCGCCTTCGGCTTGTGAGCTGTGTCACTTAACCACGCCATCCTCATTTTCACGGTATAAACAGAATGCATCAGTTGTTCATCTTACAGTGTCATACAATAATCAATAACCGACCAAAAGACCCGTAAATTGACCGTTTAGACACGAGGGCCGAGAAGGCCTAATAAACTTTTATCTTGTAAACGGTTCACCGTTCCCACTGCCTTGTGGGATACGTGTTCTCGGGAAAGGCTTCAGGAGTAAACCCCGAGGAAAACTCTGGAGCTGGTGTCCCTATGTCAGTCTAGTAATGGTTCCATTGATATTCTGGTGATTCCAGCGGCGTCGCTATTTCCTGGCTGTATCGGCGGATTATCAGCTGATGCTGATCCTCTGGTTCAATTAGTTACATGGAGAGGGCAACAGCTTATTCTCCACAGAAAGTCGCACAAGCTTATTATCTGGAGAGAAAAGACAATGCCGAAAGGAGAAAGACAATAATACAAGCGAAGTATTACTTCAAGTCATATCATCCTCTAGTCAGTTATGACTGAAAGGACCTGCTACTAGTATTACATCAGTGAAAGACTAATACGCCTATAACGATTAACAACAAGTACAAAACAAACAACAATAATCCAGGACTACATTCGGTGCAATAACAACAGCAATGAGAAAGACACGATAGACGTATGCGTCTTTCAGACGTATCAATAGGGTCAATGATCTATTTGTAATAAAAAAAGAGGATCACTTGAAAATTGTAAAGTAGATTCAGTGACACGTTTTTAGACGGAACAAACAATGGAACAGCGGTTATCAATTTGGTGTCCCGAGCATTGACTAATAATAAACACGAACTTCTTACGCCGAAATATTTATGTCAAAAATAAGAAATGGAACGATTCAACTGCCAATATGTTATCTTTAATTTGTAATCCTGATATTCAATAGGGCAGAATAAATGTGTGATGCAGGAAAGGGAATAACCATTTAAAAAATACATTTTCATTATTAATTTAAATAATTTAAAAATCTATCTAAGTTATTTGTATCTTTCCAAAGGTGGTTTGTTAAGAGCAGCTATAGATGGCGCCTAAATGGCTGCTGGTCTCTAGTGTTTGAGTCTATTAAGATGAACTCGCACATCGGAGAAAAACCCACCCTCCAAGAAAACTGGTTGTATACAGACTCTGAAGAGTCTTCTAAACCAATCAATTTACGTTAAGTTAAAAATAGCTGTTGCAAGCAATGATGATAGCATCAGACTTTTGTTGTGAAATCTGTTCTCTTATGGCTGTAAAGGCCAATCTTTGAACGGATCACCTGTCTGTCACATACCATTTTTTGTTGTTCGCATAGCACGCTTTCTCTCGCATAGCACGTTCTCTCTCTCTCGTAGCACGCTCTCTCTCTCATAGCACGCTCTCTCTCGCATAGAACGCTCTCTCTGAGTCTGAACGATCACTTTACTCCCTGCGATATGAACACTTTCAGTAATAAAAGTGAAAGTCTTCATTTTCTCGCAGATTTTCCTGCTGCTGTAACTGTCGCTGGAATTACTTAAAGTGCACACGATTTTCGCGCAAATCCCACTCTCTCGTCCCTTGCTACCTAAACAAAATGCCCTGACATAGTCAAGACGACTGGAGGTAACACGTGATGTAGATTTGTATTCGGGATTTACGTCTCGACCACAGCGACGTACACACAGTATAATAATACATCATACAATCGTACATGCAATATAACAGAATATCATAAGAACAAAACAGTCATACAGACTCACAGAGAGTCCCGTACTCGAAACAGGTACAGACAAGATAATTTCATTTGTAAACTTCTTTCATTTATCTTCTTCTTTTGTGTTCATTCTCAATCTCCCGTTATAAGTCCTGAACGTTCTCAATCTCCCGTTATAAGTCCTGAACTTTCTCAATCTCCCGTTATAAGCCCTGAACGTTCTCAATCTCCCGTTATAAGTCCTGAACGTTCTCAATATCCCGTTATAAGTCCTGAACGTTCTCAATCTCCCGTTATAAGTCCTGAACGTTCTCAATCTCCCGTTATAAGTCCTGAACGTTCTCAATCTCCCGTTATAAGCCCTGAACGTTCTCAATCTCCCGTTATAAGTCCTGAACGTTCTCAATCTCCCGTTATAAGCCCTGAACGTTCTCAATCTCCCGTTATAAGCCCTGAACGTTCTCAATCTCCCGTTATAAGCCCTGAACGTTCTCAATCTCCTGCTACCAAGTCCTGAACGTTCTCAAACTCTCACTACCAAGTCCTGAACGTTCTCAATCTCCTGCTACCAAGTCCTGAACGTTCTCAAACTCTCACTACCAAGTCCTGAACGTTCTCAATCTCCCGTTATAAGCCCTGAACGTTCTCAATCTCCTGCTACCAAGTCCTGAACGTTCTCAATCTCCAGCTACCAAGTCCTGAACGTTCTCAATCTCCAGCTACCAAGTCCTGAACGTTCTCAATCTCCCGCTACCAAGTCCTGAACGTTCTCAATCTCCCGTTATGAGCCCTGAACGTTCTCAATCTCCTGCTACCAAGTCCTGAACGTTCTCCATCTCCCGCTACCAAGTCCTGAACGTTCTCAATCTCCAGCTACCAAGTCCTGAACGTTCTCAATCTCCCGCTACCAAGCCCTGAACGTTCTCAATCTCCCGCTACCAAGCCCTGAACGTTCTCAATCTCCCGCTACCAAGCCCTGAACGTTCTCAATCTCCCGCTACCAAGCCCTGAACGTTCTCAATCTCCCGCTACCAAATCCTTAACAGGGCTTTGCAAGTAGCAGGATGTTGTCCGAAGAACGGAATGCGTTGTATCGCTAATTTGTAGCTTGCCTGCGATATTTGCCACTTTCGATCGTCCTCGACAGCACACTACTTTTTAAAGATTATATTTCATAAACTGAAGAGGTTCACAAGTAAGCGACCCTTCGCATACAGGGCATTCGAAACATTGTCCACTTTTAAGGCATATGTAATCAAAATAATTCCAAAAGCCAATCTTTCTGAATTTAAGCGTTAACCAGAAAAATATTGCCACTGTAATCGTTTGCATTTTGGTGTGCCAGAAATGATAATATAATAACCACTTTACAGAACTCGTGGCTATGCTAAACAAAGAACATCGTGGCTATGCTAAACAAAGAACATGTCTCACAGAACGACCTACTACTTCTTCTTCTTCGATCAACTGATGCTGTGCTTCTAGTCCGGTGAGGTTCATGAAGGAGACTGCGTTTCAGGTCTTCACCGGTCCCCCACAGCTTTTCGAGCAGGGTCGCTTCCCCAGGCTGAGACTGCATCTCTTTGGTCTGTATAGGTAGGGCAGTCCTGCAGAATATCTTCTGGTATTTGCTTGGGTGCTCCACAATCGCACGTGGCGGTGTCTCTGAGACCAATTCTGTGGATGTGGGCCTTGAGTCTACAATGCCCCGTTCTGAGTCTGAAAATCTTTGTCTGCCCATCTCTGTCACGTTTTTCTACGCTGTCATTTTCTGGCTTGTATTCTTTGTGCTGTTCTCTCCATTCTGTCCTCATGGATCGTTTTATGGGTGTCTTTGCTTCTTTATAGCTCTGTGGATGGGGAGTCTGCGTATCGCCACTTCAGCTTTTGCGAGCTCATCTGCTTTCTCGTTTCATGGATATCACAGTGGGTCGGAATCCATTGTACGACTAATTCTTTTTTTTTTAGACAGCAATCCTATGTTGTTTTTGATTTCATGTTCTCACAGAACCACCCACGAAAGACCACAACTTTCTTGAAACCAGTTCAAGCCGACCCCTGAAAGCGTACGACGAGAAGAGTGATATATTTATTTATAAATCAATTCCTTCGGCTCGGCTGTTCTTGTATTCCCTCCTGCCATCCCTTCACGTTTTTCCTCCAACTAAACAATATTTCGTTTATCCCCTCATCTCACCCACCAACTTATCTATCATTCTCTCCCTAACTTCATCTGGCCTCTCACCATCCCACAACCCCATCTATTCACTAAAAAGTCCAATCATCTATTTATTCATACATTCATCCATCCTTACCTCCATTCCTCGATACATCCACCAATCAATACTTCCATTCATCGATCCTTCTATCAATGCTTCCTTCCATTCATATATCCATCAATGTATCCTTACTACCATTTATCTATCCCTACATACATCCTTTATCCATCTATTCATCCATCTACCAATCCTTACTTTCACCCATCCATCCTTACATTCATTCAGAAAAGAATCCACCCATCCTTGTACTCATCCATTCTTCCTCCCGAACCACCCATTCGCCTACACTTACTCCGTTCACTCCCCCCTCCCTAACCTCAAGTTTTAGCCCAGTCCTCCGTTCATTACCCCACTCCCTAACCACACGACCTAACCCAGTCCTCCGTTCACCCCCCCCCCCCCAAAGACCTAACCAGTCCCCAGTTCACTCCCCTCCCCAACCCCAAGACCTAACCCAGTACGCCGTTCACTCCCCACTCCAAGACCTAACCCAGTCCTCCGTTCACCCACCACCTCCCCACCTCAAGACCTAACCCAGTCCTCAGTTCATCCCCACCCCCTCGCCAACCTCAAGACCTAACCCAGTACGCCGTTTACTCCAAGACCTAACCCAGTCCTCCGTTCACCCCTACCCCCTCCCCAGCCTCAAGACCTAACCCAGTACGCCATTAACTCCCCACTCCAAGACCTAACCCAATCCTACGTCCACTCCCCTATCCCTAACGCCAAGACCTAACCCAGTGCTACGTTCACTCCCCACTCCAATACCTAGCCCAGTCCCCCGTTCACTTCCCTCCCCGACCCCAAGACCTAGCCCAGTCCCCCGTTCACTCCCCTCCCCGACCCCAAGACATAGCCCAGTCCCCCGTTCACTCCCCTAACCCAAGACCTAGCCCAGTCCCCCGTTCACTACCCTAACCCCAAAACCTATCCCAGTACCCCGTTCACTGCCCTAACCCAAGACCTAGCCCAGTCCCCCGTTCACTCCCCTCCCCGACCCTAAGACCTAGCCCAGTCCCCCGTTCACTCCCCTAACCCAAGACCTAGCCCAGTCCCCTGTTCGCTCCCCTCCCCTAACCCCAAGACCTAGCCCAGTCCCCCGTTCACTCCCCTCCCCTAACCCCAAGACCTAGCCCAGTCCCCCGTTCACTCCCCTAACCCAAGACCTAGCCCAGTCCCCCGTTCACTCCCCTAACCCCAAGACCTAGCCCAGTCCCCCGTTCACTCCCCTAACCCCAAGACCTAGCACAGTCCCCCGTACACTTCCCTAACCCAAGACCTAGCCCAGTCCCCCATTCAATCCCCTAACCCAAGACCTAGCCCAGTCCCCCGTTCACTCCCCTAACCCAAGACCTAGCCCAGTCCCCAGTTCACTCCCCTAACCCAAGACCTAGCCCAGTCCCCCGTTCACTCCCCTAACCCAAGACTTAGCCCAGTCCCCCGTTCACTCCCCTAACCCAAGATCTAGCCCAGTCCCCCGATCACTCACCTAACCCAAGACCTAGCCCAGTCCCCCGTTCACTCCCCTAACCCAAGACCTAGCCCAGTCCCCCGTTCACTCCCCTAACCCAAGACCTAGCCCAGTCCCCCGTTCACTCCCCTAACCCAAGACCTAGCCCAGTCCCCCGTTCACTCCCCTAACCAAAGACCTAGCCCAGTCCCCCGTTCACTCCCCTAACCCAAGACCTAGCCCAGTCCCCCGTTCACTCCCCTAACCCCAAGACCTAGCCCAGCCCCCCGTCCACTCCCCTAACCCAAGACCTAGCCCAGTCCCCCGTTCACTCCCCTAACCCCAAGACCTAGTCCAGTCCCCCGTTCACTCCCCTAACCCAAGACCTAGCCCAGTCCCCCGTTCACTCCCCTAACCCAAGACCTAGCCCAGTCACCCGTTCACTCCCCTCCCCTAATCCCAAGACCTAGCCCAGTCCCCCGTTGACTCCCCTAACCCAAGACCTAGCCCAGTCCCCCGTTCACTCCCCTCCCCTAACCCTAAGACCTAGCCCAGTCCCCCGTTCACTTCCCTAACCCAAGACCTAGCCGAGTCCCCCGTTCACTCCCCTAACCCAAGACCTAGCCCAGTCCCCCGTTAATTCCCCTAACCCAAGACCTAGCCCAGTCCCCCGTTCACTCCCCTCCCCTAACCCCAAGACCTAGCCCAATCCCCCGTTCACTCCCCTAACCCAAGCTCTAGCCCAGTCCCCCGTTCACTCCCCTAACCCAAGACCTAGCCCAGTCCCCCGTTCACTCCACTAACCCAAGACCTAGCCCAGTCCCCCATTCACTCCCCTAACCCAAGACCTAGCCCAGTCCCCCGTTCACTCCCCTCCGCTAACCTCAAGACCTAGCCCAGTCCCCCGTTCACTCCCCTAACCAAAGACCTAGCCCAGTCCCCCGTTCACTCCCCTAACCCAGACCTAGCCCAGTCCCCCGTTCACTCCCCTAACCCAAGACCTAGCCCAGTCCCCCGTTCACTCCCCTCCCCTAACCCCAAGACCTAGCCCAGTCCCCCGTTCACTCCCCTAACCCAAGATCTAGCCCAGTCCCCCGTTCACTCCCCTCCTCTAACACCAAGACCTAGCCCAGTCCCCCGTTCACTCTCCTAACCCAAGACCTTGCCCAGTCCCCCGTTCACTCCCCTCCCCTAACCCCACGACCTAGCCTAGTCCCCCGTTCACTCCCTTAACCCAAGACCTAGCCCAGTCCCCCGTTCACTCCCCTAACCCAAGACCTAGCCCAGTCCCCCGTTCACTCCCCTAACCCAAGACATAGCCCAGTCCCCCGTTCACTCCCCTAACCCAAGACCTAGCCCAGTCCCCCGTTCACTCCCCTAACCCAAGACCTAGCCCAGTCCCCCGTTCACTCAATTAACCCAAGACCTAGCCCAGTCCCCCGTTCACTCCCCTAACCCAAAGACCTAGCCCAGCCCCCCGTCCACTCCCCTAACCCAAGACCTGGCCCAGTCCCCCGTTCACTCCCCTAACCCAAAGACCTAGCCCAGTCCCCCGTTCATTTCCCTAACCCAAGACCTAGCCCAGTCCCCCGTTCACTCCCCTAACCCAAGACCTAGCTCAGTCCCCCGTTCACTCCCCTCCCCTAACCCCAAGACCTATCCCAGTCCCCCGTTCACTCCCCTAACCCAAGACCTAGCCCAGTCCCCCGTTCACTCCCCTCCCCTAACCCCAAGACCTAGCCCAGTCCCGCGTTCACTCCCTTAACCCAAGACCTAGCCGAGACCCCCGTTCACTCCCCTCCCCTAACCCCAAGACCTAGCCCAGTCCCCCGTTCACTCCCCTAACCCAAGACCTAGCCCAGTCCCCCGTTCACTCCCCTCCCCTAACCCAAAGACCTAGCCCAGTCCCCCGTTCACTCCCCTAACCCAAGAACTAGCCCAGTCCCCCGTTCACTCCCCTAACCCAAGACCTAGCCCAGTCCCCCGTGCACGCCACTAACACAAGACCTAGCCCAGTCCCCCGTTCACTCCCCTAACCCAAGACCTAGCCCAGTCCCCCGTTCACTCCCCTCCCCTAACCCCAAGACCTAGCCCAGTCTCCCGTTCACTCCCCTAACCCAAGACCTAGCCCAGTCCCCCGTTCACTCCCCTCCCCTAACCCCAAGACCTAGCCCAGTCCCCCGTTCACTCCCCTAACCCAAGACCTAGCCCAGTCCCCCGTTCATTTCCCTAACCCAAGACCTAGCCCAGTCCCCCGTTCACTCCCCTAACCCAAGACCTAGCCCAGTCCCCCGTTCACTCCCCTAACCAAAGACCTAGCCCAGTCCCCCGTTCACTCCCCTAACCCAAGACCTAGCCCAGTCCCCCGTTCACTCCCTTAACCCCAAGACCTAGCCCAGCCCCCCGTCCACTCCCCTAACCCAAGACCTAGCCCAGTCCCCCGTTCTCTCCCCTAACCCCAAGACCTAGCCCAGTCCCCCGTTCACTCCCCTAACCCAAGACCTAGCCCAGTCCCCCGTTCACTCCCCTAACCCAAGACCTAGCCCAGTCCCCCGTTCACTCCCCTCCCCTAATCCCAAGACCTAGCCCAGTCCCCCGTTCACTCCCCTAACCAAAGACCTAGCCCAGTCCCCCGTTCACTCCCCTCCCCTAACCCTAAGACCTAGCCCAGTCCCCCGTTCACTTCCCTAACCCAAGACCTAGCCGAGTCCCCCGTTCACTCCCCTAACCCAAGACCTAGCCCAGTCCCCCGTTAATTCCCCTAACCCAAGACCTAGCCCAGTCCGCCGTTCACTCCCCTCCCCTAACCCCAAGACCTAGCCCAGTCCCCCGTTCACTCCCCTAACCCAAGACCTAGCCCAGTCCCCCGTTCACTCCCCTAACCCAAGACCTAGCCCAGTCCCCCGTTCACTCCACTAACCCAAGACCTAGCCCAGTCCCCCGTTCACTCCCCTAACCCAAAACCTAGCCCAGTCCCCCGTTCACTCCCCTCCGCTAACCTCAAGACCTAGCCCAGTCCCCCGTTCACTCCCCTAACCAAAGACCTAGCCCAGTCCCCCGTTCACTCCCCTAACCCAAGACCTAGCCCAGTCCCCCGTTCACTCCCCTAACCCAAGACCTAGCCCAGTCCCCCGTTCACTCCCCTCCTCTAACCCCAAGACCTAGCCCAGTCCCCCGTTCACTCTCCTAACCCAAGACCTTGCCCAGTCCCCCGTTCACTCCCCTCCCCTAACCCCAAGACCTAGCCTAGTCCCCCGTTCACTCCCCTAACCCAAGACCTAGCCCAGTCCCCCGTTCACTCCCCTAACCCAAGACATAGCCCAGTCCCCCGTTCACTCCCCTAACCCAAAACCTAGCCCAGTCCCCCGTTCACTCCCCTAACCCAAGACCTAGCCCAGTCCCCCGTTCACTCAATTAACCCAAGACCTAGCCCAGCCCCCCGTTCACTCCCCTAACCCAAAGACCTAGCCCAGCCCCCCGTCCACTCCCCTAACCCAAGACCTGGCCCAGTCCCCCGTTCACTCCCCTAACCCAAAGACCTAGCCCAGTCCCCCGTTCATTTCCCTAACCCAAGACCTAGCCCAGTCCCCCGTTCACTCCCCTAACCCAAGACCTAGCTCAGTCCCCCGTTCACTCCCCTCCCCTAACCCCAAGACCTATCCCAGTCCCCCGTTCACTCCCCTAACCCAAGACCTAGCCCAGTCCCCCGTTCACTCCCCTCCCCTAACCCCAAGACCTAGCCCAGTCCCCCGTTCACTCCCCTAACCCAAGACCTAGCCGAGACCCCCGTTCACTCCCCTCCCCTAACCCCAAGACCTAGCCCAGTCCCCCGTTCACTCTCTTAACCCAAGACCTAGCCCAGTCCCGCGTTCACTCTCCTCCTATAACCCCAAGACCTAGCCCAGTCCCCCGTTCACTCCCCTAACCCAAGACCTAGCCCAGTCCCCCGTGCACTCCACTAACACAAGACCTAGCCCAGTCCCCCGTTCACTCTCCTAGCCCAGTCCCCCGTTCACTTCCCTCCCCTAACCCCAAGACCTAGCCCAGTCCCCCGTTCACTCCCCTAACCCAAGACCTAGCCCAGTCCCCCGTTCACTCCCCTCCCCTAACCTCATACCTAGCCCAGTCCCCCGTTCACTCCCCTAACCCAAGACCTAGCCCAGTCCCCCGTTCACTCCCCTCCCCTAACCCCAAGCCCAGTCCCCCGTTCACTCCCCTAACCCAAGACCTAGCCCAGTCCCCCGTTCACTCCCCTCCCCTAACCCCAAGACCTAGCCCAGTCCCCCGTTCACTCCCCTAACCCAAGACCTTGTCCAGTCCCCCGTTCACTACCCTCCTCTAACCCCAAGACCTGGCCCAGTCCCCCGTTCACTCCCTTAACCCAAGACCTAGCCCAGTCCCCCGTTCACTCCCCTAACTCAAGACCTAGCCCAGTCCCCCGTTCACTCCCCTAACCCAAGACCTAACCCAGTCCCCCGTTCACTCCCCTCCCCTAACCCAAGACCTAGCCCAGTCTCCCGTTCACTCCCCTAACCCCAAGACCTAGCCCAGCCGCCCGTTCACTCCCCTCCCCTAACGCCAAGACCTAGCCCAGTCCCCCGTTCACTCCCCTCCCCTAACCCAAGACCTAGCCCAGTCCCCCGTTCACTCCCCTAAACCCAAGATTTACCCACTCCCCCGTTCACTCCCCTAACCAAAGACCTAGCCCAGTCCCCCGTTTACTCCCCTAACCCAAGACCTAGCCCAGTCCACCGTTCACTCCCCTAACCCCAAGACCTAGCCCAGTCCCCCGCTCACTCCCCTAACACAAGACCTATCCCAGTCCCCCGTTCACTCCCCCAACCCAAGACCTAGCCCAGTCCCCGTTCACTCCCCTAACCCAAGGCCTAGCCCAATCCCCTGTTCACTCCCCTAACCCAAGACCTAGCCGAGTCCCCCGTTCACTCCCCTAACCCAAGACCTAGCCGAGTCCCCCGTTCACTCCCCTAACCCAAGACCTAGCCCAGTCCCACGTTCACTCCCCTCCCCTAACCCCAAGACCTAGCCCAGTCCCCCGTTCACTCCCCTAACCAAAGACCTAGCCCAGTCCTTCGTTCACTCCCCTAACCCAAGACCTAGCCCAGTCCCCCGTTCACTCCCCTAACCCAAGACCTAGCCCAGTCCCCCGTTCACTCCCCTAACCCAAGACCTAGCCCAGTCCCCCGTTCACTCCCCTAACCCAAGACCTAGCCCAGTCCCCCGTTCACTCCCCTCCCCTAACCCCAAGACCTAGCCCAGTCCCCCGTTCACTCCCCTAACCAAAGACCTAGCCCAGTCCTTCGTTCACTCCCCTAACCCAAGACCTAGCCCAGTCCCCCGTTCACTCCCCTAACCCAAGACCTAGCCCAGTCCCCCGTTCACTCCCCTAACCCAAGACCTAGCCCAGTCCCCCGTTCACTCCCCTAACCCAAGACCTAGCCCAGTCCCCCGTTCACTCCCCTCCCCTAACCCCAAGACCTAGCCCAGTCCCCCGTTCACTCCACTCCCCTAACCCAAGATCTAGCCCAGTTCCCCGATCACTCCCCTATCCCCAAGACCTAGCCTAGCCCCCCGTTCACTCCCCTTCCCTAACCCCAAGACCTAGCCCAGTCCCCCGTTCACTCAGCTCCCCTAACCCAAGACCTAGCCCAGTCCCCCGTTCACTCCCCTAACCCCAAGACCTAGCCCAGTCCCCCGTTCACTCCCCTAACCCCAAGACCTAGCCCAGTCCCCCGTTCACTCCCCTAACCCCAAGACCTAGCCCAGTCCCCCGTTCACTCCCCTAACCCAAGACCTAGCCCAGTCCCCCGTTCACTCCCCTAACCCAAGACCTAGCCCAGTCCCCCGTTCACTCCCCTAACCCAAGACCTAGCCCAGTCCCCCGTTCACTCCCCTCCCCTAACCCGAAGACCTAGCCCAGTCCCCCGTTCACTCCCCTAACCCAAGACCTAGCCCAGTCCCCCGTTCACTCCCCTAACCCAAGACCTAGCCCAGTCCCCTGTTCACTCCCCTAACCTTAAGACCTAGCCCAGTCCCCCGTTCACTTCCCTAACCCAAGAGCTAGCCTAGTCCCCCGTTCACTCCCCTAACCTCAAGACCTAGCCCACTCCCCCGTTCACTCCCCTAACCCAAGACCTAGCCCAGTCCACCGTTCACTCCCCTAACCCCAAGACCTAGCCCAGTCCCCCGCTCACTCCCCTAACCCAAGACCTAGTCCAGTCCCCCGTTCACTCCCCTAACCCAAGACCTAGCCCAGTCCTTCGTTCACTCCCCTAACCCAAGACCTAGCCCAATCCCCCGTTCACTCCCCTAACCCAAGACCTAGCCCAGTCCCCCGTTCACTCCCCTAACCCAAGACCTAGCCCAGTCCCCCGTTCACTCCCCTAACCCCAAGACCTAGCCCAGTCCCCCGTTCACTCCCCTAACCTAAGACCTAGCCCAGTCCCCCGTTCACTACCCTAACCCAAGACCTAGCCCAGTCCCCCGTTCACTCCCCTAACCCAAGACCTAGTCCAGTCCCCCGTTCACTCCCCTAACCAAAAGACCTAGCCCAGTCCCCCGTTCACTCCACTAACCCAAGACCTAGCCCAGTCCCCCGTTCACTCCCCTAACCCAAGACCTAGCCCAGTCCCCCGTTCACTCCCCTAACCCAAGACCTAGCCCAGTCCCCCGTTCACTCCCCTAACCCTAAGACCTAGCCCAGTCCCCCGTTCACTCCCCTAACCCAAGACCTAGCCCAGTCCCCCGTTCACTCCCCTACCCCAAGACCTAGCCCAGTCCCCCGTTCACTCCCCTAACCCAAGACCTAGCCCAGTCCCCCGTTCACTCCCCTACCCCCAAGATCCACCTGACAAGAGAGCTCTGCTAGACCCAGCACTACCTATTCATCGCGGAAACACCAAATTGATTGTCCGTGGGGAGCAGGAGCATTTCAAATGGACATCTAGGACAGCGTTTCTTACCCTGGGGTACATGGACATCCAATGACAATGTGGGATCAATTGCTCAGGGCTTGTAAACTTGGATGGTAAAATAATTTGGTTTTTACTTTATGTTCGTCGGCCTCTAATTATTGTCCATTATGCGTTGATGTTGGACACGTCAAGCACACCTCCAATTTAAATATAGCATTTCTTGAACACAAAAAATGGAAAAGACAGACAGCACCACTTAACGTACAACAAAAAACAACTGCCCGACATACGAGGACCAGAGAAAGCAGATGTGGCCATCACCAGTGGCAACACTAGACAAGCTCTATGGCAGTGTCGACAGCCTCAGGATGACCGCTGCTTTTTTCGAAAAAATAAAGGTTGATGTCTGACAGCGTACGATGAAGAAGAAGAAGAAGAACACAAAAAATGGAAAAGACAGACAGCACCACTTAAGGTATCCCAATCTGGCTTGTAACGAATATGACATGAAGATCGACACAAACAAGACAGAAAATATGCTGACATCACGTGAACAAGTGCAGAGAAGTTTCCACATCAGTGACATTGGTATCGAACAAGTACGGGAGTTCAAATACAAAAGTAGTATGTTCCCTGATGACGGCATATATTGCACATATAATTCAGAAGGCGAACATTGTCCACTACCGAATTGCACCGATTTTGAAAAACCCTAGAGTGCTTCTTTTCACTAAGAGGAAGCAGATAAATACACTGTTTATTCCTACATTGTGTTACCAATGTCAATCTTGGTCATTACTAGAAACATATACGAATAAAATCCAGAGCTGTCTGATGCGCTGTGTGAGGAAGTGCAGCCGTAAGAGACAATCCGTGACCAAATCCGCAACACCACTCATACAGATAGTGGGGACAAACCCATTTAGTGTCTACATTGACTCGCAACAAACCAAGTGGTTTGGTCATTAAGTCAGAATGCATTGTGACCAGCCTGCCGTGACAGTGAGCAAGAAAACGACTTCGACTTCGGTGGATCGAGTGTGTCTCTGACACTCTCAGGACGTTACACCTAACAACAGCTCAAGCCTTGCACTTGGCGATAACAAGAAATATACGCATCCCATCTCTCTGGGACGCAGTCTGGCATGAGCAGTAGGACAACAGAAGTGGAAGAATTTCATACAAATATTAATGGAGGTGAGACACAGCGGCAGTGTTGAAGGTCCATATGGCTTTCTCACCAGATGTTACGACAACTTCATTTCTATATCAATAGCCCTTTTGTATTCTATTGATAAGCGTTATTCTGCGAAACGGTTCATAAGCTTATCCAGGATGAGAAATTGTTTATAAAGACTTCCAAATTGGTCTATCATCAGCTCATCAGACTTTCAAAATGGTTTATGGGGATCCCACCAGGCTGTTAGTGGTTTAATGGGGATCTTACCATTCTGTTGGAGTATTCTATGGGGATTTCACCAGGTTGTTGGAGTATTCTATGGGGATCTCACCAGATTGTTGGAGTATTCTATGGGGATCTCACCAGGCTGTTGGAGTATTCTATAGGGATCTCACCAGGTTGTTGGAGTATTCTATGGGGATCTCACAGGTTGTTGGAGTATTCTATGGGGATCTCACAGGTTGTTGGAGTATTCTATGGGGATCTCACAGGTTGTTAGAGTATTCTATGGGGATCTCACAGATTGTTAGAGTCATCTATGGGGATCTCACCAGGCTGTTAGCGTATTCTATGGGGATCTCACCAAGCTGTTAGAGTTTACTATGGTTAAAGTGTTCTACTAGACTGTCAAAGTGATCTATGAGAATCTCCCCAGACTGTCAAAGTGGTCTATGTGGATCTCCCCAGACTGTTAAAGTGGTCTATGTGGATCTCCCCAGACTGTTAAAGTGGTCTATTTGGATCTCCCCAGACTGTTAAAGTGGTCTATGTGGATCTCGACATTATTGGCAATAAAGTGTACGCGATTATCAGACTGTCAAAGTGGAACACGTACTTCCATAGACACCAACAATGACCTACAGACTTCCCTAGATTCTGCCCATAGTACACAACATTCCGCCCATAGTACACAAAATTCCGCCCATAGTACACAACATTCCGCCCATAGTACACAACATTCCGCCCATAGTACACAACATTCCGCCCATAGCACACAACATTCCGCCCATAGTACACAACATTCCGCCCATAGTACACAACATTCCGCCCATATTACACAACATTCCGCCCATAGCACACAACATTCCGCCCATAGTACACAGCATTCCGCCCATAGTACACAACATTCCGCCCATAGTACACAACATTCCGCCCATAGCACACAACATTCCGCCCATAGTACACAATATTCCGCCCATAGTACACAACATTCCGTCCATAGTACACAACATTCCGCCCATAGTACACAACATTCCGCCCATAGTACACAACATTCCGCCCATAGTACACAACATTCCCTAAATAGTAGACGACATTTCCTAAATACGACATTCCCTAAATAGTAGACGACATTCCTCCCATAGTAGACGACATTCCCTAAATAGTAGACGATATTCCGCACATAGTACACACCATTCCCTAAATAGTAGACGACATTCCCTAAATAGTAGACGACATTCCCTAAATAGTAGACGACATTCCCCAAACGCCTCCCGATACGTAAGCCTACCTTGCCGAGGTTGCGCGCCCCAATGATCCAAGAAGCTATGCCGGCAAGAGTCTTACTTCTGGCAGAGTCACCCAGGCCGGACCTGTCGGAATTGAAAGAGTGGTAAATGACGTTCCCAAGTCTGCCAAAGTAGTCCATGACCTTCCTTAGATTGTCAAAATGACCCAAAAAGTCTCCCAGACTGTCAAAGTGGCCCATACAGTCTCTCAGATTGTTAAAGTGAACCATTAAGTCTCCCAGACTGCCAAAGTGGCATATAAAGCCTCTAAGACTTAATATTTTCCATGACACACATCAGTCAAGACTATTTAACTAGAGACTATGGAAGTGTTCCATGACCTTCTTCAGACTGTCGAAGTGTTCCATGACCTTCTTCAAACTGTCGAAGTGTTCCATGACCTTCTCTAGACTGTCGAAGTGTTCCATGACCTTCTCTAAACTGACAAAGTGTTCCATGATCTTCTCCAGACCGTTGAAGTGTTCCATGACCTTCTCCAGACTGTCGAAGTGTTCCATGGCATTCCCTAGACTGTCAAAATGTTTCATGACCTCCAGACTGTCAAAGTGTTCCATGACCTTCTCAAGACTGCCGAAGTGTTCCATGACCTTCTATAGACTGTCGAAGTGTTCCATGACCTTCTCTAGACTGTCGAAGTGTTCCATGACCTTCTCTAGACTGTCAAAGTGTTCCATGACCTTCTCCAGATCGTCGAAGTTTTCCATGACCTTCTCTAGACTGTCGAAGTGTTCCATGGCATTCCCTACTGTCAAAATGTTTCATGACCTTCTCCAGACTGTCAAAGTGTTTCATGACCTTCCCTTGACTGTCGAAGTGTTCCATGACTTTCCATAGACTGTCGAAGTGTTCCATGACTTTCCATAGACTGTCCAAGTGTTTCATGACCTTCCCTAGACTGTCGAAATGTTCCATGACCTTCCATAGACTGTCAAAGTGTTTCATGACCTTCCCTAGACTGTCAACGTGTTCCATGACCTTCCATAGACTGTCAAAGTGTTTCATGACCTTTCATAGACTGTCGAAGTGTTCCCTGACCTTCCATTTTATGTCGAAGTGTTCCATGACCTTCTCCAGACTGTTGTAGTGTTCCGTGACCTTCCCTGGACTGCTGAAGTGTTCTATTACCTTTTCCAGACTGTCGAAGTGTTACATGACCTTCTCCAGACCGTCGAAGTGTTATTTGACCTTCCCTAGACTGCCGGCGTGTTCTATGACCTTCCCCATACTGTCGAAGTGTACCAGGACCTTCCTTGGACATTTCCCAGACTACCAAAGTGACGAATGAGCTTGACCGGACTCCTAAAGGGGTTCAAATGACCAGAGAAACGTTAAGAAAGTCATTCTGTCAGAGCAAATCTCGTAGCTTCTACCCTTGCCCCTTTCTCGTCTCACGCCTGCAGACTCTCAATACTTTAAACCGGGGCATTTATTTATCGTTTCACTTACTTTCTCTAGTGGGACATCATGGGGTTTGGTGTATTATGGTGGTGGGTGTTTGTGGCAGGCAGAGAGAGAGAAAGAGAGAGGGGGAGAGAGAGAGAGAGAGAGAGAGAGGAAGAGAGAGAGGGTTACAGAGAAAGAGAGAAGGGAGGAGAGACAGGACGAGTGCAAAAAAATAATGTTCCGACGATTCTTATTCGCATCCCTATTTATCTTTTAACCTGGCAATCCGTCAAAATTCCAAATTATGACAGCACTTCCTCCTTTGCGATGAGAGTACCACTATATTCGAAAGACTCCACCTCCACCCCCTCCCCAACCCAAATCAATATGATGTTGGTACCAGCGACGGTTGTGATGGTAGCATGAAACTACGATGCTGCTGACGTTGGCATTAAATCAAATATATGGAGCGCTATTGAGAAGTCCTGAGCCAAACTTAGACCTGATGTGTCTGCTCCAGACCAGCGCGTCTCAAGGTGCAGACCACAGACGTGGATGACACCCAAAAGATGGGACAACGAGCAAGAAAGGTTGGAGAAACGCTGCGGCAGACATATATACGACTTCTTGGCCATTGCCCGGCTCCATCATAACAGTAATGCAAAGAAAGCAAGACATTTAGATTTCTGTTAACGACCGGTTCAGCCAGCAGCGTGTCTTATTCGCCTTATTTTTCGATACCTTCTTCATATCCAATGCTCTGGAAAATAAATTATCGAAAAATACGTTATATTGATGCTCCCTTGACGGTCAGCTACCCAAAGCAACCCACTACATCATGTATGTTCCACAAGTATGCCCTGTGCCCTTTACTAGGGAGGTGGGATAAAGATGTCGAGCAGTGCATGCGCTGCAGTGGTCAGAGGCCCAAAGCTGACTACTAATGTCAGGGCCAGCGACCCAGAGCTGACTACTAATGTCAGGGCCAGCGACCCAAAGCTGACTACTAATGTCAGGGCCAGCGACCCAATGCTGACTACTAATATCAGGGCCAGCGACCCAGAGCTGACTACTAATGTCAGGGCCAGCGACCCAAAGCTGACTACTAATGTCAGGGCCAGCGACCCAATGCTGACTACTAATATCAGGGCCAGCGACACAGAGCTGACTACTAATGTCAGGGCCAGCGACCCAAAGCTGACTACTAATGTCAGGGTCAGCGACCCAAAGCTGACTACTAATGTCAGGGCCAGCGACCCAGAGCTGACTACTAATGTCAGGACCAGCGACCCAAAGCTGACTACTAATGTCAGGGCCAGTGACCCAAAGCTGACTACTAATGTCAGGGCCAGCGACCCAAAGCTGACTACTAATGTCAGGGCCAGCTACCCAAAGCTGACTACTAATGTCAGGGCCAGCGACCCAGAGCTGACTACTAATGTCAGGGCCAGCGATCCAGAGCTGACTACTAATGTCAGGGCCAGCGACCCAGGGCTGTAAAGACCCTTCTACATCTCCAAGCGGTGATCCTGGATAACATGCGGTAACAGGGTAGACTGTCTAAGGGGAAAGGATCAATCTTAGAGGGAAGGCGGTACACGGTAACCAGACTGGCTAAGGGGAAGGGACCGATCTAAGAGGGAAGGCGGTACCCAGTAACCAAAAATGCCACGATGAAGTCGGATGTGTTGAAACGAATGATACACATATTGTGGTCAAGCTGTAAACTACGACACAGCGCATTCCGTTCTCTGCTACTTGCTAACCCTTTTCAGGGCTTGGTAGGGGGAGTTTGAGAAAGAAACCAAGAAGATATTCTCATGACCAGAAGAAATATGCATTCAGCATCGCCATGTGATAGCCATTCTCAGGTGGAAAGTCTCGAACATTGCACGAATTCACGAACATATATTTAGATGTCATGAGAATGCGAGTCCTTGGCTTAGACTGACTCCTTGTCATGAGAATGAGAGTCCTTGGCTTAGACTGACTCCTTGTCATGAGAATGAGAGTCCTTGGCTTAGACTGACTCCTTGTCATGAGAATGAGAGTCCTTGGCTTAGACTGACTCCTTTCGCTTTTTTAGACTGACTCATTTCTCTTTGCTCCTCTTTCCATCTTCCTCCTCCTCCTTCTTTTCCTCAAGTGAGGGACATATTTGTCTTTTCTGTCATTCTGGTATCAGTCTATTCTGTCATTCTGGTAGAATACATGGATGGAAAGAAGGGAGGGGTGGGTGTGTTTTTATGGAACTATCAACTCCAGAAGACGATTCCCTATTCAGCAAGCATTTGGCCCATGTGAATGGTGCAGTGTGAACTGCCTTGAGTAGGAGAATCCCATGAAAGGGTTAGACACTTCCAATGGCATGCCCTTTGCGCAAATGGTCCAATTCTTTCATACTGCACTATCCCCATGGATGAAAAAGACATGTACGCCAGCGGAAGTTGCACCTCTGTGACGATCTCCCAAGCGGTGGGGAATGCTAGACGTGCCGCCGCTACAGATGGGCTGGCATAACTGAGTGAGGAATAATGATATGGGTAACTCAATCAATCAATCAAAGTCCGTCGCTTCTCTCGATCCATAGGTCATTGACCATATCCATCTCATCGGCATACACAGTAGGTTCTGTGCTGATGCATCTGCCTCTCTCCAGTTGGATCCATCTAGCCACCGTAAATTTATGTCACATTCTCTTCTCCGTATATATTTAGGTCTACCTTTCTTCTCTTGGGAATTTCATGTGAGATCCTGTCTAGCTATGTTGAACGGTACCCTGCCTAGCGTATTATGCCGATCCAACACCATTTTTACAGAAGGAATACGAAGTCTTTTGTGAGGATGTACTGAAAGATCCATGGGGAGGATGTACTGAAAGATCCATGGGGAGGATGTAATGAGAAGTCCATGGTGAGGATGTACTGAAAGATTTATGGTGAGGATGTACTGAAAGATCCATGGTGAGGATGTACTCAATGATCCATGGAGAAGATGTACTCAATGATCCATGGAGAAGATGTACTGAAAGATCCATGGAGAAGATGTACTGAAAGATCCATGGGGAGGATGCACTGAAAGATCCATGGGGAGGATGCAGCAGCAGTACCAACTCATCATGAATTATTGATTTAATTTCTCCCTACGACAACATAGCTTCAAGTGTCCATGTTGCAAGAGCTTCTTGTCCCCAAGCCTCATGTGGCTTTTCAAGGCACATCTTCACATAGATCTGCAGCTTTGTCTTTCCAGAATGTAAGACTCATGGTCAGTGTCTTCAAGTCATGGCCAGTGTCTTCAAGTCATGGCCAGTGTCTTCGAGTCATGGCCAGTGTCTTCGAGTCATGGCCAGTGTCTTCGAGTCATGGCCAGTGTCTTCGAGTCATGGCCAGTGTCTTCGAATAATGGCCGGTGTCTTCGAGTAATGGCCGGTGTCTTCGAATCATGGCCAGTGTCTTCGAATAATGGCCAGTGTCTTCGAATAATGGCCAGTGTCTTCGAATCATGGCCAGTGTCTTCGAATAATGGCCAGTGTCTTCGAATAATGGCCAGTGTCTTCGAATCATGGCCAGTGTCTTCGAATCATGGCCAGTGTCTTCGAATCATGGCCAGTGTATTCGAGTCATGGCCAGTGTCTTCGAGTCATGGCCAGTGTCTTCGAGTCATGGCCAGTGTCTTCAAGTCATGGCCAGTGTCTTCAAGTCATGGCCAGTGTCTTCAAGTCATGGCCAGTGTCTTCGAGTCATGGCCAGTGTCATCAAGTCATGGCCAGTGTCTTCAAGTCATGGCCAGTGTCTTCAAGTCATGGCCAGTGTCTTCGAGTCATGGCCAGTGTCTTTAAGTCATGGCCAGTGTCTTCAAGTCATGGCCAGTGTCTTCGAGTCATGGCCAGTGTCTTTAAGTCATGGCCAGTGTCTTCAAGTCATGGCCAGTGTCTTCAAGTCATGGCCAGTGTCTTCAGGTCATGGCCAGTGTCTTCAAGTCATGGCCAGCGTCTTCAAGTCATGGCCAGTGTCTTCGAGTCATGGTCAGTGTCATCAAATCATGGCCAGTGTCTTCAAGTCATGGCCAGTGTCTTCAAGTCATGGCCAGTGTCTTCAAGTCATGGCCAGTGTCTTCAAGTCATGGTCAGTGTCTTCAAGTCATGGCCAGTGTCTTCAAGTCATGGCCAGTGTCTTCAAGTCATGGCCAGTGTCTTCAAGTCATGGCCAGTGTCTTCAACTCATGGCCAGTGTCTTCAAGTCATGGCCAGTGTCTTCAAGTCATGGCCAGTGTCTTCAAGTCATGGTCAGTGTCTTCAAGTCATGGCCAGTGTCTTCGAGTCATGGTCAGTGTCTTCAAGTCATGGCCAGTGTCTTCAACGCATGGCCAGTGTCTTCGAGTCATGGCCAGTGTCTTCAAGTCATGGCCAGTGTCTTCAAGTCATGGTCAGTGTCTTCAAGTCATGGCCAGTGTCTTCGAGTCATGGCCAGTGTCTTTAAGTCATGGCCAGTGTCTTCAAGTCATGGCCAGTGTCTTCGAGTCATGGCCAGTGTCTTTAAGTCATGGCCAGTGTCTTCAAGTCATGGCCAGTGTCTTCAAGTCATGGCCAGTGTCTTCAGGTCATGGCCAGTGTCTTCAAGTCATGGCCAGCGTCTTCAAGTCATGGCCAGTGTCTTCGAGTCATGGCCAGTGTCTTCAAATCATGGCCAGTGTCTTCAAGTCATGGCCAGTGTCTTCAAGTCATGGCCAGTGTCTTCAAGTCATGGCCAGTGTCTTCAAGTCATGGTCAGTGTCTTCAAGTCATGGCCAGTGTCTTCGAGTCATGGCCAGTGTCTTCAAGTCATGGTCAGTGTCTTCAAGTCATGGCCAGTGTCTTCGAGTCATGGCCAGTGTCTTTAAGTCATGGCCAGTGTCTTCAAGTCATGGCCAGTGTCTTCGAGTCATGGCCAGTGTCTTTAAGTCATGGCCAGTGTCTTCAAGTCATGGCCACTGTCTTCAAGTCATGGCCAGTGTCTTCAGGTCATGGCCAGTGTCTTCAAGTCATGGCCAGCGTCTTCAAGTCATGGCCAGTGTCTTCGATTCATGGCCAGTGTCTTCAAATCATGGCCAGTGTCTTCAAGTCATGGCCAGTGTCTTCAAGTCATGGCCAGTGTCTTCAAGTCATGGCCAGTGTCTTCAAGTCATGGCCAGTGTCTTCAAGTCATGGCCAGTGTCTTCGAGTCATGACCAGTGTCTTCAAGTCATGGCCAGTGTCTTCAAGTCATGGCCAGTGTCTTCAACTCATGGCCAGTGTCTTCAACTCATGGCCAGTGTCTTCAAGTCATGGCCAGTGTCTTCAAGTCATGGTCAGTGTCTTCAAGTCATGGCCAGTGTCTTCGAGTCATGGTCAGTGTCTTCAAGTCATGGCCAGTGTCTTCAACGCATGGCCAGTGTCTTCGAGTCATGGCCAGTGTCTTCAAGTCATGGCCAGTGTCTTCAAGTCATGGTCAGTGTCTTCAGTCATGGCCAGTGTCTTCAAGTCATGGCCAGTGTCTTCAAGTCATGGCCAGTGTCTTCAAATCATGACCAGTGTCTTCAACGTATGGCCAGTGTCTTCGAGTCATGGCCAGTGTCTTCAAGTCATGGCCAGTGTCTTCAACGCATGGCCAGTATCTTCGAGTCATGGCCAGTGTCTTTAAGTCATGGCCAGTGTCTATAACGCATGGCCAGTGTCTTCGAGTCATGGCCAGTGTCTTCAAGTCATGGCCAGTGTCTTCAAGTCATGGCCAGTGTCTTCAAGCCATGGCCAGTATCTTCAAGTCATGGTCAGTGTCTTCAACGCATGGCCAGTGTCTTCAAGTCATGGCCAGTGTCTTCGAGTCATGGCCAGTGTCTTCAAGTCATGGCCAGTGTCTTCAAGTCATGGCCAGTGTCTTCAAGTCATGACCAGTGTCTTCAAGTCATGGCCAGTGTCTTCAAGTCATGGTTACACACATCATTGACCCTCAGCTGTGGTCTGTCCACTTTTCGTCTGTCGCTCGCCAACTGGCTATGGAGGATATTTTTGGCGATGCGACCATCTTCCATACGATGAACATGACCAAGCCATAATAGTCTTCGCTGTTTAAAAAAAAAAGTGACATGCTTGAGAGACCAGTGCGAGAGTGCACCTCTGCATTTGTCACTCTGTCCCTCCGTGTAATTCCAAGAACGGATCGCAGACGGCGTAGATGGTGTATCCATCCATGTTAACCTGGAAATTGAGTGATACTATGGTTTCCGGTACACCTGCTGGTCCAGTATCTGCAATTGTTTGCAACCATTCGATGGGAGAGTAGGCTCATCACCGCCTCAATTTTCCGGGGAAACAAGATTTCGTCTGAACCTCGTCTGCTGTCAAATTCAATTCTTGCTAGAGGTCAAAACCCTGACCTTTAGTTGGATTACTGAGAAGGAAAGGGCTCACAACTCTTGTAGGTGATGTTGGCTAGAGCACGGGAAAGGTGTTAGGTGATGTCCGCTAGGGCATAGGAAAGGTGTTAGGTGATGTTGGCTAGGGCAAGGGTAAGGTAGGTGATGTCCGCTAGGGCATAGGAAAGGTGTTAGGTGATGTTGGCTAGGGCAAAGGTAAGGTAGGTGATGTCCGCTAGGGCATAGGAAAGGTGTTAGGTGATGCTGGATGGGGTATGAAAAGGTGTTAGGTGATGTTCGCTAGGGCATAGGAAAGGTATTAGGTGATGTTGGCTGAGGTATGAAAAGGTGTTAGGTGATGTTCGCTAGGGCATAGGAAAGGTGTTAGGTGATGTTCGCTAGGGCATAAGAAAGGTGTTAGGTGATGTTGGCTATGGCATGGGAAAGGTGTTAAGTGATGTTGGTCATGGCATGGGAGAGGTGTTAGGTGATATCGGCCATGGCATGGGAGAGGTGTTAGGTGATGTTGGCCATGGCATGGGAGAGGTGTTAGGTGATGTTGGCCATGGCATGGGAGAGGTGTTCGGTGATGTTGGCTATGGCATGGGAAAGGTGTTAGAAGAGATCATAACCAACCGGACAACGACTACCGCACTCTAGCCAGCTGAGGCAGGATAGGACATAAGAGACTAAGCAAACACGTGTAAAGGTTTCGTACGCCTGCGTCACCACTCTGATCGTCTGGACTGTCAGCATGCCTTACAGCAGCGTTGCTCAACCTTGTTACACGTGCTAGCCGGTGAACATAGGAAAACATTTTCGCGGACCGCTCAGGTAGAATAAAAAAATTACTACTTAAATAGTATTTTGTGTATTCGCTTTTAAATCTAATATTCTCAAATGAAAATTGTATTGTTATTTAAAATAACCATAAACCGAGCAGTAAATAAAAATATTGTTATGTTTTAGCGTTTGCCTTATTTATCTATTCCATCAAGGCGGTGTGCGTTGCTCTGTGGTTTTTATTTTGCGCCTGTTGGCCCAGTGCAACCGACTTCAGCATGCATTTATGTAAGGGTCTGCTTCCTCCTGCATTTTCTAAGGGTTTGCTTCCTCTGGGTAACGGCCGATGCTGTGATGGGGATCGAACCCAGCACCTTCGGTTGTGAGCCGTGTCACTTAACCACTAGCCCACGCCGTCCCCATAATAAAAAAATTCATAATAGAACGTTTTGAACTTCTCAGAAAGCAATCATCATCAGCATGTACTTTGAAAACGTCCCTCTCATGACATCCGATATGTAGGACAGTCAATCCCTGCTCAGCTCTCCTGCCTCTGCCAATCCCAGAGCCTCTCTAACGTCCCGTGTCCATCTTCTACTCGGTCTGCCTCTGCCAATCCCAGAGCCTCTCTAACGTCCCGTGTCCATCTTCTACTCGGTCTGCCTGCTTCTGTCAACCCCAGAGCCTCTCTAACTTCCCTTGTCCATCTTCTACTCGGTCTGCCTCTGCCAACCCCAGAGTCTCACTAACTTCCCTTGTCCAGCTTCTACTCGGTCTGCCTCTGCCAACCCCAGAGCCTCTCTAACTTCCCTGGTCCATCTTCTACTCGGTCTACCTGCCTCTGCCAACCCCAGAGCCTCTCTAACTTCCCTTGTCCATCTTCTACTCGGTCTGCCTGCTTCTGTCAACCCCAGAGCCTGTCTAACTTCCCTTGTCCATCTTCTACTCGGTTTGCCTGCTTCTGTCAACCCCAGAGCCTCTCTAACGTCCCTTGTCCATCTTCTACTCGGTATGCCCCTGCCAGATACCATATTCGCCAGTATCATTCCATCTACGCCATTGTGGCGTTTGATGTTGCCGAAGTATGTCCATTTCAATATTTCATTCAAGTAAAGTGTGCGCGAAATCTGTTATTGTTTCTTTGCCAGAATAATAGATAGTCGTGGCTGCTACACTGTTTGTGAGTGACGAAACGCTGCATTGAGACACCCATGCGGTTTCTCTGTTTGGTTTTGATACTGTAAAGGCTGAAAACGTTTTCTCATTCCAAATCGGCAGTCGATTTAACGACCAACAATTTAATAGAACTTAGTTCACCTCACGGCAAACTTAACAGTTAAGGGGTTAAGTTGAAATATCTTTCTCGCGGACCGGCAGGACATTTCTCGCGGACCGGCAGGACATTTCATGCGGACCGGTAGGATATTTCTCGCGGACCGGCAGGACATTTCTCGCGGACCGGCAGGACATTTCTCGCGGACCGGCAGGACATTTCTCGCGGACCGGCAGGACATTTCTCGCGGACCGGCAGGACATTTCTCGCGGACAGGCAGGACATTTCTCGCGGACAGGCAGGACATTTCTCGCGGACCGGCAGCTGTTCACGGATCGGCGGTTGGCGAACACTTTTACAGGACTATCGTTGGTATGGCCAATTGAGAAACATTCACTGGCCAAATGACTCAACACTTGACTCAAAATTATACAGAGCTAACCAGAGCTTCATACATTTGCCGAGTTCTTCATGCGAACTAGTCTGAAGGTGTAAACTTCAATGAGCGAACACGAGACGAAGAAGACATGCTGATATGTGAGACTGTCACAACCAGAATTGGTAAACAGCATCACAGACAACAAGCGGTGTAGATTCGTGACCCTACACGACACATGATGATAGTTAACAAACCCACTGACAGGCAACACGATTATCTACTTAGCTTTTGCTTATGTACAAGGGAGTGAAGCCTGCATTAAAATGTTGCATATTTTGTTAACAGTGCAACGACGGGGGAAAGGGAGGTGACCTATGGCAGGACTCGCAAACACGCAGCTCACGGAGGCATGTGGCTCGACATCATCGTGTGGCTCGCAAAGTGAGTGGCGTGACAATGTCGGATCGCAAAAAATAAAACGCTGACGAGAAAGGGCATTAACCTATAGTAAGACATTATTCACATGTCTCAACATCTGTTATGTTACACTTGTATTTTGTCTTACCATATTATATCTGTGAAGATTTAGAATACGTAGGTGATGCAAGGGGGGTAGATCAAGAACATGCTTGGTTCGCAGTCCCAACTTACCTACTTATTTACTGTCGCCCATCTTCTACCGTGAGATGCAGAGGTTTGTGATAGAGAAAGCCATCTTTCTCTTTCCAATCCAGCCATCGGTCACTTAGGGACTGTGGTATGTTGTGTCTCCCCAGCGTACTTTGGGATGTCCTGGGGGTATGCGTCCTTGACGTTTTGCCTTCCATGACCGCCTTGGTATCCGATCTTCTTCCATTCTATAGACATGGCCAAACCACTGCACTTGGGACTGCTCCACTCGTGTCTGCAGAGTTGGGTTTCGGGAGTGTTACGTATTGTCTGGTTACGGATCTTGTCCCTTTTCATCCCCTGGACCACCTTTCTTAGGTATCTCATTTCTTAAGTTTATAGTTGCCTTTCTTGGGCTGTGGCCATTGTCCATGACTCACATCCATATGTCAGTACAGGCACATAGGTCGAGCAATCCTAACATACCTTGTCCAAAATCACATCGTGTCCAGTTTGACGGGGCAAGTCAACAACTTTTCTGGGTATGACCACTTCTCCACGCACATAAAGGATTAGCAAAACTATTTAACTGTAAAGACTGCCCTTGTGGAACACACTACAAACACGCATCTTTACACTGGCCAATACCTCCTGATATTACCGAAAGGACTACGGTCAGGAGTGGAAAGAGCGTGCCTTCGCCAGTAGAGCCCAGAGAGCATATATTTAATCAAATCAAAAAAGAGTGTCACGTTTGTCCTTCTTTGTAAACTCGTATTTTCTCAGCTCATATTATTAATCACTGACCTTAATGGCTACACATTCTATGTGCTGTTCATTAATTTTGGTTCGCATGTCTAAGCTGCCATTATGGTTTACCATCCAGCAGCGTCTCCCATTGTCAATATATATACAGAAATAACAGCGATAGAGAAACTTTTGTGCCGAATACTCTCAGATCTTGAAAGCAGCACCAGACAGACCTGAAGAAATCTTTATATTCTCAGACTCAAAATCAGCGCAACCAAAACTGTCCTTACCAACACTTAAACCACCAAAACTGTCCTTACCAACCTTTAAACCCCCAAAACTGTCCTTACAAACCTTTAAACTCCCAAAACTGTCCTTACAAACCTTTAAACCACCAAAAACTGTCCTTACAAACCTTTAAACCACCAAAAACTGTCCTTACAAACCTTTAAACTCCCAAAACTGTCCTTACAAACCTTTAAACCACCAAAAACTGCCCTTACAAACCTTTAAACCACCAAAAACTGTCCTTACAAACCTTTAAACTCCCAAAACTGTCCTTACAAACCTTTAAACCACCAAAAACTGTCCTTACAAACCTTTAAACCACCAAAAACTGTCCTTACAAACCTTTAAACCACCAAAAACTGTCCTTATAAACCTTTAAACCACCAAAACTGTCCTTACAAACCTTTACACAACCAAAACTGTCCTTATAAACCTTTAAACCACCAAAACTGTCCTTACAAACCTTTACACAACCAAAACTGTCCTTACAAACCTTTACACAACCAAAACTGTCCTTACAAACCTTTAAAAAACCAAAACTGTCCTTACATACCCTTACACAACCAAAACTGTCCTTACAAACCTTTAAACAACCAAAACTGTCCTTACAAACCTTTCAACAACCAAAAACTGTCCTTACATACCCTTACACAACCAAAACTGTCCTTACAAACCTTTAAACAACCAAAAACTGTCATTACAAACCTTTCAACCACAAAAAACTGTCCTTATCAACACTTAAGCCACGCAAAATGTCCTTACCAATAAATAAACCACAAAAATGTCCTTATACGACTTTGAGACATTGAACATTGTCCTCATGTATGTCTCGACCTACCAATGATGTCTTTTTGCGTCACTGAAGACATTGAAATCATTTCTCGTGCCACTTCATGCCTTTATTTTGTTCCTAACAAAGCACAGGAGCCCCTGCAGTTGACACCTAACTGAAGCATATGTCAAACCATTGCTTGTCTTCTTATAATGGCGGTTTCTTAAATTATGTCTAACATAATAAGGTTGCTAGCCCCATGCACAACTCTGTATTCGTATGTACGATATGCTTGCGAGGTTACAGTGGTACTATTCTTTGCTCCCCATAACACAAGCGATTGTCTTGAGTCTCTTAACACCATAGAATTTGTTTTCATGCAACCATGGTGTATCAAAACTGTTCTTCATGCGGCCCTGGTTCATTGAAATTATTTTCATGCGGCCATGGTTCATTGAAATTATTTTCGTGCGGCCCTGGTTCATTGAAATTATTTGCATGCAGCCCTGGTTCATTGAAATTATTTTCATGCGGCCCTGGTTCATTGAAATTATTTTCATGCGGCCCTAGCTAATTGAAATTATTTTCATGCAGACCTGGTTCATTGAAATTATTTTGTTGTGGCCCTGGTTCATTGAAATTATTTTATTGTGGCCCTGGTTCATTGAAATTATTTTCATGCGGCCCTGGTTCACTGAAATTATTTTCATGCGGCCCTGGCTCATTGAAATTATTTTGTTGTGGCACTGGTTCATTGAAATTATTTTCATGCGGCCCTGGTTCACTGAAATTATTTTCATGCGGCCCTGGTTCATTGAAATTATTTTCACGCGGCCCTGATTACCAATATTGTTTCTATGTCACCCATGCACATGGACATTTTCCAGAAAGAGTCCTGCTACATAGACATTATCTTCAGGCAGTTGGGGCATATCAACATTGTCTTAGTGATCCTCAAAAATCGAAATTGTCTTCGTGTGGCATTAGCCCATCCAAATTGTCTGTCACAGGGATCCAGGGCTCTCCAAAATGTTTTTGTGCGACCCTGGTACATCGAATTTGATTGCATGCGGTCCTAGTACATATTTTAATGCGATCCTGGTACATCGAAATTTGTCTACATTCGATCTTGGCACATCGAAATTTGTCTTCATGCGGTCCTGGTACATCGAAACTTGTCTTCATGCGGTCCTGGTACATCTAAATGTGTCTTCATGTGGTCCTGGTACATGAAAATGTCTTTATGCGGTTCTGGTACATGAAAATGTCGTTATGCGGTCCTGATACATCAAACTTATCTTCATGTAGCCCTGATACATCAAACTTATCTTCATGTAGCACTGATACATCAAACTTATCTTCACGTAGCCCTGATACATCAAACTTATCTTCATGTAGCACTGACACATCAAAGTTCTCTTCATGTAGCCCAGAAACATAGAACTTCTCTCCATGTTGCCCTCAAGTCCTCAGAATTGCCACGTGACTTGCTATATTATCTTTCTACATTTGACCCTTGGACTATGAACTTGACCTCACGTGATTTTCAGGGTGGTTTAAGCTTCAGATACCCGGATTCAAACGGTACGTATCTTGGCTATATTTCAAATCTTCAAATCAATACTGGCCAGGGTTCTCTCCCCGCCACTTCCATTGATTTTACTCTATTTGGGCGTATTTCTATTTTTCAGGAAAACGCGTCTAAGTGTCTGAGCCCTGCAACGTCTGAAAGAAGTTCTCCTCCAAGCTAGGTCAAACTTGAAACATAAATTGATTTATGACGCTGGGTCGTGCCCCTTGGCAAAGTGAAACTTGTGTCAGCACTGGATATATCTCGCGTGATGTGGGGGCACAGTGTCCAGGGGAGACAAGTAAGCTGACCTAGTGATACTATACTATGTGGATGTTGAGATGGGCTAAAGTGTTACAGTATCCCAGAAGTCAGATTGGTTAGTTTATGAAATAGCAAAACGCGTTAGTTTCGTGAACTGGCTTTATATTGTGTCTAACATTGGCCCTTACCCTTACATAAGTCATTACCCTAACACTAACATTAGCCATTACCCTTACATTAGTCATTACTCTAACACTAACATTAGCCATTACCCTTACATTAGCCATCACCCTAACACTAACATTAGCCTTTACCCTAACACTAACATTAGCCATTACTCTAACACTAACATTAGCCATTACCCTTACATTAGCCATTACCCTAACACTAACATTAGCCATTACCCTAACACTAACATTAGCCATTACTCTAACACTAACATTAGCCATTACTCTAACACTAACATTAGCCATTACTCTAACACTAACATTAGCCATTACTCTAACACTAACATTAGCCATTACTCTAACACTAACCTTAGCCATTACTCTAACACTAATAATAATACTTACCCTAACACTAATAATATGCTTTATCCTAACCCTAACACCATTAACCCTAACTTTAACCCTAGCACGTATCCTAAATCTAACACTAACAGCAACCCTAACTCCGACCCTAATCCCAACATCAAACCGTAAAACTCAACCTACAGAAAACCCTAACTCAATCACTAGCCCAAACCCAAACACTCACTCTCAAACCCAAACACTAGCCCTTACCCTAACCCAAACATTAACCTTCGCCCTAATATAAACACTAACCCTCGTTCTAACCCAAACACTAACCCTCGCCCTAATCCAAACGCTAACCATCACTCTAACCCTCCCCCTAACCCTCTGCCAAACACTAACCCTCGCCCTAACCCTCTGCCAAACACTACCACTCACCCTAACCCAAAAACTAACTAAACATGAGTTCCCAAATGATGTGCCATCGCTCACATGTCCTGGCCCGACACATCAACTCTGACAACAACATCGCAACACCCGGCCTATCGTTATGAGTCTGTTCCTCTAAACAGAATAAGGGGCGAGGTGCGAGTATCTAGCGCCTCTAGAACCAGGTCAAATTGGGTAGATTGAGGCCGTATTAAATAGTTGGTCATTCATCTAGGAAAAGTACAAGCAAGCAATCTGCTGTGTATGGAGTCCGTGAAAGGCAGGCACAGACTGTGTAGAATTAACTCCGACAAAAATACTTGCCACAATCAGTAATGCTGGACTGAAAGGTGTACATATCGCAGTCCAACTGTCAAGTGTGTCGGGCAGAAAGTCGCAGATATCATAGTCCAACTGCCAAGTGTGTCGGGAAGAAAGTCGCAGATATCATAGTCCAACTGTCGAGTGAGTCGGGCAGAAAGTCGCAGATATCGTAGTCCAACTGTCAAGTGTGTCGTGCAGAACGTCGCAGATATCACAGTCCAACTGTCAAGTGTGTCGGAAAGAAAGTCGCAGATATTGTAGTCCAACTGTCAAGTGTGTCGGGCCGAAAGTCGCAGATATTACAGTCCAACTGTCAAGTGTGTCGGGCCGAAAGTAGCAGATATGTCCAACTGTCAAGTTGAGTCGGACCGAAAGTCGCAGATATTGTAGTCCAACTGTCAAGTGTGTCGGGCCGAAAGTAGCAGATATCGCAGTCTAGGTATTTGAGAAGTAATAACGCCTTCCCGGGAAGAGGGTATCCATAGCAAAACTCATATAGTAAACCTCACAGCGCACAGACATGATATTGGGTTTGAAAGAAAGCTTTAGAAACGTCTCCCCAAGTACAACAATGTGCAACTTCAGAAGGCAAAGAATAAGAGGATGAAAATGAATAAAAATATGAAGAATATAACGAAGAATCTGATGAAGAAAACGAAGAAGATGAAGGGGAAGACCAAAAAAAAGAAGGTAGAAAGAGGAAAACTTTACAGAAAATAAATATTTTGACGAAAATGAAAAAAGGGAAAAAGAGGAAGAGAAAGAAGAACAGATACACGTTGAAGAATGAGAAGAAGAATATGATGAAGAAAAAGAAGAATATGATGAAGAAAAAGAAGAATATGAAGAAGAAAAAGAAGAATATGAAGAAGAAAAAGAATATGAAGAAGAAAAAGAAGAAGAACACGAAGAAGGAGAAGAAAAAGAAGAGGATGAAGAAGAAGATAATAAGAAGAAAAAAGAGAAGAGGGAGAAGGACAAAAGAGACCGAAGAAGATAGAAGAAACCGATAAAGAAAATGAATTATTTAACGAAAATTAAAAAGTCGAAAAAAGGAGGAGGAAAAAGAACAGGTACAAGATGAAGTAAAAGAAACATTTTTAAAAAAGGAGGAAAAAAGAAAAAGAAAATCATGAAGACGAAGAAAATAGGGGAAGAGGATGATGATGGAGACGAAGAAGAAAATATATGATGATGATGAAGAGGAAAATGAAGAAGGCTACCGATAAAGAACAGGAAACAAAGAAGAGGACGAAGAAGAATAAGAGGGGGAGGAAAAGGAGATGAACAAGAAGAAGATAATGATGGTGAAGACGAAGAAAGATGATGATGAAAAAGAAGGGGGAAAAGATATGAAGATGAAGAAGAACAGGAAGATGATAAAGAAAAATATGAAAATAATGAGAGACGACTAAGAGCAGACTACATTAACACAGCCAGTGAGACATGCAGGCACTCGAGTAAATAAATCCAACATCGACTTTACTGAGAAAACCATCAGCGCCCTAGCTCAGTCATCAACGATCAGCAACTCATATTTTACCAAACGACTAGACAAGCTGGCAAATGAGTGGACCCTCTTAAAAAGTCGTCAGACGTAAGCAAGCATCATTACTGGAAGAGCAGCGGCAGGTGTGGAATGTTAAATCGCTACGACAGCCAATAATTACTGACATAATGATGATCGCCTAACGAGCCACCTTTCACCACGACACCAACAACAAAAACGCATACAGACGACGACGCAGGCAAGCATACAGCATGCGAATTGCGTTTCTGTAAACCATCCATCTATCTATATAATATCTTCAGTCGACGTGTGTCACTAGACGTCGTGGAGAGGTGAGGTATCCTTTGTTTCATATTTTTTTTTAATTAGGCGAAAATCCGCTGGTGACTTGGCATGTCAATCCCAGTTATCTATTTCCAACCGTTAGCCCCTGAATAATGCGATCGCCTATCTTGGGGACTAGTGGTGGTGGAAGAGTAAATTCGAACAAGGTAGACCCGCAGCCTGTCATCTATGCTGCTCCGCTAACCACATAACCAATACCTAAAGATATAGCGACACAGTCCCCTGTCTCTGTGGGGTGAGAATCCCTATAACAATTTCAGTAGATTTTTAACTTGAATTCGGCCCTAGCAGCGGCCGTTGAGCTTACTCTTTTCGATTTCCAACTGCCAATTGATTTTTAACGTTCGCGCTCCTGTACACGGGTGTCTCATCTCACTTCTAGAGATCAGGGGAAATTGTACCGGCTGATTCACGTGAAAAAAATCCCGGTGTCCACTAATTTGAACCCGCGACCTCCAGCAAACGAAGCGAACACCTTACCTCGAGACCGCTGGTTTCTCCTCCCCCTTTTAAATCATCATTGAGCTTAAGATGCGACTCAGCGAATGAACTGACAACATCCAGCGACTCATAGCCTGCTGTTTGCATCAGGGTCAGCTAACCAGAGCTGGTCAAGCGACTCATAGATGGCTGCTTGCATCAGGGTCAGGTAATCAGAGCTGGTCAAGCGACTCATAGCTGGCTGTTTGCATCAGGGTCAGCCAACCAGAGCTGGTCAAGCGACTCGTTGCTTGCTGCTTCCATCAGGGTCAGCTAACCAGAGCTGGTCAAGCGACTCATAGCTGGCTGCTTGCATCAGGATCAGTTAACCAGAGATCTAGCTAAAGGTCGAGTCTTACAGATCGGTTGTTATGAGAGCGACGTACGCTGTTGAAAAGACATGCTACATGATGACGATAAGCATAGGGTCACATTTGCAAACCCTGCCTGCTTGCAGGAAGCCTGCGTTAAAATACGCAACTTCTCTTAAAGAAATACCGAGTTTCAGTGCACTTTTGTTTTGAAATATGTTGCCAGCACCATGCTAACCATTACTCGGGCAACATTTACGAGGTGCTCAGTAAAATGCAGTGATCCTATTCCAGACGAAGAATATTTGAAATATACTGACAGCGTTGCTGAGCAGTTAGCACTCCGATTCGAGTGCCTATCCTTGCTGCCTTTTACTTTCCTATCCGTCGACAGTTGATATCTTTATCTTGGTACTCATTTACAGCTGCGTCGACAGTTTGTATCTTTATCTTGGTACCCATTTATAGCTGCGTCGACAGTTGATATCTTTATCTTGGTACCCATTTACAGCTGCGTCGACAGTTTATATCTTTATCTTGGTACCCATTTATAGCTGCGTCGACAGTTGATATCTTTATCTCGGTACCCATTTATAGCTGCGTAGACAGTTTAAATCTTTATCTTTTGATTTGAAATGTAAAAGATCAACAACACAAAGTCAGTAGAACATGCAATCGGGTCTCTCAAGATCCTACATTTCCCTCCAATCGGATCTCTCAAGATCCTACATTTCCCTCCAATCGGGTCTCTTAAGATCCTACATTACCCTCCAATCAGGTCTCTTAAGATCCTACATTACCCTCCAATCAGGTCTCTTAAGATCCTACATTTCCCTCCAATCGGGTCTCTTAAGATCCTACATTTCCCTCCAATCAGGTCTCTTAAGATCCTACATTACCCTCCAATCAGGTCTCTTAAGATCCTACATTACCCTCCAATCAGGTCTCTTAAGATCCTACATTTCCCTCCAATCAGGTCTCTTAAGATCCTACATTACCCTCCAATCAGGTCTCTTAAGATCCTACATTTCCCTCCAATCAGGTCTCTTAAGATCCTACATTACCCTCCAATCAGGTCTCTTAAGATCCTACATTACCCTCCAATCAGGTCTCTTAAGATCCTACATTTCCCTCCAATCAGGTCTCTTAAGATCCTACATTACCCTCCAATCAGGTCTCTTAAGATCCTACATTACCCTCCAATCAGGTCTCTTAAGATCCTACATTACCCTCCAATCAGGTCTCTTAAGATCCTACATTACCCTCCAATCAGGTCTCTTAAGATCCTACATTACCCTCCAATCTACCAGCAGTCTGCAACGGATAAATAAATCAGATGAAACCCCTTGCAACTTAAAAGAGGCAATAGCAGATAAGTGGATTGATACAACGATACAAAAAGGCAGAAATAAACTATGAAACACACAGAGTCTATCTCTTCTAAGGCATTAGCTACTAACTGACACAGAAGGCACGTCTGGGCAGATACTTGAACAAAGAATAAGACTAATTGTTGAACCTCTTCTTAACTTAAAGGTCTTTATACTGGTTTGGAAGACTTTACAGAGTCTGTATACAAGCAGTTTCTGTGGAAAGGTGGGGGGGGGGGGGGGGGGGGGGAAAGGAGAGAGAAACAATGTGCTAGTCCGTCTTCATAGACTCAAACACTAAATCTAAGTACACCCGCAACCGCTTAGGCGCCATCTATAACTACTCTTAACGAACAACCTGGGGAAAGGTACACATAACTTGGGTAGATTTTGAATTTGGTCCCGGGCAGCGAACGATAAGCTTATTCTTTTCGATTTCAAACTGCCAAGGGATTTTTAAACGTTCTCGACACTGTCTACGGGAGTCCGATCTCACTACCCAGAAATTAGCGGAATTTTTACCAGAAGAAAATCCCGGTCTCCACCATGATTCGAACACGCGACCTCCGGCCTTCGAAGCGGACATCTTACATCGAGACCACCGAGTCTCCTTGAATAAGAGAACGCTCAGTTTGGATTCTGTAAAGAAATGAAATATACTAATGCATTTTTCACCTTAAGATAATTAACGGAAAGATAAACAGAAGATAACAATCAATTAAACAAATCAATTATAGAAAGGCTGTTCAACATTTACATGGGCATTACAACAGAAAAAAACTAACTTACAGCAGCACCAGCAGCAGAGTTCAGAGACAGTTAGCGACGAACCAAACTCATTATATGTATAACTCTTTGCAAAACACCGAGCTTAACAAACGAAGACAAAAACAGACTGCAAAATAGTATGAATGTTCTTGGTACAGTCTGTGAACGATATGAAATGAAGATTAACACATCACAGACGGAGACCAGGAAGATTAGCATATCACAGACGGAGACCAGGAAGATTAGCATATCACAGACTAGGAAGATTAGCACATCACAGACGGAGACTAGGAAGATTAGCACATCACAGACTAGGAAGATTAGCACATCACAGACTAGGAAGATTAGCACATCACAGACGGAGACCAGAAAGATTAGCACATCACAGACTAGGAAGATTAACACATTACAGACGGAGACCAGAAAGATTAGCATATCACAGACTAGGAAGATTAGCACATCACAGACGGAGACTAGGAAGATTAGCACATCACAGACTAGGAAGATTAACACATCACAGACTAGGAAGTTTAGAACATCACAGACTAGGGAGATTAGCGCATCACAGACTAGGAAGATTAGCACATCACAGACTAGGGAGATTAGCACATCACAGACTAGGAAGATTAGCACATCACAGACGGAGACTAGGAAGATTAGCACATCACAGACTAGGAAGATTAGAACATCACCGACTAGGGAGATTAGCGAATCACAGACTAGGAAGATTAGCACATCACAGACTAGGGAGATCAGAACATCACAGACTATGGAGATTAGCGCATCACAGACTAGGAAGATTAGCACATCACAGACTAGGGAGATTAGCACATCACAGACTAGGAAGATTAGCACATCACAGACTAGGAAGATTAGCACATCACAGACGGAGACTAGGAAGATTAGCACATCACAGACTAGGCAGATTAGCACATCACAGACGGAGACTATGAAGATTAGCACATCACAGACTAGGAAGATTAGCACATCACAGACTAGGGAGATTAGCGCATCACAGACTAGGGAGATTAGCGAATCACAGACGGAGACTAGGAAGATTAGCACATCACAGACGGAGACTATGAAGATTAGTACATCACAGACTATGAAGATTAGCACATCACAGACGGAGAATAGGAAGATTAGCACATCACAGACTAGGAAGATTAGCACATCACAGTCGGAGAATAGGAAGATTAGCACATCACAGACTAGGAAGATTAGCACATCACAGACTAGGAAGTTTAGCACATCACAGACTAGGGAGATTAGAACATCACAGACTAGGGAGATTAGCGCATCACAGACTAGGGATATTAGCGCATCACAGACTAGGAAGATTAGCACATCACAGACTAGGGAGATTAGCACATCACAGACTAGGAAGATTAGCACATCACAGACGGAGACTAGGAAGATTAGCACATCACAGACTAGGGAGATTAGCGCATCACAGACTAGGAAGATTAGCACATCACAGACGGAGACTAGGGAGATTAGCACATCACAGACTAGGAAGATTAGCACATCACAGACTAGGGAGATTAGCACATCACAGACTAGGAAGATTAGCACATCACAGACGGAGACTAGGGAGATTAGCACATCACAGATTAGGAAGATTAGCACATCACAGACGGAGAATAGGAAGATTAGCACATCACAGACTAGGGAGATTAGCGCATCACAGACTAGGGAGATTAGCGCATCACAGACTAGGAAGATTAGCACATCACAGACGAGGGAGATTAGCACATCACAGACTAGGAAGATTAGCACATCACAGACGGAGACTAGGAAGATTAGCACATCACAGACTAGGCAGATTAGCACATCACAGATGGAGAATAGGAAGATTAGCACATCAGACTAGGAAGATTAGCATATCACAGACTAGGGAGATTAGCACATCACAGACTAGGGAGATTAGCATATCACAGACTAGGAAGATTAACACATCACAGTGGGAGACTAGGAAGATTAGCACATTACGGACCGAGACTACGAGGATTAGCCGTACACCAGATCCCCTTAACATGCATGCATGCAAATAATATTAAACTTTGAGCAGGCTCAATAGTTACAAATATCTGAGAATTATCATTACAGAAAATGGAAGTTTTGATAACAAATTGAAAGATAGTTGACATAAAACATTAATTGTTCAATTAATCAATCATACATAACCTTTGTCGATGCCCGTGGAGCATAGAACTTCCACAAAAGCAAGCAAACTATTCCTGTTTTCAGTCATCTGTGCCGGGTACAGATCGAAATTTAACTTCTTTTCTATATTTGCCTCTCTTCACTCCCCCCTCCCCCTTCACTTCAAACAAACAACAGAACCGACTTCCATCAGAGCCAAACAACAGAACCGACTTCCATCAGAGCCAAACAACAGAACCGACTTCCATCAGAGCCAAACAACAGAACCGACTTCCATCAGAGCCAAACAACAGAACCGACTTCCATCAGAGCCAAACAAAAGAACCGACTTCCATCAGAGCCAAGCAACAGAACCGTCTTCCATCAGAGCCAAACAACAGAACCGACTTCCATCAGAGCCAAACAACAGAACCGACTTCCATCAGAGCCAAACAACAGAACCGACTTCCATCAGAGCCAAACAACAGAACCGACTTCCATCAGAGCCAAACAACAGAATCGAACCGACTCAAATGTGTGGTTTAGAAGCGATATCGGTAGGTATCCTACTCCTTTTTGTTACCATTTATTTTCCATATTGGCACAATGATAGCTGTTTGCGAGTCTTCAGGGACTCTACTTTGCTCCCAAGCTCTTGAGAATATTATATGCTAACCATTTTACTCACGAGAATAACCTTATTAAATATTTTCTCAGATACGGATAATAGCTTGCTTCCTCTATACATTACTGAATAGATCTCATATTTTTATATTACCTTTCTTCCATTCAAATGGACCAAACGTGACCAAGTTATTTGTACAACATTTCTGTAAGATGTCAACGTCCGTCTTGATTGCTTTAGCTGAGACAACAACTGGACCGTTGGCCTTACCATCACTGGATGAGAGTATGGTCGTCTGAATGTCCTATGTGGTTGACGTCTTAAGCTATTCAAAATACTCTCCCAACTTCCGCCAGCTGCTTCATCAGACAGCCATTCTTATCTTTAGTATGCACATTTATTTGTTTATATTTTTTCGAAAAATGTCTTCGAGTTGTTTATGTCTTTGATATTTCCTCTGACAACGGAATGATAAATTTAGAAATCAATCATCATTGACGTCTCAGTCTCTGTAGACCATGCAGAGTGGCACCCAGTGAGTTTTGTCCAGCTCTGTCTCCTGTCGTTCTTCTTCTTCTTCTTCGTTCGTTTTCAATCTCCCACTACCAAACCCTGAAAAGGCTTAAGTAGCAGAATGTAGTCTAGAGAACGGAATGCGTTGTGTCATAGTTTACAGCTTGTCTGCGATATTTGCACCTTTTAGTCCAATACATCCGACTTCAGCAAGCATTTTTTGAGTACCGGATTAGCATTCCCTCTTCGATCCCTTCTCCTTAGCCAGTCTGCCCTGCTGCAGCCTGTTATCCAGGATCACCGCATGGAGGTGTAGAAGGGTCTCGGCAGCTATGGTTCGCTGGCCCTGACGCTAGCAGTCAGCTATGGGTCGCTGACCACTGAAGCTCATGCACTGCTCAGCATCTTGATCCCTCCTGTCGTTCGACACTGTCTGCTATGAATGTACAAGCTGATCCGCGAATGACATGCCCTGTCACAGATCGTGCAACCATGCTGATGAGTCTAGCTTGCCGGGGTGTCACTGTCACAGATCGTGCAACCATGATGATGAGTCTAGCTTGCCGGGGTGTCACTGTCACAGATCGTGCAACCATGCTGATGAGTCTAGCTTGCCGGGGTGTCACTGACACAGATCGTGCAACCATGCTGATGAGTCTGGCTTGCCGGGGTGGGGTATTCCTCGATCTCAACCAGTCATTCTCTTTTCTCTGCAGGCCTCTATGAACACCAGCAGTCACTATGCCCCTCCCAACTGACTGTCTCCAAACAGCTGGATCCTGAGCAATTCTTTCCCAGCCCTCGGATGGGATGTCGCATGACTTCATGTTCTCTTGAATCGCAGTGTTGGACGATCGATTGTTCTAGCTCTAAAGGCCAGCTGTTCATTGAGGATATCCTTTGGTAGCCTCTCGTCGTCGACGCGGTAACATGACAAATATAGCGAGAACTATCCCCTGCATTGAATACACTTCAAAACATTAAAAAAAACTACGGTTCATCCATCTCATGAGAATAGAACATGATAAACTACATCTGCACGATTACATCACAGGAAGATTACACTACACAGCACGAGGAAGATCGCGTGGCAGATGGATAGAAGACATAAGGGAAATATCACAACAACACAGGCTTACAACAACCGAGACAAGACATTTGACCCGGAAAGGAGACCTAAGCGCCCCACGCCTCTTAACGGCTCAAGTGGATGTGAAACTAGAGTAAGTAAAGTAACACCACGAATGTCACGGAAGGTAGTTAGAAATTGAATTATTAAACAGTAGGCGGGTTATGGAGCCCAATGATCGTCAACATCTCCCGCCACGGCACACCATAATGAAGCAACACACAAGACAGTACACATTGGAATATTTGAAAACATTAGAGAGCACAATTCAGTATTATAATAGGGATACAGGAATTCTTTGTTTTTGTTTGCCAACAATTTATGTGTTCATGTTGCGGCTCCTCCTCCTTTTTCTTTGTTTCTTTTCCTGCTGCTGCTTCTTCTTCTTTTTCTTCTTCTTCTTTGTATATGTCATCTTCTTTTTCTTCTGCTTCTTACTTCCTCTTCTACTTCTTCTTCTTCCTTCACTTCATCTATTCTTCCCTTTTCTTCTTATTTCTCTTCATATTCCTCCTTTTTCTTTGTTAACCTCTTTTACTTCTTCTTTTTCTTCTGCTTCTCTCCATTCCCTCTTGCACTCCCTGTAACATATACGATTTGAGGAAGTGGCTTTCTGTCAAACCCAGAAGGTTATCAGTACCCAACGGGGTTAGCGGACAGAAGACAAGAAGTACATGGAGAAGGTTATCAGCACCCAACGGGGTTAGCGGACAGAAGACAAGACACTAAGTACATGAAGATGGTGATGGCGATCTCTGAAGTAACAAGCTAGCTCTTTGTCTTATGTATCATATCCGTTCCATATCAACCACAGTCCGACCATCCCTGTGGCTTCCGTGCAGCAGTGGTTTCTGTAGAGCTTTGTTTTACAATATGAGGCTGCTTGACCTATGCACGACATGATTGAAATAGATAGTGATCCTACTCTTTCCTCCCCTGGCACGGCTCGCGTCAGCTAACAGTTATGACGGCTAATCTGCTTTGATAAATAATTTGTTATTACAGTTACAAAAGCGGCATTATTTCTTGTTAGATAGACGAGCTCAGACCGAAATACATCTCTGCTCAGATGTGATGTGGGCGTATCAACAAACCCCCATCCATTCCATTTTAACTTAACGTTTTTAATACTGGTTTAGAAGGCTCTACGGAGACTGTATACAACAAGTTTATTTAACTCCACGGATAGCGAAAATATTGTCAGCATCTAATTTATTTTTGAATGCATCCTCCGGCACTCTCACTCTATATCTGAATAATAATTTTCAACATGATGTTTATCTTCTTCTCCTCCTTCTTCTTTAGCGCTCGTCCTAAAATAGTGAATGTTTGGAATGCATTGCCACAGGAAGGACAATTAATGCATTTAAGAAGAGATTCGATATGAATAGCTTTTAGAGCATGGAAATGTAAATGATACTGGTTGTATACAGACTCTGGAGACTCTTCTAAACCAGTATAAAGACGTTAAATTAAGTTAAAAGGACGATGAGTCGCAGTTTACAGCGTGTCTGCGATATATACGTCTTTCGGTCAAACAATCCAGTTTTATCTAGCCTTTGTGGGGAGGGGTCTAAGTTTCCCTTTCCAATACCTCTATTCTCAACCCGCCTTCACTAGTGGAGCCTGTTCCATGGCTCCCGCTTGGATGTGGTCTTGGTCAGCTCTGGTTGGCTGACCCTGATGAAAGAAACCAATCACTGGTTGCTGTCAGTTCCTCTACCGTGCTGCGTATTTGTTTTTTTTGGTTTGTTTTTTTGCGTATCAAGGTTGACGACTCCTTTTGGAGAAAGTTGCCCTTGGCAACCAAAGACAAGATCTATTTGACCACACAACGGCCTGGAGGTTAGCCAGCATACATTACTGAACTCAATTCAGTCGCTGGCGTGTCGACACGGAGTTAGGTTTCAGCCATTTTGTTTAGCAAAATCGGTGTTCCAGACCAGAAAAGAAATAATGTGCAACAAAAACCTTGTCGCCGGAACTGAGAAAGAGAGTCCTTGGATGCTACGTGGAAGCAATACTCACATATGGCAGTGAATCATGGACAATTAGCAAGAAAGCGCTTAGATCTTTGCAAGAAAAGAGCTGTGGTTTTACAGAAGAATGCTACGGATCACATGGACTGCAAAGAAGACTAATGACACAGTACTCGAGGAGGTACAAACACAAAGACAACTTATTGGATCAGAACAAGGCAGTCATCCTTCTTGGGAATGTTATGAAAAGAGGTGGCTTAGAGCACGTCGTGACAACGGGAAAGATAGGCAGGAAAGAGAGACAGAAGAAGGTCGAGAGAGAAGATGTTGGACAGCCTGAGAGAAGATACTGGACAGTCTGAGAAAATGGCATGGGAGACAATCAACAACAGAGTTGGTAAACGACAGACGTGATAGAAATAAATGGAGGCCCATGATCGCCAACCGGCAGGGCACCTGATGATCATGAATGATGAGGTCGTCATTATGAGCACTATCTGCAGTCGTCGTTCGTGGAATGTTATGCGTGTACGCTCTGTCTTGTTCATCTATCAATCATCTCAACCTTTCCAGATCCCTGTCGTGCATAGGTCTTCAACAAATGCATGCCCAAGTCAGCATATGCTGATCTGTCTATATCTTAAAAAGTTGTTCTGACGTCATGTTTGGGGTAGTCAGCCCCATGTGCCATCCTCCTTTTTCAGGTCCTATGACATGCATGGCAGGTTACAGTGCTACTATTATGTGATTATATTTCGAGCCCCGGTAACTATCAGGTGCTACCTTGTCCATGCTTCTCTACACACATTTTCTCCTTCTCTGTTTCCCCCTCTCTATTTCACCCTCTCTGTTTCTCCTTCTCTATTTCTCCCTCTCTATTTCTCCCTCTCTGTTTCCCCCTCTCTGTTTCTCCCTTTCTATGTCTGTACTACCGTCTTAAAAATACTAAGCTACGATTGATATGGACACCAAACGCCATCAATTGTTTTTAATGATGAGATCCCTAATAGAGGACTCTTTGATGCCACAGCGTGAGCTCTGTTCCTGCCACCTCTCATTTCTTCATTCTTCAATACAACGCATCCCATCTCATCTCATTTCATAGCCCACCTCTCAGATCCCATCTCATCTCATTTCGCCTTGTCTCATCTCATAGCCCACCTCTCAGATCCCATCTCATCTCATTTCGCCTTGTCTCATTTCATAGCCCACCTCTCAGATCTCATCTTATCTCCTTTCGCCTTGTCTCATTTCATAGCCCACCTCTCAGATCTCATCTCATCTCATTTCGCCTTGTCTCATTTCATAGCCCACCTCTCAGATCTCATCTCATCTCATTTCGCCTTGTCTCATTTCATAGCCCACCTCTCAGATCTCATCTCATCTCATTTCGCCTTGTCTCATTTCATAGCCCACCTCTCAGATCTCATCTCATCTCATTTCGCCTTGTCTCATTTCATAGCCCACCTCTCAGATCTCATCTCATCTCATTTCATAGCCCACCTCTCAGATCCCATCTCATCTCATTTCGCCTTGTCTCATCTCATAGCCCACCTCTCAGATCCCATCTCATCTCATTTCGCCTTGTCTCATTTCATAGCCCACCTCTCAGATCTCATCTTATCTCCTTTCGCCTTGTCTCATTTCATAGCCCACCTCTCAGATCTCATCTCATCTCATTTCGCCTTGTCTCATTTCATAGCCCACCTCTCAGATCTCATCTCATCTCATTTCGCTTTGTCTCATTTCATAGCCCACCTCTCAGATCTCATCTCATCTCATTTCGCCTTGTCTCATTTCATAGCCCACCTCTCAGATCTCATCTCATCTCATTTCGCCTTGTCTCATTTCATAGCCCACCTCTCAGATCTCATCTTATCTCCTTTCGCCTTGTCTCATTTCATAGCCCACCTCTCAGATCTCATCTCATCTCATTTCGCCTTGTCTCATTTCATAGCCCACCTCTCAGATCTCATCTCATCTCATTTCGCCTTGTCTCATTTCATAGCCCACCTCTCAGATCTCATCTCATCTCATTTCGCCTTGTCTCATTTCATAGCCCACCTCTCAGATCTCATCTCATCTCATTTCATAGCCCACCTCTCAGATCTCATCTCATCTCATTTCGCCTTGTCTCATTTCATAGCCCACCTCTCAGATCTCATCTCATCTCATTTCATAGCCCACCTCTCAGATCCCATCTCATCTCATTTCGCCTTGTCTCATCTCATAGCCCACCTCTCAGATCCCATCTCATCTCATTTCGCCTTGTCTCATTTCATAGCCCACCTCTCAGATCTCATCTTATCTCCTTTCGCCTTGTCTCATTTCATAGCCCACCTCTCAGATCTCATCTCATCTCATTTCGCCTTGTCTCATTTCATAGCCCACCTCTCAGATCTCATCTCATCTCATTTCGCCTTGTCTCATTTCATAGCCCACCTCTCAGATCTCATCTCATCTCATTTCGCCTTGTCTCATTTCATAGCCCACCTCTCAGATCTCATCTCATCTCATTTCGCCTTGTCTCATTTCATAGCCCACCTCTCAGATCTCATCTCATCTCATTTCGCCTTGTCTCATTTCATAGCCCACCTCTCAGATCCCATCTCATCTCATTTCATAGCCCACCTCTCAGATCCCATCTCATCTCATTTCATAGCCCACCTCTCAGATCCCATCTCATCTCATTTCATAGCCCACCTCTCAGATCCCATCTCATCTCATTTCATAGCCCACCTCTCAGATCTCATCTCATCTCATTTCGCCTTGTCTCATTTCATAGCCCACCTCTCAGATCTCATCTCATCTCATTTCATAGCCCACCTCTCAGATCCCATCTCATCTCATTTCATAGCCCACCTCTCAGATCCCATCTCATCTCATCTCATAGCCCACCTCTCAGATCTCATCTCATCTCATCTCATAGCCCACCTCTCAGATCTCATCTTATCTCCTCTGACTTCATCTGATCTTATCTTATCTATATGTATATTTATCCAATCACCTGTGTACACATATCTATCTCTCTCTCTCTCGCTCTATTTAAGCCCTAAACTACCAAGAAGTATGGCGTAAACTGACCTTCAGTATATCTCTATCTCCCTCTCTATTTCAGCCTTAAAATACCAAGAAGTCGAAGACTGTCGTAAAATGACCATCACTATCTCCACCTCTCCCTCTCTATCTCCCCCCCCCCTCTCTCTCCATTTCAGCCTTAAACTACCAAGAAGTCGAAGATGCCGCCAAATGACCAACACTATATCTCTTTTCCCTCCTATGTATCTCCCCCATCAATTGCGCCCGCCTCGGTTGATTCTGTGGCTACAACCCTCTCAACCAGTCGTTTTCATTATTTCATAGCTCCCATGTGACCATAAAGCAACATTTAGCCCCCAGTCACAAACACTCGAGCAGAGCTAAAGCTAACTTCACCCTGAATAGGGCTAAAGTTTAAGCCAACCGACGGAGCGTTTCTGCAACATTTTTACTTTTGCAGCCCCCTTGAAATAATATTCATGTGTCACATTATTATATACTATTATTAACATCTTTCCTTCTCTTATATGACTTCGTTCATAAGGAAAGTTTCATACATTTTGTTTCTGACAACTGGTTCTGACAGCTGGTTTAAGTAAAAAATAATGTCTGACATATTTCTCAAGATTACTGTCAATTCACAAAGAAATAAACAAAAACGTTAAAAAAAATGACTGCCTGTTCAATAAACGTCACATTAACCTAATGCCTGTTAACACACACAATAAAAATAAATAACCAATAGCGTATAGAGCACATATCAACAGAACATAAACATATAATAACTAGTGCAATAGGCATAGGGATAGGCAAAGGCCGCCGTCCATCGTAGACAATGATGGCAAAATTAATTTTCCTAGCGCTATTTTTAGTAAGGATTAACTGCTCTACTTTTTATCCTCACTCTCTCGTCTCGAGCCGCCCGACCCCAGTGACAAGTCAAGGACAAGACGACTAGGGGGCGTCATGGGCAAATATTTGTGTCCAGGAAATGTTATTTTTGAAGCCATTTTAGATAATATAGTGGACTTTCCTAAAGTGAAACCTGCGATGCCTTTTGGTATATTAATACTTAATATGGGGTCGATTATACTTCTAGATGATATAACAGGTTGAAGACTATTATAAAAGTCAAACATTTTCCAAGAATATGCCGTGCGTGTAAAGCTCTTAGTTCTTAGTCGACCTGTACTTCTATAGGGGTGGATGCCCCTGTGTAGGTGCCAGCTCTGGTATGAGCTGGATGTAGCCGGGATGAGGATTGCCTGCTTAGCGGGCTATGCTCGAGTACCGTAATACTCAGCTGCGTTGGGCGGTTAACCGATGTGCAAGTTCATCTTAATAGACTCAAACCTTAAGGCACAGTAGACCAGCCGCTTGTTGGATGACATCTATGCTGCTCTAAACAAACCACCGAACCATGGCCCATGTTACGCCATGCCATACAGTCGCCTTTTGCGACATGCTCTCCGTGGTACAGTGGTGCAATTCATCTCTTTGTCTTACACAGACAACTCGGTGTACAGTAAAATTGTGAATATGGAATTAAACACGAACATGACTGCAAAATACATATTGATTAGTCTATCACTCGGCTGAAGACGGATGTGTCGGACCAAAAGGTGCAAATATCGCAGTGAAGCTGTAAACTAGCGACACAACGCATTCCGTTCTCTGGACTACATCCTGCTACTTGCAAAGTCCTGTTGAGGGCTTGGTAGCGGGAGATTGAGAATGAACGCAGAAGAAGAAGAAGAAGAAGAAGAAGAAGAAGAAGAAGAAAAAGAAGAAGAAGGAGAAGAAGAAGAAGAAGAAGTTTATCACTATTTATCAGCAAATCCTTGGGAACCCCGGTTGAGAAAGGCTGCTCTAAACGTATTCGTATCACACAGGCAACAATGACTTAAACATCACACAATGGGATACACAATTATGAGGATTGTACACCAAAAGGTAGAAGATCTGAAAGTCGAAGAGTGATCAAGGTCAGGTGAAACATACTGATCATAAAAGTTGGCTGCCTATCTCAAGCGATCATCATCAGACAATTTTGTCTTGAAGATGTAACTTGCGCTGTATTTGGATTATAGTGAGGGACAGGCTGCGCCGGTCATCAACCTCACTCTCTAGTCCCAAACTACCTTGGACCAGTGGCAAGAAATGAGTCAAGACGACTGGATGTAATTCAGAATGCAGGCACTCTGGTCACATCTCTTGGAGAAAAGGGGTTGCTTGAAACCTGCAGGGATCGAACCAGCACCGTTTCCGTTCATGGCTTTGATAGGCGAGTGTCTTACCTTTCAGCCGAGATGTCGCATGTAGGTACGCCTCATATACAAAATGTCATCGACGCTCACAAGGTATACAATCGAAAACCAGCTAATTTGTTTTTTATCAGGGAGAAGGGGATGAGGGGGGAGGGAGGGGGGAAAGGGAGAGGGAGAAAGAGACAGCGCGAGAAAGAGGGAGAGAGAAAGTTAATGTCCATCGCGAAGCGATGGTGGCCACAACATTAGACGAATTTGTCTTAATAATGTGATGTGCGCTGTATTTGGATCATAATGAGGAAGTGAATGCGCTGGTCATGAATCGCACTCTTGACCCGAGTTACCTTGGATCAGTGACAAGATTATAGGTCGAGACGACTGGAGGTAACTCGGTGTGCAGGCACTCTGGTCTTACCTCCCGTGAGACCAGGGGTAGCTTGAAACTTGCGTAATTCGATCGCCTACCGTTTCTGTTAATCGATGTGAGAGGCGAGTGCATTAACCTCTTGACTACAGCGACCCCCAAAGAGAGATAGCGAGAGAGAATGCCAAAAGGACTTTCTGCAAAAGCTATTTACAAGGAAATGCTTCCTGTTTAGGGTGAGAAGTGTTTGTTGCGCAATCTGTGCATACCTCAGTCGATATATCTTCATAACGACGCCCACAAATCGCTAACCAGGGCTGACCTGGTCGCCCTGCTCAGATTGCAACATAAGTATCTGTGCGGTATGTGGGAGTGATGATTCGAACTGACAGGCGAGTAACGATAGACAGTGCAGTAACTGTCATATGGTGGCCGCGTAGTTTAGCCTACAGCATGACAGATGATACCACCGTGTCCAGGGGCGTTCCGCGAACGACGAAGAGGTTGGACATGAAGTGCAAATGTGGCCGAGACAGCAAACCAGAGATTACTCCTATGCTAGAGATGTTGGTGCACTGATAAAGCGATAGGATTAGTATATCAATGTTGGTGGAAATGGGTTGAGAAATTAGGGAGAATATATGTGGACTAAAAATTGGCTTATGAGTTCGTTTTTGAATTAGATTTTTTTAATAAGCCATGCGTGTGACCTATTTACTGACTTGCCCTCGCATGTGTGAGACTAACGATGTTCGGTGACTGGCCTTTCTGCTTCACTTGACCAACCGCTTCAGGTGACTGTTTGCACGAAGCCTGTTTCTGGATTCACTTGACGAGGTTGCAAGCCTCATGCACAACCCTCTTTACGATTACCATTACGGTAAGATTGGAAAGTGACAGTGCGCCTGCTCCTTTAAGCCCGTGTAGCACTCATGTATGTACGACAAATAGGTCAATGCAAAAGACGTTTGTAAGCTTCACTGTGGTGCGGCTATCGGATTTTTCACACATGGCTTTATGTCATCTACGGGCCACCGAACGTATCTGCCATCTACGGGCCGCCGAACGTATCTGCCATCGCACTTATATTCATGCGGTCCTCGTACTTATCTGTGACGGCCCTATACATCAACTCGTGCGGCCTTATATTTAAATTCGTGCGGCTTCGTACTTAAATTTGCGCGACACTTGTACTTATTTTTGTGCAGCCCTCGTACTTAAATTCGTGCAGCCCTAGTAGTTAAATTCGTGTGGCCCTCGCAGGTTTCTCTGTGTTGACCTCGTACTTATATTGATGCGGCCCTCGCAGCTTTCTATGTGTTGACCTCGTACTTATTATGATGCGGCCCTCGTACTTATTTTGATGCGGCCCTCGCACTCATATCCACGGGGCTCTTCACTTACCTCAACGCAAGTCCCTCGCACTTACCTTCATGCCACCCTTACACTTATCTTCATGTCACCCTCGCACTTACCTTCATGCCACCCTTACACTTATCTTCATGTCACCCTTACACTTATCTTCATGTCACCCTTACACTTACCTTCATGTCACCCTTACACTTACCTTCATGCCACCCTTACACTTATCTTCATGTCACCCTCGCACTTACCTTCATGTCACCCTTACCTTCATGCCACCCTTACACTTATCTTCATGTCACCCTTACACTTACCTTCATGCCACCCTTACACTTATCTTCATGTCACCCTTACACTTATCTTCATGTCACCCTTACACTTACCTTCATGCCACCCTTACACTTACCCTCATGCCACCCTTACACTTACCCTCATGCCACCCTTACACTTACCTCCACGCATGGCCCTCGTGATATCCTCATACGTGGCCCTTCACAGCTATCTATCCGCGTCCCCAGCACTTATCCCCATGCGTAGAACTCGTACTGATCTCCATGCAGCCCTCGCACCTATCTTCCCGCGGCCCGCATGACGGCTAATGCCTGATACCAATATTCTACATCATGTAGCAGACACGATAGCCACAACGAATACAAGAACGACACATGAAGCTTCCATCCATTCCACTCACGTAGTTCTTGTGCAGGTCTGGGTGGTCTTTCTCTATTCCATCATCCAGGATTGTGACCACGACCTTCTTGCCCGTGTAGCCCATCTCCCATGCCTTCCGGACGTTCATGTCGAGGCCGCTCCCTCGGTTCTGTGGACAGGTCATGTACATGGTTAGTCACACATCAGACACTGCAGTCGGGGATGACAATTTAAGACAGACTACTTACTAGGACTCATAATTTATATAAAATGTGTGTGTGTGTGTGTGTGTGTGTTCCTTCCTCACTGCTTTTAGTTCACTAACAGAACATCAAGTACACATTAATAGCTGGGCCAAATCCAGTTACCTTTCCAGTGAGAGTTATCGCTACACCGTTTTTTTGCTCAGATGCCCTTACTTATAAGAAATGAAGGATTTTTGTTTGTTGCTATGTGCATTTTTGAATGTTTAAGTCAAGACTCGTCAACATTGGTAATAGAGAAACTGTTGTTGTTTTTGTTTTTATGTAATCTCTTTTTCGTATTCTGTTACCCAGGGGTGCTAAGGCCATCAACCAACCCTCGCCAAGCAGCTCTGTCCTGTGAATCTTTTCCACTTCCTTCCAGCGTTTTCTTGTTTTATTTACTTCCAGATCTCGTCTCCATGTACTCATTGGTCTGCCTATTTCTCTCAATTCCTGGAGGTTTCATGACAGAGACTGCCTGGTTATACTGGACTGGTGATTTCTTAATGTATGACCCGTCCATCTCCACTTTCTTCTTAAGATTTTCTGTTCCAATTGATCTTGTTCCGCTCTCTCCCACAGTCTGTCGTTTGTAACTTTGTCAAACCATTTTATACCAAGAATCTTTCGCAGGCATCTGTTGACAAAACCCTGCAGTCTCCTGTCATTGTTATACCGCTCTGTTACTCAGATGCCCTAACGTAAAAGAAAGGAAGAATGTTGTTTTGTTTGTTTTTGCTATGTGCATTTTTGAATGTTTAAGTCAAGACCAAGGCTTGTCAACATTGGTAATGGAGAACTGGCATTAGTAGGCAAACGTACATTTGTAGTACGGTATTGTGGGTTTATACAGAGGATGGAATGGTTTGTGCAGACAGAGTATGCCTTGGTTAGATCATATGACAAGAATGTTCCCAACCTTACCCGTCGTTCTATACTAGCGGATAAGCGCAAGAGGAAGATCAAATAGATAGATTGATATTATTACAGAAACAGTACATGCATGGATTGAAAATATCTACATCCACGCAGATGGCACAGAAGAGATGACTGGAGTTAAATCACGCCATCTAACGTGGACACGAAGATGAGATGAGAGTGATGGGACGAATAGTGATGAGATTTGAGATGAGACGTGATGGGACGAACAGAGATGAGATGAGACGTGATGGGACGAACAGAGATGAGATGAGACGTGATGGGACGAATAGAGATGAGATGAGATGAGACGTGATGGGATGAATAGTGATGAGATTTGAGATGAGACGTGATGGGACGAACAGAGATGAGATGAGAGTGATGGGACGAATAGTGATGAGATTTGAGATGAGACGTGATGGGACGAACAGAGATGAGATGAGACGTGATGGGACGAACAGAGATGAGATGAGACGTGATGGGACGAATAGAGATGAGATGAGATGAGACGTGATGGGATGAATAGTGATGAGATTTGAGATGAGACGTGATGGGACGAACAGAGATGAGATGAGACGTGATGGGACGAACAGAGATGAGATGAGACGTGATGGGACGAATAGAGATGAGATGAGATGAGACGTGATGGGACGAATAGAGATGAGATGAGACGTGATGGGACGAACAGAGATGAGATGAGACGTGATGGGACGAACAGAGATGAGATGAGACGTGATGGGACGAACAGAGATGAGATGAGACGTGATGGGACGAATAGAGATGAGATGAGATGAGACGTGATGGGACGAATAGAGATGAGATGAGACGTGATGGGACGAATAGAGATGAGATGAGACGTGATGGGACGAATAGAGATGAGATGAGATGAGACGTGATGGGACGAATAGAGATGAGATGAGATGAGACGTGATGGGACGAATAGAGATGAGATGAGATGAGACGTGATGGGACGAATAGAGATGAGATGAGATGAGACGTGATGGGACGAATAGAGATGAGATGAGATGAGACGTGATGGGATGAATAGAGATGAGATGAGATGAGACGTGATGGGACGAATAGAGATGAGATGAGATGAGACGTGATGGGACGAATAGAGATGAGATGAGATGAGACGTGATGGGACGAATAGAGATGAGATGAGATGAGACGTGATGGGACGAACAGAGATGAGATGAGACGTGATGGGACGAATAGAGATGAGATGAACTTTGATGAGATGAGGCAAGAGGAGATAAGACTAAGCGAGACGACACGAGATGAGATGAGCTGTGATGAGACGAGACGAAAGAAGAATAGTTTTGAGATTAGACGAGACGAGATGAGGTGAGGTGGGATGAGACGAGACGAGATGAGGTGAGATGAACTGAGATGAGATTAGATGACTTATGCGACAGTACGATTCCCGCCGGCAATCCCAAGTAGATTTGAACAAGAAAAGGTTAAAGAAGGATGCTGGATATAAAAACCACACTGGTTAAAAACGGATGTTCTACGAACAGAACTAACCAATACTGATGTCCTATAGAAAAAAACATGTTACGAAATAGTTTCGTTAAACAAAACTGATTACATTTGTCGAAATAGAACAGTATATTTATACAATTTACTTTTAAAAATGTAAATATGTATAAATGTAGATACAACAGGTACTTACTTATTCCATTTGCGAGCATTACAAAACGGATTTACGTTACGACAAATCGCTTTATATCTGAATGTTGAAGAAGGCTTAATGACCAGAAGCGTAGCTCTGTCGTAAAACGAGACTGATGTGATAGTCATTTTAGAAGATAATTAATTTAACGTGAGTAATAGTATACCGCACTAGTGTTACTGAGGCCCGAGATGGGACCAAACAGAAGTAGCACTGCAACCTGCTAGGAACGGCACAAGTTGCGACTAAGAAGGGTTCGGCATGGCGCGGCCTACCCCATCCTGTAAAAACTTCCAAGTCAGAAAAACTTCAAGGCCCCCCATCCTAACCTCAAGCCAGAAAGACTTCAGGGCTTGGATACCTCATCCTAACCTCAAGCCAGAAAGACTTCAAGGCTTGAATACCCGATCCTAACTTGAAGTCAGAAAGACTTCAGGGCTTGGATACCCCATCCTAACTTGAAGCCAGAAAGACTTCACGGCCTGGCTACACAATCCAACTTCAGCGCCTGGCCACCTCATCCTAACTTTAGGGCCTGGTCACCCCATCCCAACTTACCGTAGCCTGATAATATATTGCCTGGCCACCCCATCATAACTGCAGGGCCTGGCCACCCCATCCTAACTTCAGGGCCTGGCCACCCCATCCTAACTTCAGGGCCTGGCCACCCCATCCTAACTTCAGGACCTGGCCACCCCATCCTAACTGCAGGACCTGGCCACCCCATCCTAACTTTAGGACCTGGCCACCCCATCCTAACTTTAGGACCTGGCCACCCCATCCTAACTTTAGGACCTGGCCACCCCATCCTAACTTCAGGACCTGGCCACCCCATCTTAACTTCAGAGCCTGGCCACCCCATCCTAACTTCAGAGCCTGGCCACCCCATCCTAACTTCAGGACCTGGCCACCCCATCTTGACTTCAGAGCCTGGCCACCCTATCCTAACTTCAGGACCTGGCCACCCCATCCTAACTTCAGAGCCTGGCCACCCCATCCTAACTTCAGAGCCTGGCCACCCTATCCTAACTTCAGGACCTGGCCACCCCATCCTAACTTCAGAGCCTGGCCACCCCCATCCTAACTTCAGAGCCTGGCCACCCCCATCCTAACTTCAGGGCCTGGTTACCCCCATCCTAACTTACCGTAGCCTAATAATATATTGCCTGGCCACCCCATCCTAACTTCAGAGCCTGGCCACCCCCATCCTAACTTCAGAGCCTGGCCACCCTCATCCTAACTTCAGAGCCTGGCCACCCTCATCCTAACTTCAGAGTCTGGCCACCTTCATCCTAACTTCAGAGCCTGGCCACCCTCATCCTAACTTCAGACCTGGCCACTCTCATCCTAACTTCAGAGCCTGGCCACCCCATCCTAACTTCAGAGCCTGGCCACCCTCATCCTAACTTACCGTATCCTAATAATATATTGCCTGGCCATCCCGATCCTAACTTCAGGTCCTGGCCACCCCCATCCTAACTTCATGGTTTGGCCCAACTATACTAACACTTCACAGACCACTTGGTACTTTGGGCATTTACCTTTGCTGATTGTGACTTTGTACATTGTGTGGTGAGAAGCGGACTAGTAGATTAGCCCATGTCGGTGGAAAAAGTACAAGGCACGAATCCCAATATCGGTACGCTTCGGTCGATCAAGCTGTAAATGGGTACCTGGCCTACGACTGAGAAAGACAAAGGCAACAAGGAAAGTTCTGGACACCCTACCTCGCACAAGCTGTGGATTAGTATACTGAAGCATCTAACAACTTCATTGCCCCAAAGTAATGCAATCAATATGGAGCAAATCTGTACGTTCTTACTATTTGTCTAGAGTGTGACTATTTGTCTGGAGTCGGGATATTTATCTGGAGTCGGGATATTTATCTGGAGCGTGACTATTTGTCTGTAGTGTGACTATTTGTCTGTATTGCGACTATTTGTCTGTAGTGTGACTATTTGTCTGTATTGTGACTATTTATCTGGAGCGTGACTATTTGTCTGTTGTGTGACTATTTGTCTGTTGTGTGACTATTTGTCTGTTGTGTGACTATTTGTCTGTATTGTTACTATTTGTCTGGGGCGGGACTATTTGTCTGGAGCGGGACTATTTGTCTGGAGCGGGACTATTTGTCTGGAGCGTGACTATGTGTCTGTAGTCTGACTATGTGTCTGTATTGTGACTATTTGTCTGGAGCGTGACTATTTGTCTGGAGCGTGACTATTTATCTGGAGCGTGACTATTTGTCTGTAGTGTGACTATTTGTCTGGGGCGTGACTATTTATCTGGAGCATGACTGTCTGTAGCGTGACTATTTATCTGGAGCGTGACTGTCTGTAGCGTGACTATTTATCTGGAGCGTGACTGTCTGTAGCGTGACTGTCTGTAGCGTGACTATTTATCTGCAGCGTGACTGTCTGTAGCGTGACTATTTATATATAGCGTGACTGTCTGTAGCGTGACTATTTATCTGTAGCGTGACTATTTATCTGGAGCGTGACTGTCTGTAGCGTGACTATTTATCTGTAGCGTGACTATTTATCTGGAGCGCGACCGTCTGTAGCGTGACTATTTGTCTGTAGCGTAACTATTTATCTGGAGCGTGACTATTTATCTGGAGCGTGACTATTTATCTGGAGCGTGACTATTTATCTGGAGCGTGACTGTCTGTAGCGTGACTATTTATCTGGAGCGTGACTATTTGTCTGGAGCGTGACTATTTATCTGGAGCGTGACTTGTCTGTAGCGTGACTATTTATCTGGAGTGTTACTATTTGTCTGGATCGTGACTATTTGTCTGGAACGTGACTATTTGTCTGGAGCGTGACTATCTGTAGCGTGACTATTTGTCTGGAGTGTGACTATTTGTCTGGAGCGTCACTGTACATGGAGCGTGACTATTTGTCTGGAGTGTGACTATTTGTCTGGAGCGTGAATATTTGCCTGTAACGTGACTATTTATCTGGAGCGTGACTATTTATCTGGAGCGTGACTATTTATCTGGAGCGTGACTATTTGTCTGGAGCGTGACTATTTGTCTGGAGCGTGAATATTTGCCTGTAGCGTGACTATTTATCTGGATCGTGACTATTTGTCTGGAGCGTGACTATTTGTCTGAAATGTGACTATTTTTATGGAGCATGACTATTTGGAGTGTGCATATTTTACTATAGGATTGCATTGTAAAAGGAAGTGGGAACCATCCATTGATCAACAAATCGCTTCTCAACTCTCGGTGGAGCATAGTGCTACAACAAAAACATGACAAGTCATCAAGCATTGACCTGTGACCTGTCTACTGAAGTTTTCTACAGGATCGGGGTAGCCAACCTGATGGACAACTCTCCTCTTGTGACATGCATGTCAGGTCACAATTGTACTATTATCTGCTACCCTTTCGGACCCCGCCAACGTATCAATACATGTGTATGTGTGTGTGTATATGTGTAAGTGTTTTTGCGGGTATATGTGTATGCATACACAAAAGCGCAGTTATAAATGCACAAGACCGTACATAGCTACAAATTAACTAAAGAAAGGGATCAAGATGCTGAGCAGCACATGAGCTGCAGTGGTCAGCTACCCATAGCTGACTGCTAGCGTCAGGGCCAGCGAACCATAGCTGCCAAGACCCTTCTACACATCCACGCGGTGATTCTGGATAACAGGCTGCAGCAGGGCAGACTGGCTAAAGAGAAGGGATCGAAGAGGGAACGCTAACGCGGTACTAAAAAAAATGCTTGCTGAAGTCGGATGTGTTGGAAAAAAGGTGCAAATATCGAAGTCAAGCTGTACACTACGACACAACGTATTCCGTTCCCTAGACTACATTCTGCTACTTGAGCCCTTTCAGGGTTTAGTAGCGGGAGAATAAGAACGAACGAAGCCAAGCCAACTAAAGAAAGGTCAAGATTAGATAGTTAGAAATATGTATTTAGTCAGAGAGTAGTGAATGCTTGGAATGCATTGCCGCGGGAAATAGTGGAGGCATGGACACTTAATTAATTTAAGAATAGATTGGATGAGCACAGCTTTTAGAGCAAAGAAATGTAAATGAAACTGGTTGTACACAGACTCGGTAGAGTCTTCTAAACCAGTATAAAGACGTTCAGTTACAGCTGCAGATTTGTGTTTTACCATTGAGCCAGGCTGGCAACAAACGATGAAATGTGTTTGAGCGTTTTATAAGAACACAGCCAAATCTTTTCCCAGTGCAGTATAATCTATGACGTTACGTACTCACGTAGTGCGAATACGTGCGAAGAGCATGTGGAGTGGATGAGTAGAAAATAAAGTACGTGTGCACCTTTCGGACATTAAAATGGCGTCGGTAAATGGGACTGAACGCCCTTTGCGTTCACTAAGACGTGTAATATTCATAAATAACTCTGACAAAACGGCCCGGCATGAAATGCTAATGAAGGGATAGTCAAACACGTCCATTTTACGACTGTGGGACTCATGTCAGAATGAGTTAATATTACTATTGATACATTCTCACCAGAGAGACATCATTTGTTTGTGTGCGCGCATGTGTGTGTGGTTTAGGGGGAAGGAGAAAAGAAGGGGAGAGAGAGAAAGAGGGGAGGAAGGTGGATTTATTTTTAATGTAGTTGTTCCTTTTCAACAATGATGTGCAGAAATGAGAGAGAGAGAGAGAGAGAGAGAGAGAGAGACATGCCATCCCATGTGTCTTTTTCTACATTTGAGTGTAGAGATTAGACAGAGAGAGAGGTGATATATCATATGCTGTCCTCTACATTGAGTGTAAAGATTAAACAAAGAGAGAGAGAGAGAGAGAGAGAGAGAGAGAGAGAGAGAGACATGATATCCCTCTGATGTCTACATTGAGTGTAGAGATTAGACAGAGAGAGAGAGGTGATATATCATATGCTGTCCTCTACATTGAGTGTAAAGATTAAACAAATAGAGAGAGAGAGAGAGAGAGAGAGACATGATATCCCTCTGATGTCGTCTACATTGAGTGTAGAGATTAGACAGAGAGAGAGAGAGAGAGAGATGATATCTCATATGGTGTCTTCTACATTTGAGTGTAGAGATTAGACAGAGAGAGAGAGAGATGATATCCCCTCTGATGTCGTCTACATTGAGTGTAGAGATTAGACAGAAAGAGATTAGACAGAAAGAGATTAGAGAGAGAGAGAGAGAGAGAGAGAGAGAGAGAGAGAGCTATGTTATCCTATCAGCTGTCTTCCACCCTAGAGTGTAGCAGAGATTGGAAAGACGTGTTCTCATATCTACTAACTAAATCTAGGTGTCGTGACTGCAGTCCTCAATCAATCTAAGATCATCCTCCAATCGGACCTGGGGTCATCCTGGAAGTCTGGATCCCTGGTCTCTTGCTCCCATTGTTTGCCGCAGTGGTCAACTTTGCCCCATCATGACCAAACCATCGCCAGTGGGTTCTGGATTTGAACGCCCCTGTGCACGTTGTTGCTGATCTCATGTTCTTCTTGTTACTCAGTCTTATTTTCTAACGACATGTCAAAAGTTTGAATCTGGTTTGTCCTGTGTCCTCATCATTACCCATGAGCCCCATACCGAAGTGATAGATTCATAAGTATCACGCTATTTGTTCATTGCTCCGGAAGTCCGGCAGAAAAGTAAGAGCATACACGGGGATGGGAGTTCTAAGCTTCAGGGGTCAAAGTCCAATTCCCCAACAGTCCCTAGGCACCACGTAGGCTAGATTTGTATGTCACCCTAATCATGGCCTTCTTTAGAGATGGCCATGCCGTAATAGATATAAATGCACGCCTCACTTTTTCCCAAACGCGTGTCTCCAATAATACGAGTCCCGTATTAAAACAGCTCCGACGTCACTGGTCTGAAGTTGGAATAGCTGGGGAGGTGCGTGTCATTTTGTTGCTGCACAGAGGAAGAACAAAATGTTCAGGGACCTGTCTGATTTCATAATTGGACATCCAAGCAAGTCACAAGCTAAAAGTGAGATCGAAGAAGTCTACTTGACTTTATTGTATGGCGTAGAAACATGTGCAATGAACAAACATATGAAGAGGAACATTGATGCCTTTGAAATGTGGAAGATTGAGAAGCCACTACTGGTAAGAAAATACAACGAATGAGATGAAATTCGGGGCACAATATAAATCACACAAATAGAGAGAATATCAGGGCAAGAAAATAAAACAAATAAGGAAGTCTTTGGGAAATTAGTAGTGCAGAGAGTAATGGTGAACAAAATCAGAGTAATAATGAACAAAATCAGAGTAATAATGAACGGAATCAGAGCAATTATGAACGAAATCAGAGAGCAATTGTGAACTAAATCAGAGAGCAATTGTGAACAAAATCAGAGAGCAATTATGAACTAAATCAGAGAGCAATGATGAGCTAAATCAGTCTACAAGTCAAATATCTTGGTCATGTAAAATGGTATACAGCCGTTCTGAGAGCATTACTGTAAGGAAAGATGGAACGCAAACGTGGCAGATGTAAACAGCGCTACAAGTAGGAGAATAAAATCAACAGACAAGGAAATCTAGTCAGATTGTACCATCAAGACAAGATATAGAGTACGTGAGAGATCTATTGTAGACGACCTTCAATGTGCAAATGACACCTGGACTAAACTAATCTCTCAAACAATGAAACTGTTAGGTCTGATTAAACAGGATAGGTAGCACTCGGCACCCTCCAACGTAGCTCAAGAGAATACAAGTCCGTGAAAATGGAAGACCACCATCATCGTGTGCCAAGCCGGCCAATGTAAGCGATTACGAATCTACACAACGCTATGTCCGTTCTGTATCAATTCTTCCTATGACCGCTCTCCGTCCCACATAAATCTCCCGACATCAGCCCTCCCGTAATAACAGTTCGCCCGGCACTAACCGTCCCACATTAACTATCCCATACTGGCCGTCGTAAACTAACCGTCCAACATCGATGGCCCCACATTAAAAGCCCCGGAATATATTTGTCACCCGAGTAGTACCCATGTTAAAAAAGAGTAGGACCTCTGAAAATGCCGTATAAAAGTTACTAAAAAAAGTTGTGCATGGAGCTAACAACCTCATCACATGAAACAGCCACTACAAACTCACGAATACAGGTTTTCTGTAAAAAGGCGAGCAATAAATGTAACGCCTTCTGTTATGACCAGAAAAACGAATCAAGGCGCTCTCTCTCTCTACTACGTCGTCTGTCATTTTGCCTAGTAATGTTCAAGATGGACGATATCATATCATTATTACTAACCTAATTCCATCCATCCATCTATCTATCTTCTTTGCGCGACAAATACGGCGCATAAGGCAGAAACAAATGACCTCCAATTGGAACCGTGTGATGCCACTGTTTTTAGATCTTGTATAGTTTTTAGGGCCATAGTTGAGTCATCTCGGATGATGAGCCCGTGCCTAATTCTAATTCCCAGAAGAAAGAGTGATTCACTCTTCGTTCCTCTACAACAACCGCACAGACGTTCCTGTAGCTTTCTGTTCGAACCCAGGAACCTTCTCCACAGTATACATGATTTTGGATTGCCGCCATGGTCAGGTGTGCCATACCATTAGTTGAAGAGTCTGCTACTCCATCAGGGACTTACTTTTCGCTGATGATGCTGCAGTTGTCACTTAAAGTCAGCAGGAACTTCAGAGCTTGATAGGTCGCTTCTCACAGGCTTGCAAAGATGTTGGTTTCACGATAAGTCTCAACAAAGCAAATGTGGTGGGATATGAGGTGGACGCCATGGCAACCCTTGACATCGATAATGAATAACTTGCTGTGCAAAACATTCACGTACCTGGGAGTCATCAACGATAAGTGCCCCCCCCCCCCCCCCCCCCACAAATAGACAAATCGCACTGGCAAGGTTTGATCTGAACGATTCTCGTGCGTGTACATATTTATTTATAGTTCCTGAGAGAGATGAGAGAGAGAGAAAGAGAGAGTATACGATATGTTTTCCTTGATACCATTACCTCTGTGACGACATGAAGAGGCTGCTGAGTCCCTATATCACGCCCATCTTCTTGTAAGACAAACACACACATATACTAACACATGTTTACATACACTCTCATATACACACAATATATATGTCCCTCGCAATCTTACAAACATCGCACATACGCACGTTGAGTCGACCTATCATACACTTTAAATTACACACAAAAAGTCTTACCCTCACTCTTTACAAACATCACACACATACACGCTCGCGCACACGCGCACACAAACACAAATGCCGAGTCACTAAACTCACCTAACTTAAAGCGGTGCGAGAGAAGTGACACTGAGTCAGTTTAATGTCGACAGAGAAGTGGCACTGAGTCAGTTTAACGTCGACATCTTCTTCTTTTGTACTACTATTCTTGCTGTACGGCGTCGCAGAGAGGTAGATCTCTTGTTATCGCTATGAGGGAGGCTGGTGCTGTCGTTAGGTGTAACTTCCTGAGAGTGTTAGAGACACCTTCGATCCATCGACGTCGTGGTCTACCTCTTGTTCGTAGGCCGGAGACCTACATATAATATGCTCTTGATGCAGGCTGTCCATAATGTATTCTGACTAAATGACCAAACCACTTGATTTGTTGAGAGTCAATGTAGGCACTAACTGGGTTTGTTGGGAGTCAATGTATGCACTAACTGGGTTTGTCCCCACTATCTGTCTGAGTGGTGTTGCGGATTCGATCACGGATTCTCTTTCCTGCTGCACTTTTCAAACAGCGCATCTCACAGCTCTGGATCTTACTCTTATGGATTGCTAATAAGGACAAAGATTGACATTGGTAACACAAGGTTTAACTAAAACAATTATTTCCAGTACATGCCACCTACGTCGGGACAAGCAATATTTATCAGGAACTAGACATATACAAACTTGACTTAATCCGTTTGAACCCTTTTGGAATACGTACCCGCTGATACTTTTCACTTATAATTTTTTGTAATGATTTCTTCTTGCGTAAACGCATACACACTTAGGTACACATCCATTTTCAATCGCACGAATACACACTAAGACCCTTACACACACGAGTACAAAAGTTAGATGGCGACACAATCAGACGGTTTTGTCTTGATGTGACTTGCGCTTATTTGGATTATTGTGATACTGCGCTGGTCATCAACCTCACTCTTAGGTCCCAAGCTACATTGGGAAAGTGGCAAGACATAAGTCAAAAGATGACTGAATGTAGTTCAGTATGCAGACACTCTGGTCCCTCCTTTGAGACCAGGGGTCACTTGAAATCTGCGGGGCTCGAACCCACGCCGTTTCCGTTCATCGCTCTGAGAAGCGAGTGCCTTACCTCTGGACCACAAAAAAACCACACAAAAAATCCACACACGCACGAACAAACACACACGCGCGCGCACGCACACGCACACACACTCGTGTATGTTTAGTTTTCCTTCCACTTGTGTCATTGGGCCACGTGGGGAGCTTAAGTCGTCTGTCCTGCGGCAAGTGCGTTGCGTCGGTCAATATGAGCCCGGGTCTCTGCACAACAACTCTGCCATCTATCCACCTGACCCGCGGCCGCCCCCTTGACATGTAGCCAGATCTACCAGCGTTGTAAGCCATTAGTGTATGTATACGCGTGTAAAGGATCATCTCGTCACACACGCATACACATTTATTGGACAAACAAACCAAGTCACTACACCGAACTCGTGTTCTCTGAAAAATACAAACAAACACCTATGCTCTCCTGAACTAGCTTCTATACACACAATCTTTTAATCACATACGCACAAACGCGCCCACACACGCGCGCACACACTAGAGCACGTATATACTTACGCGCGCGCACACCAAAAAAAACAAATCTTTTTGGAAAGGTTACTTTGTCGTGAACATTGGTATTTTCTCTCTCTCTCTCTCTCTCTCTCTCTCGGTCCTCTCAGTACGTAACAAGCCCTGGCTGTATAAAGTTGTCATTGGCCCTTCTTCGTCTTGACCGCTTTCCGTGGATTGATCAAGGCCCGTGGGCCCACCTCTCTCTGTATTTTGAACGACGTACAGGAAAGGCTTCCACAGAGGAATGCGTGGTGCCGGTTTTTGTAGCAATAATTGTACGACAGGTCGATACCTAAAAACTGGCCAAACCTCTGTCTTTCTGTCCAACAGGCTATTGATTTCTCTCTCTCTCTCTCTCTCTCTCTCTCCCTTATTCACTCCTCTTTCTTACTGACATACTCATTGTTTTTTTTAACTCAGTGTCTCCTCCACTCTCTCTTACTGACACATACATACATACTTTCTATGTTTTCACTCTCCTCTTTCTGCCTCCTTCTCTCTCTCTCTCTCTCTCTCAATGACACAAACATACGCACTCGCTCTTACTAGCACACATATTATAAACCCACTTTTCTCTCTCTCTCTCTTTCTCTTACTGACACACACATAACCGGTTTTTCTCGTTCTCTCTTTTACTGACACACACACATGCATACACACACACTCTTACTGGCACACACATACAAATTATTAAAAACACACACATACACACCCACTCTTACGGACCCAAACACACACGCACTCTTCTCTTACATACAAACACATTCTCTTTCGCTCAATCTCACTCGTTTCTCATTGACACAACCACACACACTCTTTTTATTACCCTACACACTATCTCTCTCAATCTCTCGTTCACTCTTTTTACAACTACTAAATATCTCTTTTTCACACACTCATTATCTCTATTTCTCTTAACTGCACAAACATTTTCTTTCATCCAGTCTCTCTCTCCCTCTCTCTTCCTCCCCAACGTGTCTTTAATTGTGTGTTTTAATTGCTTAGAATGTGCACAATCTTAGGAGTGCGCCATTTCATAGGTATCTACAAAGTATATGTGTGTCATGTGTGATTACATGTGTGAAGGCCAGTATATGTCTGAAGCGAAGGCAATGGCGATGTAGGAGAGCACAGTTCACACAACATAGGAGTCCAGAACAGTGCTTGCCAACCTTGTTCAACTTGGCGCCCACTTGTATAACTTTCCTTGAGGGTAAATTCTCTTTACGGCACAATCAAATCTCAGTTAAAGACAATTTCGCGATCGTTCACTGATTCTGTATTATTTGGATATCTTTACTCCATCCATCCATCCACATCCTCGTCATCATCATCATGTGCTTCGCAGAACGGGGTTCCCACTAGTCTCAAACAAACTAGATCTCTTGCCAAATTTCCAGCGTGAAAGAGCCATGCCCAAGAATTTCTTGACATCTTGGTGCCATTACCTTCTTGGTTTGCCCATGCCGCTCTTGCCCGACACCATACCTACCATTACCACTTTCTCAAGACCGTTGCGTCTTTTGATGTGGTCAAAGCATTTCAATTTTCTGTTCATGATGGCATTTATGAACTAGTTATACACTATACCCACGTCTTGACAAATGTCTGCATTTTTCTGTATTTGTTTTCGGGCCATGGTATTCTGAAAATCTGTCTATAGCATTTCGATTCTAAGGACTCTATACTCTTCTTTGAGGTTTTGATTAACAAGTTCTCAAAATTTTCAGTTTTGTTCGTTTGGAGGTATTCTGCCAGTTTCCTCCGGTTCTGTAGCATCTGCATTGCCAAAATAATAATATGTTTGTAACAGAGAATGTAACTGCTCTGCTACCACCCACCTGAACGCTAATCTCTCCCAGTGGTGGGCCCAAGGGCCCAGGTTGAAGAGCACTGGTCTTGAAGGACCAGAAGCCCAGACGAGGTAATTTACGTCACGAAAGCTCTAGTAAAAACGGGAAAGCCCGTTGTTATGTAACGTCAGAGATAAGCGATTAGTGCAATGAATGTCTTGTCCCCACAAATGTATGCCGGCCCAAAGTGCTGTCAGTTTCTCTTTGGTGAAGCTAGCGTAAACGTGGTCTAATAACAGGCAATGTAATGCTGTTTTGGATGAAGTGGTAGGGACTTTTTTTTTAAAGTCACATTTCCAGTTGTCTTCGTTTTGCTGCATTTACCTCCCAGATAGTAAGTTAAGTACCCATTTTCATCTGGGTAGACTCAATTATTGAAGACTAGAAGGTGGGGGGAGTGGGGAGGAAGTGGGGAGGAGAGAAGAGTTGTTGCTGAGCTGAGCGGGCATGCAGGACAACAATCTCCGGTGTAAGAATAGAGAGGGAGGCAGTGACCTCAGGTCTAGGATGGCTGAGACATTTCTGACAGGGTCACATCGTTCAGACTATAAATTCTTACCTCGGAAAGCACAGCAAGACTGGTAAAGGGATTCGCTGTACTTGTCTCAAACCTCCAGGGACTGGTGTGAATCTAATGTCCTAGTCGTCCTGCAGTTCCGGACAAATTAAAGAGCTGATATCCTGACCATGTAAGTCTTCATCAGTTTGCATTTGGCTTTCTGGGATCAAGATGCTGAGCAGCGCATTAGCTGCAGTGGTCAGCGACCCATAACTGACTGCTAGCGTCAGGACCAGCGATCCAGAGCTGCCAAGACTATTCTACACCTCCACGCGGTGATCCTGGATAACAGGCTGCAGCAGGCCAGACTGGCTAAGGAGAAGGGATCGAAGAGGGAATGCTAACCCGGTACTCGAAAAATGCTTGCTCAAGTCGGATGTGTTGGACCGAAAGGTGCAAATATCGCAGTCAAGCTGTAAACTACGACACAACGCATTCCGTTCTCTGGACTACATTCTGTTACTTAAGCCCTTTCATGGTTTTGTAGTGGGAGATTGAGAACGGACGAAGCCAAGCCATATGGCTTTTTTTTATTGTCGCTTTGGTGTTCTGCTTGTGCCTTTCAGCGTCAGATTATGAGGAGGTTTCTTCACAAGGCTCTAGTATGTACTTCGAACACAGGGAGATGTACCGGCTCTGTTATTTCTGCTGTCTAACCAACAGAGTTGTATCTCCGTTGTATCCGTAAAACTACTGTCTGAGGGATACTATCTGATATTTGCTGTGTCGCGTGGCCAAACCATTTAGTTTGTTGTGTCTTGATGACGCCTAGCACTGGTGTTGTGATAACTTTTCTGATATCTTCGTTTCTGATTCGATCTATTCTTGTTACTCCAAACTTTCGCCGCAGGCATTTAAACTATGTTGTTGCGATGTTTCTTTGTTTTCTTGCACCGGTAAAACAATTGGGTGATAGTATCGTGTGGCCTAGCGTTCTTTTTGTTTTCCTTGTCATGGGTTTGCATTCTAATATCGGGGACATTTGCCCAATTGTCTGACTTGCTTTATTACATCTGTTTTGGATTTCGGTGTCGCCTTTGTCGTTTTGTTCAGATTATGTTACCCAAAAGGGTGACATTTTGAGGTCTATCAATGAGCGCCAGTTATATAGGCTCACTGAATAGACGAATCAGAAACTTACAGACTGAAAAACTTTTAAATCAAACCAGACATGTGAAAACAAACGACGGCCAAGCGGAGTCGAGTGCATGAGTGGATGGAGCAAGATTTCTTTTTCCCACCAACGAATCACAAGAACTTCAATATCCACACCCTTCACGATTGACTAAAAGAGGTTGGGCGACTATGGGTATTTTCGAAGTGAAGTCCATTCTTAGGAACAGATGATAACAGTACAGGCCAAGTTGCGTCTCGGTCTGGAATTGAACTGGCCCCATTTGTCACGAGAAACGAGCACTTTAACCATGTTTGTGTGCTGATGTTTGAAATGAGAACGATTGAAAGTTGACAAGGACTTCATCTTTGGCAGTAATGGTCTCGTTTAGTTTTTTGGTAAATGAGCTTTCAGCTGTTTCAGGAATTTGTATACAATTTTGTTGTTGTTGATGTTGCTATTGTTGATGTTGTTGGTTTTGCTGCTGCTGCTATTTGTGCTGTTGGTGCTGTTGTTCTGATGCAGTTGCTGTTATTGCAGTTGCTGTTGTTGGTGTTGCTGTCGTTGTTGCTGTGTTGCTGCTATTGCTGCTGCTGTTCCTATTGTTGCTCTTGTTGCTGCTATTGCTGTTGCTGCTGCCTTCAAAATGAGTAAGTTTACTCTTTTCTGCGGGAAGCAAGACTAACGTCTTGTCAGGCAAAATATACTGACCAAGACCCTCACCTCGGCTTCCTAGTAGCCCTCCTTTGGAAACGCGCTGTTTTCATGGCAGCATGGCTAACGAGGTTGAGGGATCGATGTGATCCCCGTAGTAGTGAGTGACACGCAGTGGCTTCGTTTGCATGTGACCCGCTATCAGGGGATCACTGCGATTCCCCCACCTCATCAGCCGTGCTGCCAAGAAGAGCAGCCCGTTTCCAGGGAGAATTACGTGAAAGTAAGGTGAGTGTCTTGGCCTGTATGTTTTACCTGACTCTGACTAACATGTCTGCTCAGCATGTTTTACCTCACCCTGATTAACATGCCCGATCAGTATGTTTTACCTAAACCTGACTAACATGTCTGATCAGTATGTTTTCCCTAAACCTGACTAACATGTCTGATCAATATCTTTTACTTGACCCTGACTAACATGTCCGACCAGTATGCATTGTCTGGCCAGACGTTAGTCTCCTCTCCCCTTGTATATAACTTAATGGAGACAATTTTCCCTCGTGTGAATCCATGCGGCCTTTCATCCCCGAACGCACATCTGTCCAATTCTGTGCATGTTGACAAAAACTGAAACGGAGGATTGTGAATGGGGTTCACAACCTAAATCATATAAAATATAATTCTCCAGAAGTCATCACTGCAGAATCATTTACATTCTTACTTCAGACCAGATTTGGTGGAGGACTATGCTTCTGTTGGGTAGGAAGGGTAGACATTTGACAGTGCCTGCGATTGAAATAATATGATGTTAAGTACCACAAAGACAGAGACAATGAAAAACAGCAGAATAGAGAAAACACTAGACATTCAGGTAAAAAGGACGGAATTTAAACAGGTCAGAAAACTCAAATACTTGCGTAGCGTGTTCACACAAGATGGAAGGATGTATATACAGATGGAATCAAGAACAGAAAGCAAATGCAATTTCATCTAATTACCATTATTAAGACACAGGCACATCCGATGGAGACAAAGAGACATTGATAAATAGTATTTTTATACCAACTCTCTGCTACCAGTATCAGGAAAAAAACTTTCACCAAGGCACAAGAAAGAAAAATCATGGTATGCCAAATGAGGTGTTTGAGAAAGGCGGTCGGGGTCACAAGGCTGGACAGAGTACGACACGAAGTAATCAGACGAACGTAGGTGCAACACCAGACATGCAATACATGTGAAGATGAGCATAAAATAGTTCGGACACCTGGACAAAAATGCAACCACCGTTACTGGCTGCATATATCTACAGTATCACACACCAGGGTTGCAGAGCAAGAGGCCGACCACGAAAGAGATGGATAGATGGTGTCGGTGAGACACTGAAGAAACGAAGAATGACAATATCGGCGACAAAGATGGCACACGAAAGAACATTTTACCTCCCTGCGACGTCAAACAAGTGGATAGAAGATGATGGTGATGATGATGGGGATGATGGTGGTGGTGGTGACGCTGTATTATTGGCGCGCAGTAATTGATTGATATATCATCTCGCTACAGTCATCATTAGAGCTGGTCCCTTTACTAGAGGCGTGTGTCCGAACAGTTAAGGTGGCCGTGTCTGTCTGTAGTATTAGTCAGGCTTGGAAAAATGGGAGGAGATTGTGAACTATAGGACATCGCCATTTCGTCAAACAACCAATCAATGTCCGTCCTTCAGCTCGGTCTTAGGACATTCACCAAATTTCTCCAGCATTCACGGCAATGTACTAGTCTTTCTGTTCATCTAGTTCTAATCATTAAATCGGGGTTTGCTCTGCGTGTTTTTAGGTCTACCTCTCTCGCGCTCTCTCTCTCTCTCTCTCTCTCTCCCTCTCTCTTTTACTTTGCGGATTCCATATGAGCGCCTGAGGATTCCATATGAGCGTCTAGAAGAATGGTTAACCGATATGCGAGTCAATGTTAATAGACTCAAATACTAGAGCAAAGTAGACCCGCAGTCTGTTAAACGCCATCTATTCTGTTCTTAACAAACCACCTACCCTTGGCAAGTATTATGCCATTCCACAAACTTAGTCGACAAACTCTCCGTGGGGCAGTGGTGCTATTCTGGTCCTTGTCATACACAAAGACCCCGGCAGGCTACTCGGTGAAAGATGGAGATGATATTTAATGAAGTCTCTGACACCCCATCCCCAACAACAATATATTTACATCTGATCATATTTTATGAACGGAAGTACACTTTGACAGATGTGAAAGGTCGTGCGTGTGGGATTGAAACAAATGAGAGCAAGAATAGGAGGAATATGATACCTCAAACAAAGAAGTAACACAGCATCCCCAACAGCAATGTAGTTACAACTGATACTATTTTATGAACGGAAGTACGCTTTGTAGATCGTGCGTGCGGTATTGCAACAAAAGAACTAGAAGAAGCAGACTACGATACCTCAAACAATGAAGTCTCTGACACTCCATCGCTGACATTAGTGCCTCCAACCTCTACAACTGCTCGTATTTCATGCACGGAAGTACATTTGGAAAGATCTGAAACCTCTGGCGTGTGGGACTATAATCAAAGTTGGAGGGTGGCCTTCTCACTTTTACTAAATTCTCAGCCAAAGCACACACAGCCGCGCTAACCCGCATATGGTACACGCGACTCGCCTTGAACCCATTTACCCTGCTGAAGTCGGATGTGTCGGACGGAAGGGTGCAAATATCGCAGTCAAGATGTAAGTTACTTCTCCGGACAACATCCTGATAATTGCAAGGCCTTTTCATAGCTTGGTAGCGGGAGATTGAGAATAAAAAAATAAGGAGAAGGAGAAGGAAAAGCATAAGAAGAAGAAGAAGAAGCAGAAGAAGAAGAAGAAAGAAGGAAAGAAAGAAAGCAAGCAAGCAAGCAAGCAAGCAAGCAAGCAAGCAAGCAAGGAAGCAAGCAAGCAAGGAAGCAAGCAAGCAAGCAAGCAAGGAAGGAAGGAAGGAAGAAAGAAGAACCCATTTACTCTGTACTGTGGTATGTTCCAACAATGTAACGGTCTGATTTTTCCATTTCTCTTGTCTGCCAAGATGCTCAGCAACAATGCTTTTAGGGGGACTAAGAATATGTCTGACTAAGTAACTCGTTCGCTATTACTGCTACTGCCAGATTAATATTGGTGTGATCATTTTAACTAAGACATAGGCTTTCCTGATTCTTCTTCTTCTTCAGCTTCTTTGTCTTCTTCTGAGCAGGACGTTGTATTGTAGTTTACAGAGAGACCACGACTTCAGCACTTTTCGGACCGACATATTCGGTTTCAGGACGGCATTTTTGGAACCGACTTTGCCTTACATTTTCTTCTTCTTCTTCGTTCGTTCTCAATCTCCCACCACCAAACCCTGAAAGGGCTTAAGTAGCAGAATGTATTCCAGAGAACGGAATGCGTTGTGTTGTAGTTTACAGTTTGGCTGCGATATTTGCACCTTTCGGTCCAACACATCCGACTTCAGCAAGCATTATTTGAGATACAAATACAGAGATCCTCACAATTTAAACTCAATCCTGCACAGACGCATCTGTATCTAAACCACCCAATAAGAGCACGAGTACTTGAGCTCGCAAAACAATAAAATAGTCCAGCGAGATTTGAACTGTCACGACACTTCATTGGGGTTCAATAATTCAGGCACTAATGGCGAGGAGCTAGAGAACTGGGCAGAGCAAAACGGATTATAGCTCTTGCATGACCCAAAATTGTCACCTTATTTTAATAGCTGCACATAGTGAAGAGGATACATCTTCTTCTTCTGCGTTCGTTCTCAATCTCCCACTACCAAACCCTGAAAGGGCTTAAGTAGCAGAATGTAGTCCAGAGAGCGGAATGCGTTGTGTCGGAGTTTACAGCTTGACTGCGATATTTGCACCTTTCGGTCCAACACATCCGACTTCAGCAAGCATTTTTTAAGTACCGGGTTAGCATTCCCTCTTCGATCCCTTCTCCTTAGCCAGTCTGCCCTGCTGCAGCCTGTTATCCAGGATCACCGCGTGGAGGTGTAGAAGGGTCGTAGCAGCTATGGTTCGCTGGCCCTGATGCTAGCAGTCAGCTATGGGTAGCTGACCACTGCAGCTCATGCGCTGCTCAGCATCTTAACCCCCCTTACATTTTCGATTCGCATTATCTTAACTAGGCTGCATGGTTACAGTCTGTTTACAGGGCCACCATTAGGAGGCGAAATAGGGTTTTGTCGGCCATGGTTCGGTGACCCTAACGTAAGCAGCCAGCTATGAGTCGCTGGCTGATGTCAGCACATTCACTGTGCTCCATCTTCTGTCCCAGCTATGAGTCGCTGGCTGATGTCAGCACATTCACTGTGCTCCATCTTCTGTCCCAGCTATGAGTCGCTGGCTGATGTCAGCGCATTCACTGTGCTCCATCTTCTGTCCCAGCTATGAGTCGCTGGCTGATGTCAGCGCATTCACTGTGCTCCATCTTCTGTCCCAGCTATGAGTCGCTGGCTGATGTCAGCGCATTCACTGTGCTCCATCTTCTGTCCCAGCTATGAGTCGCTGGCTGATGTCAGCGCATTCACTGTGCTCCATCTTCTGTCCCAGCTATGAGTCGCTGGCTGATGTCAGCGCATTCACTGTGCTCCATCTTCTGTCCCAGCTATGAGTCGCTGGCTGATGTCAGCGCATTCACTGTTGCTTCGTTGGTCTTATACATCTAATCAGGGGGACATCTTATACTTTCACTGTAGGTAGTCGCCCTGCGTCAGGATCAGGTGAAAACATATAGTATACTGGAAACATACCGTGTTACAGCAGGCTGGTCAAAGAGGTGGGGTATCGAAAACGGGACCTGATAATGGTGAGCCTATTGAGAAGTCTCACAATCCAGCTCAGGAATTTGTTTTTTTTTTTTTTTTTTTTTTTTTTTTGCGTTCGCCTTATTTTCTCTAATCCCCAAGGCGGTGTGCGTTGCACTGTGTTTTTATTTTGCGCCTGTCGGCCCAGTGCATCCGACTTCAGCACGCATTTTATGTAAGGGTCTGCTTCCTCCTGCATTTTCTAAGGGTTTGCTTCCCCGGGGTAACGGCCGGTGCTGTGATGGGGATCGAACCCAGCACCTTCGGTTCGTGAGCCGTGCCACTTAACCACTAGGCCACGCCGTCCCCCAGCTCAGGAATGATGAGGCCAAGTCCAGCCGTTCATTACACGACGAGATATTTGAAGTGGCGGTATACCGACTCGCCATTCACAGATGTCTAAAGAAGCAAAGAAACTAATCAAACGATCCTACGGGTTATACTGCCTCTCTTTGGTCTCCATAAGTTGGATAAACCTGCAGAATGTGTTCTGGTATTTGCTTGGGTGCTCTGCAAGCGTGTGGCGGTGTCGCTGAGACCCATTTTGTGGAGATGTACCTTGAGTCTGTAATTTCCTGTTATGAATCTGAAAATCGTTGTCTGACCATCCCTGTCAAGTTTCCATGTGCTGTCGTTTCGTGGCTTGTATTCTTTGTCTGTGTGGATGGGGAGTATGTGTGCCGCCACTCTAGGTTTTTGCGACCGCATCTGCTTTCTAGTTTCCGAGAACCCCACAGGTGGGTCGGAATCCACGGTAGGACTAGATCTGTAGTTTGTTTTTTTAAAGACACCAACCTGATGTATTTTATTTCACGTGAAAGTCTTATCTTTTTTGGGGCTTGATGTGGCTTAGAGTACGCTACTGGAGTATATCCTGTTTGGGGCTTGAGGAGGCTTACAGTATGCTACTAGAGTATATCCTGTTTGGGGCTTGAGATGGCTTAGAGTATGCTACTGGAGTATATCCTGTTTAGGGCTTGAGATGGTTTGGAGTACGCTACTGGAGTATATCCTGTTTGAGGCTTGATATGGCTTAGAGCACGCTACTGGAATATTTTGTTCGGGGCTTGAGATGGCTTAGAGTGTGCTTCTTAGAGTACGCTACAGTAATATTTTGTTCGGGGCTTGAGATGGCTTAGAGTGTGCTACTTAGAGCACGCTACTGGAATATCCTGTCCGGGGCTTGAGATGGCTTAGAGTGTGCTACTTAGAGTACGCAACTGGAATATATCCTGTTCGGGGCTTGAGATGGCTTAGAGTGTGCTACTTAGAGTACGCTACTGGAGTATATCCTGTTCGGGGCTTGAGATGGCTTAGAGTGTGCTTCTTAGAGTACGCTACAGTAATATTTTGTTCGGGGCTTGAGATGGCTTAGAGTGTGCTACTTAGAGCACGCTACTGGAATATCCTGTCCGGGGCTTGAGATGGCTTAGAGTGTGCTACTTAGAGTACGCTACTGGAATATTTTGTTCGGGGCTTGAGATGGCTTAGAGTGTGCTACTTAGAGCACGCTACTGGAATATATCCTGTTCGAGGCTTGAGATGGCTTAGAGTGTGCTACTTAGAGTACGCAACTGGAATATATCCTGTTCGGGGCTTGAGATGGCTTAGAGTGTGCTACTTAGAGTACGCTACTGGAGTATATCCTGTTCGGGGCTTGAGATGGCTTAGAGTGTGCTACTTAGAGTACGCTACTGGAATATTTTGTTCGGGGCTTGAGATGGCTTAGAGTGTGCTACTGGAGTATATCCTGTTCGGGGCTTGAGATGGCTTAGAGTGTGCTACTGGAATATTTTGTTCGGCGCTTGAGATGGCTTAGAGTGTGCTACTTAGAGTACGCTACTGGAATATTTTGTTCGGGGCTTGAGATGGCTTAGAGTGTGCTACTGGAGTATATCCTGTTCGGGGCTTGAGATGGCTTAGAGTGTGCTACTGGAATATTTTGTTCGGGGCTTGAGATGGCTTAGAGTGTGCTACTTAGAGTACGCTACTGGAATATTTTGTTCGGGGCTTGAGATGGCTTAGAGTGTGCTACTGGAATATTTTGTTCGGGGCTTGAGATGGCTTAGAGTGTGCTACTTAGAGTACGAGACTGGAGTCTGTAACAATAGTCGTTTTTCTGGTAGATGGCTGAAAAGAATCTATTGTTTCTATAACTTTATGTCAAAGCCAAAAGGCTATTCTACGATGAACAGGCTTTTGGCATGTCTAAGGTCCATGTGTGTAGACCCATGACTTGGAACGCATTCTAGCACAGACGGGTTAGACAGCACTGCTAGCCGTCTCTCACAAGATGTTCCCAGCACTGCAGTGTCCCTATTCGTGTCTGTCACACACTGAGCCTTCCCTGAAGTCATTTAGGCAGCGAAAGTCAACATGGATGAAGGCAAAGCTGAGACTGGACTTACAATATTCAGCGGACAGAAGGGAACTGTGCTGTTTTTGGTGAAAACAATAGCTCAAACTGTGCAGGCGCCATGCATTTATCATGATGTATTCCTGTACCTCAACACTACGTCCTATTGATTATTCATTGGCTTGGTAGTCCGGAACAACAACAATATAAATATGAGGGACGACAAAATAGCGACCATACGAGGCAGATTATTTTATTTTTCCCATTTCCCTTTTCCCAGCCAGCTGGTGCATAATGTTACCGCTATAGCTGACCTCCTTCAGTATGCCTGGACCAAAGCACGTGGAATGCGTTTGCGGAGGTGGTTTCTGCAAGTTTGTTTTACAACATGAGGTTTCTAGCTTTATGCAAAACTCTTACTACATGCATGAAGGTACATTGTTCCTATTATTTCATTATTAATGCTTGACTTTAGAAAGAGAACATGGCGAAGAACAAGCAGGACCGTCAGCAGGCAGATAAAATAATAAGGCTCAATATTATCATAGACCAATCAAATAATATCTGGTAATTGACTGGATTACATCGAACACTCCACCGGCGACATAGAAAATCACTCCATACCAGCAGGAGAGACTTGTGCCAATTTAAGAGCTGACGCAACAGATGTTCATCCAGCAACGAGGATTCTTATCAGCCAAAACACAACTACAAAAAAAAACCGGTCATTCTAACATAATCCAAGGGAGACCTACCAGCAAATATCAAGCACTAAAAGAAGATATACTCTCACACGAAATACAATACAACATCGGATTGTTGCCTCAAAAACAGATGTAGTTCCACAGTAGATTCCGGCCCACTGTGGGAGCCTACGGAAGGAGAAAGCAAATAAGCTTGCAAAAGCCGGAAGTGAAGGCACGCAGACTAGCCATCCACATAGCTATAAAAGAAAAAGCAAAGACACTCATCAAATGATCGATGATAGAATGGGGAGACCAGCACATAGAATACAAGCCAGAAAATAAATAGACAAACTTGATAGATGGGCAGACAATGATCTTCAGACTCAGAACGGGACATTGTAAGCTCAAGGCTCACCTTCACAGAACCGGCTTCAGACTCAGAACGGGACATTGTAAGCTCAAGGCTCACCTTCACAGAACCGGCTTCAGACTCAGAACGGGACATTGTAAGCTCAAGGCTCACCTTCACAGACCGGCTTCAGACTCAGAATGGGACATTGTAAGCTCAAAACTCACCTTCACAGAACCGGCTTCAGACTCAGAACGGGACATTGTAAGCTCAAGGCTCACCTTCACAGAACCGGCTTCAGAGACTCAACCACGTGCGATTCTGGAGCACCCAAGCAAGTACCAGAACATATCCCGCAGGACTGCCCCACTTATGCAGACCAAACACCAGAACATATCCCGTAGGACTGCCCCACTTATGCAGACCAAACACCAGAACATATCCCGCATGACTGCCCTATGTATACAGACCATAGAGAGGCAGTCTGGTGCGGGGATGCGACCATGCTGGAAAAGATGTGGGAGACATGCGAAGACCGGAAATGCAGACTTTACTTCCTAAGCCTCACCGGACTAGAGGCTTATCATCAGTTGATCGAATAAGAATTGAGTGGATTATACAGTGGTCTCGAGGTAAGGTGTCCGCCTCGGGAGACGAAGGTCACTGGTTCGAATCACAGTGGAGACCGGGTTTTTTTGTCTTTCAAGTCGATCTTCTGCTAAAAATTGCACTGATCTCTAGGTAGTGAGATCGGACTTCCGTGTTCAGTGTCGAGCACGTTAAAAGTCCCTTGGCGGTTAGAATTCGAAAAGAGTAGGTTTAATGGCCGCTGCCCAGACAAAATTATCTGGCCCTGACGCTAGCAGTCAACTATTGGTCGCTGACCACTGCAGCTCATGCGCTGCTCAGCGTCTTGAGAAGAGGATACAATCCTGGTAACATGTTCGAGGGCGATAAGATGATAGTGATGCAGTCTGTAGAGGAACTGATAGCACGGACGCAACACAGGCCCATCGCGTGCAGCGTTTAAGCAGTTGTAAAACTGGAGAATCCACCTTTCAGGAGACACTTTAACTTTAAAACTGGAGAATGCACCTTTCATGAGACAATTTAACTTTAAAACTGGAGAATGCACCTTTCATGAGACACTTTAACTTCAAAACTGGAGAATGCACCTTTCATGAGACACTTTAACTTTAAAACTGGAGAATGCACCTTTCATGGGACACTTTAACATTAAAACTGGAGAATGCACCTTTCATGAGACACTTTAACTCTAAAAGAGTCAAATGGGGTCCGTCCGCAGTGAACATAGACAGGAGGTGTTTTGAGTTTAGTCGACGAATCAACGACATTACACAAGGCTTACCCCACAAGTGCTCTGTTCGTCTCCATACTATAAGAGAATCTTAGCAAAATGCGTCAACTTCGTAGCGCCGTGAGCATACCGTAATCGATTCGGTAGATTGTTAACATAATTTTGAATTTTTCCCGGGCATCGGCCGTCAAGTCTACTTATTTAGATTTATAAAAGCGAGGGATTTTTAACGTACGCGAACCTGAACACAGGTGTCAGATCTCTACTACCATGAGATCCGTGGAAATACCAGAAAGCTACGTGAAAAAATTCCGGTCTATACCGTTATTTGAGTCCGCGACCTGCAGCCCCCTAGACCGACGTCCGAGATCAGACAATCCCCCAGAATTGAGAATCAACCCCCACAAAATACCAGGCTTTTGTTGAACTGCCAAAAACAAAAAAGAAAAGGGATCGTCAGACACCATACATCGAGAGGCTGCAGAACTCAGTCTATTTATGGCATTGAAGAACACTCGGGGCAACTCACGAACAATACCAAGAACAATTTGAAAGGGCTCTCTTATCTCAAGAAAGGGCTCTCTTATCTCAAGAAAAGGCTCTCTTATCTCAAGAAAGGGCTATCTTATCTCAAGAAAGGGCTCTCTTATCTCAAGAAAGGGCTCTCTTATCTCAAGAGACCATCCAGAAGGGGAAAGATCTACATGCCATTTCAGACTCAAAAATAGAAAAATGGCGCCACACTGTGGATGACGTTAACTTGAAATACAATGGTGGAAGTAATGTCCCAGCAAATGCTACGGCAGGTAGAACGCAAGTTACTCCCAACCAAATAGCCCGCCATTTACTGCTTAACGGGAAACCAATAAAAACAGAACAAGTCAAGGTTCAGTGGTATTGCAAAAAATAGAATACATTATCCACCCTTCTCTAAAGAGGAATAAAATTATGTTATACATCAAATGAAAAATAAAACAACAAAGCAGCTGGCTCTGATTATTTGAAGACAGAACAAATTAGAAATGATAGACCAGGAACCATCAAATGACTCCTAAGGCTTTTCAGCGCGTGCATTGAATTTATGCAAATCCCTAAAAATCTGGAGGAAATCCTCAGTTCATAAAAGCCCGAAAAAATTCCACAAGATCCCACGAACTTCCGATCGGTGACATACTATGCCATCTGTATAAGGTTTTAGACAGAATGACCGTGAACCGTACCGCCTTCCTGACAGACGAGGAGCTTATCAGGGAACAAGCACGTTTCAGACCCGGAAAATCACGCTGCAACCAAATCCTTAAGCTACTGGCAAAGCTATTTTCTTTGACAACTGATTGGCGGGCCATCAAATGTATCTTGAAGAATTGGCTGTTCTATGTGACTTTTAGGAGGAAGCTTGATAGCATCTACGAGACGTGTTCAAATGAAACCGGACCTGACTGCAACAAGGGAACATACGTCCGACGCGCATGATGACGTCACTTATGATGTAAACATCACATACCAACCGTCAAGTTTGCAAAATAGTATCCGCCGACTCATAGTTTCCTCTGCACACCTTTGAAAACGTGGATGGTGTGGTGTGATAGGGAATCCGCCGATAGTTGATCAGCGAGCGGTGATTCGGGTTTTAACATCTGAAGGATATCGACCAGTTGACATGCATCGCAGAATGCAGGCAGTGCATGGTGACATTAGTGTGACAAAAACAACAGTGAAGAACTGGTCAACGATGTTTAAAGAAGGACGTGACCAGGTCAGGCGCATATTGTTGCGTCAGAAGATGCCATCGACAAAATTGATGCAGCAATTCGGGTGGACCGTCACCGGAGCTTACGTTCGCCACACTTTTGCCTGCATTCCGCGATGAATGTCAACTGGTCAACATCCTTCAGCTGTTAGAACCCGTATCACCGCTCGTTGATCAACTCTGGACGGTTTCCGTATTACACCCGCCATGTTTTCAACGGTCTGCGGAGGAAACGTTTAGTTGACTGATAATGAAATTCTGCAAACTTGACGGTTGGTATGTGCCGTTTACATCAGAAGTGACGTCATCATGCACATCGTATGCATGTTCACTTGGTGCAGTTGAGTCCGGTTTAATTTTAACACGCCTCGTATATACCAACAACCAACCTGTAGACAGAGGTGATGAAATTCATTGCACAAAACAATTGTTTTTATGACGTTGAACATAAACTAGCAAACAGCCTTGATGCCTTTTGCTGTATATTAACCGAAAAAGGTCACCTACAACCAATCCCTAGAAAAAACAAAGTATGTGGTTTCCACTTTAGAAACAGGAAAACATATCCAAGGACAAGGACATGAGCTAGAATACAGTCCGGCTTACAAATACCTTCGGTCTACAGTTGGATCTCACGCTGCCCTATGCGATACACTGTCAGGAAACGGACGATGCATGCGAGAAGTAATATGATCAGAAAATTGACTGACACAACATGGGGAACATAGCCAGATGTTATTCGAACATCAGCCCTTGCCTTGCGTTTCTCTGTAGTCAGTCTGGAAAACCTCTGCGCATGTCAAACTTATTGATACAGCAATAAATGAGAATAGTGACAGGATGTCTAATACCTACTCCAACTGAAAATATATACTCCTTAACCGGCATAACAGCAACTGAGACACGAAAACGTGTCGCATTAGAAATAGAAAGAGAGAAACAGGTGAACGGCCCAATGCATCCTTTGCTTTTGGATATCAAGGAGTAGTGCTCAAGATTCGAATCTAGACAAATTTTGTTACAGTCAACCCAGACCCTATAGACTAGTCCCTGAAAACGTCCCATCGAAAATAGAAATGAACTGACGGAAGTCCCCTGGATGGAACTGATCAAAAGTAACGGAAGTCCCCTGGATGGAACTGATCAAGAGTCTGTGTCTGGACACTACCACGTGGAAGTCACTAAGCTGACTCTGAACTGGTGTATGACGATGTAGCAAGATCTTAAATAGACGAGGACGACATGCTGCGGCGAAGCGACAAGCCAATCTATGTGGCCGTCCATTGGAAACATGATGTCTGACGTGCTGAGAAGACGCTGGTGTTCGTTAGGAGACACATTAAGGGAACCAGTTGACATCATTACAAGGCAGCCTCCGAGCTGGAATCACCAGAGCAAGAGAAATAGAGGCAGACCAAAAAGCCACATTACGTTAATGGCTTTCCTCGGGCATTTAATTTCAGATAGAATTTGTCTCTCCTGTGATAACAGTCTTGGATAGAGACCACGTCTGACATTAGTAGCAAAAAACGAACAAGAACATTTATAATGTTTTGCAATTCTAAAAATAACATAAGTAGCAAGTCCTTTGAGGTACATCGCTCCTAGAACCGACAACCTATTTGGCTGTTATAAGTTTCTTGGCACGGTAAGTTGCTATTACTTTCCGCACGTGAACAAGCGATCGTACCAAGAAAAAAAAACCCGTGTCTGCTAAACTCAACAGAACATTTACAAATTAAAATCGATAATAATACTGATTGTGTAAAGTAACATTCTCTAACCCCCAACCGCAAGATTACAACCCCCCGTTGTAAATCACAAATTGGTGGGTACCTTCTTTTCCCGCTCACTGTGTGACGTCATAAGTTAACAACTCAAAACTCTGCACTAAATAACGGTTTTCTTTTTATCTACATTTTAATCGTTTGTCTAATATATACGGTCCTATATTATCGTTTAAGGAGGAAACAACGGTCTCGCAGAAGTGTGTTCTTCTCGGGTTCAAATCACGGTGGAGACCGGGATTTTTTTCACGTGGATCATAGGGTAAAACTTGTTCATAGTGAGATCAGACACCCGTGTGCAGTGGCGCGAACGTTAAAAATCCATTGGCAGTTGGACATCTAAAAGAGTAGGCTTAACGACCGCTGCTATTTAAAAATCTACTCAAATTATTGTATGGGTTCTCGCCCCACAGAGAATATGTCGCAAAAAGGAAACCGTGTGGCTATTATGCCATCATCACCATCATCATAGGCGTCTCAGTCTCTGAAGACCTTGCGCGTGGCACCCTGGAGTAGCCTCTCCTGTGCGTTGAAACTGGGTTGCCCAAACTGCGGGATCCCCCTCTCAGCCTCACTTGTGTTATCCAAAGGAATGCAAATCCTGACAATTTGACACCAGCTCAGCTGCAGGAATGAGATAGTCATTTTGAAACCATCTGTCATATGTGCTACCACTCCGGATTTCATGTCTGGGTTTACTCCCGTAGCCCTACCATCTCCCGAGGTTTCCACAAGGCAGTGGAATCGTTGTCCGCAGATGTTAGTTACCCGAGATATCCGATGATACTCCCATCGTCACAGGACTTGCTAGCACTCTCTGGGAATCGTGGGTTTATATCAGAGTTCCCCCTCTCCTAGACGAACTGCCTGAACAAGCTAACGAGCTTTGTCTACCCAGGTTTAGAGTCAGAGTTTACCTTCTCTTAGATTGGCCTGCCAACCAAGGCTAAAGAGCCCAATATGTCCACCAAGCTATACCGACAGGTACTAGGTCACGCTCCACAGCAGTCTCTGTAAAAAAAATAGGGGGCCCCCACATGAAGGTGCTTCTGGGGACACAATAATGTAGGAGAAGCCATTGGCATGGACACTCCTGCCGGGCAAGTCGAGCAGTGAATCCAGCGGCGATCTCTACAGCTGAAAAGGAGAGGCTATAACAGGCGCTTCACTTTCCTTTAAAGAGCAGGACGTCCAGCCCAGGCTTAGCTACCCGAGCTGTAACATCAAGCCTTAGTTATGTGGTTAACGGAGCGGCATAGTCGGCGCCTGACAGGCTGCGGGTTTACCTTGCTTTACTTTATGCTTCCACCATCACCAGTTCCAAAATAGTCAATCATCTATTCAAGGGGCTACCAACCTAACGGTTAGTAAGAGATACTGGGAGTAAGCTGGCAAGTCACCAGCTGATTTTCGCCTGCCAACAAATAAGGAACAAAGGAGACCACACTTCCCGACGACGTCTAACGACACAAGTGGACTGAAGATAGATTATCGTTGCATCTCCATTATCGGTTATTACACACTTAAGCTGCAGCCCCGCCACGGACAACATAATCTGGGTTGGCGGGCAACTCACGTCCAACTAGTTTAACCGTTTACAGTCCAGCCTAATTGATCAGAGTTGTTGGTTAGGGCATGAATTTTATGAATTAACAGAACTGTAAACGGTTAAGACACGAATTGAATCAGTTTGGCAGGACTGTAATGGGTTAAGACACAATCAAATCAGTTAGTCCAGACTGTAAGGGTTAAGTCACAAAACTAATACATTTAGTCGGGACTGTAAAGGGTTAAGACCACTACTTTGTAGAAACAATCATAATGTGAACCCATTAACACGTTGGCTTTTCCCCCGTTTATGGAATTGTACTTTATATACACCCCCTGGTGTATTATGTTTCTGTACATTTTACCGCAACTTGTTTCTGCTCCATCATTCATGTATCACTGGGATCATGATGCTGAGCAGCGCATGATCTGCATCGGTCATCTACCCATAGCTGACTGCTAGCGTCAGGGCCAGCGAATCAGAGCTGCCAAGACCCTTCTACACTTACACGTGATGATCCTGGATAACAGGCTGCAGCAGGGCAGACTGGCTAAGGAGAAGGGATCGAAGAGGGAATGCTAATCCGGTACTTAAAAAAATGTTCGCTGAAGTCGGATGTGTTGGACCGAAAAGTGCAATTTCGCAGTCAAGCTGTAAACTACGATACAACACATTCCACTCTCTGGACTACATTCTGCTACTTGAGCCCTTTCAGGGCTTGGTAGCGGGAGATTGAGAACGAACCAAGCCATACCATTCCTGTATCACTGAGCTTAGTTGAATATTGAAGTCTCTTCTATTTTATTTATGTCTAGCTTTATATCCCATAATGATATTTGCTTAACTTCGCTCTGCGTTTTCATGTGCGATATTTTCGAATGTCATCGTAATTATTCAAAGTGAAAATAAAGAACCCAGGTTAAATAACAAGAAATCTGAAGTAATGGTAGTAGCTACGAATCATACATCTCCAAAACGTTTTATAAACGAGACGGGAATCTAAAACAAGTGCACTCAATACTACGTGTATGTTACTCGTAACTAATAAATCAAAGCCCGCCGTAGCCTGGTTCTATGTTACTTGTAACTCATAGATCAAAGCCCGCCGTAGCCTGGTTCTATGTTACTCGTAACTCATAGATCAAAGCCCGCCGTAGATTGGTTCTATGTTACTCGTAATTCATAGATCAAAGCCCGCCGTAGCATTGTTCTATGTTCCTCGTAACTCATATATCAAAGCCCGCCGTAGATTGGTTCTATGTTACTCGTAACTCATAGATCAAAGCCCGCCGTGGCCTGGTTCTATGTTACTCGTAACTCATAGATCAAAGCCCGCCGTAGCCTGGTTCTATGTTACTCGTAACTCATATATCAAAGCCCGCCGCAGATTGGTTCTATGTTACTTGTAACTCGTAGATCAACGCCCGCCGTAGCCTGGTTCTATGTTACTTGTAACTCATAGATCAAAGCCCGCCGTAGCCTGGTTCTATGTTACTTGTAACTCATAGATCAAAGCCCGCCGTATCCTGGTTCTATGTTACTTGTAACTCATAGATCAAAGCCCGCCGTAACCTGGTTCTATGTTACTTGTAACTCATAGATCAAAGCCCGCCGTAACCTGGTTCTATATTACTTGTAACTTATAGATCAAAGCCCGCCGCAGATTGGTTCTATGTTACTTGTAACTCATAGATCAAAGCCCGCCGTAGCCTGGTTCTATGTCACTTGTAACTCATAGATCAAAGTCCGCCGTAACCTGGTTCTATGTTACTTGTAACCCATACATCAAGGCCCGTTGTACCGCCGTTCACGCAGGCTACAAGTAACTCACACAATGATACTCTCTTGATCTGCGGCACCCGCCAAGCAGATAGGAGATCACCTGCGAGGAGGCAGATAGTTTGCTGGATATGCACAGGAATCTTACAAACATAACTATACCTGCTGCTAACCCCAGGATCTTACCGACACCTCTTCCTGCGAGCACGTGGCAAAGAACAATACAGGTAAATTCAGCCACCGGCCTCCGTGTTTTCGCTTTGTGTCAAAACCAAATCTCATTATCTTGGCAGAGCCTTTCTCTGCTGGTGTTCCGCTGAACCCTTGGTTTCCGCGTAAAGCCTCGATGGGTTCTACGAAATCGTGAAAGATGAAAATAACACACCCAAACACATTTATACACAAACAAACACATATTGATACACAAACACATATTCATAGACACAAGTGTCGCAAGCACGCGCGCGCGCGCACACACACACACACCCCATATCATATAATATCATACCATACCATATCATATCATACCAAACCATACCATGGCATAGTATAGCATAGTATAGCCTCATAGCATAGCATATCATATCATATTCTCATAGCAAATCATAGCATAACGCAACATAGCATACCATAACATACCACACCATAAAATAATATAATATATGGTAAAATAGCATGATATAGCATAACATAACATAACACAACATACCATAATATAACATTGCATAGCATACCATAGCATGTCATAACATTATATAATATAACATACTAAACATCATATAACATACCATACTATAACATAATACCATACAATACCATACCATACCACAGCACATCATACCATACCATATCATACCATACCACAGCACATCATACCATAACATTTCATACCATACCAGAGAGGCGGCCCCGACAAGTTGTTGATGAGTTGCTCTCGAGTCGTGTCTGTCGACAGACCACGGCGTTGGTGACTAGGTCTTGCTAATGGAACCAAAGGGTAAGCCGGTGTTCGTATGTGGAAGGCAATTTGAAATGAATGCTCGTCCGTAATATCACACCAGACTACCACAGCATTTTGGAACAAGCAGATAGTACTTTCGACCTAGTACTTTGTTCCTCTACATCTCTAGTGATGGCAATCATTTTGGAACAAGCAGATAGTACTTTGGACCTAGTACTTTGTTCCTCTACATCTCTAGTGATTGCAATCATTTTGGAGCAAGCAGATAGTACTTTCGACCTAGTACTTTGTTCCTCTACATCTCTAGTGATGGCAATCATTTTGGAGCAAGCAGATAGTACTTTCGACCTAGTACTTTGTTCCTCTACATCTCTAGTGATGGCAATCATTTTGGAGCAAGCAGATAGTACTTTCGACCTAGTACTTTGTTCCTCTACATCTCTAGTGATGACAATCATTTTGGAGCAAGCAGGTAGTACTTTCGACCTAGTACTTTGTTCCTCTACATCTCTAGTGATGGCAATCATTTTGGAGCAAGCAGATAGTACTTTCGACCTAGTACTTTGTTCCTCTACATCTCTAGTGATGGCAATCATTTTGGAGCAAGCAGATAGTACTTTCGACCTAGTACTTTGTTCCTCTACATCTCTAGTGATGGCAATCATTTTGGAGCAAGCAGATAGTACTTTCGACCTAGTACTTTGTTCCTCTACATCTCTAGTGATGACAATCATTTTGGAGCAAGCAGGTAGTACTTTCGACCTAGTACTTTGTTCCTCTACATCTCTAGTGATGGCAATCATTTTGGAGCAAGCAGATAGTACTTTCGACCTAGTACTTTGTTCCTCTACATCTCTAGTGATGGCAATCATTTTGGAGCAAGCAGATAGTACTTTCGACCTAGTACTTTGTTCCTCTACATCTCTAGTGATGGCAATCATTTTGGAGCAAGCAGATAGTACTTTCGACCTAGTACTTTGTTCCTCTACATCTCTAGTGATGGCAATCATTTTGCCTGGCAGAACGCTACACGAACTTGAAAACTATGCTGGGCTGTAACGCTGGGAATAGTTAACACTGGGGTTGCAGAAGAACTGGGGTTGCAGAAGCTTTGTATTTGTTGGTCAAACATCAAGAAAACCCGTCATTTATGTGTAATGTATTGATAGGAGTAGAGGATTATGGTTGTCCTCAACTTCGTATTCTTAGTACTAACAGAAGTACAAAGGTAGTCCCGTAACAGGCACTGTCCTCGGTGTGAGAGACTTTCATAGTACAAGATATGTGTTTTACGAGGTAAGAATACTTTGATAGTACGAGATATATGTATTTTACGAGGTAAGAAAACTTTGATAGTACGAGATATATGTGTTACCAGGTAAGGAGACTTTCATTATTCAAGATAACTTCATTTTACGAGGTGGGGAGACTTTCACAGTGCAATATATCTTCATTTTACTATGTAGGGAGACTTTTATAGTACGAAATATATTTGTTTTGCGAAGTAAGAACACTTTCATAGTACGTGATATGTGTTTTGCGAGGTAAGAAAACGTTTATAGTACGTGATATGTGTTTTACAAGGTAAGAAAACGTTAATGGTACGAGATATTTGTTTTATCAGGTAAATAACCTTTCATCTTACGAAATGTATGTATGTTTTACGAGGTAATTAAACTTTCATAGTACTAGATGTATGTGTTTTACGAAGTAAGAAAACTTTTATAGTACGAGATATGTGTTTTACGAGGTACAGAGACTTGCATAGTACGAGCTATCTGTCTTTTACGAGACTTTCAAATACAAGATATGTGCATTTAATGAGAAGAGAATTTCATAGCACGAGAACTCTGCATTTTACGAGATAATGAGACTTTCAAAGAACGAGATATCTACATTTTATGAAGTAAAGTGATTTCAATAATTTGAGCTATCTGTATTTTACAAGGTAAGGCGATTTTCATAGTACGAGATATCTGCATTTTACGAGGTATATAGATTTTCATAGTACGAGATATCTGCATTTTACGAGGTATATAGATTTTCAGAATATGAGATATGTGCAGTTTACTAGGTAATGTGACTTTCATTGTACAATATGTCAGTTTGATGAGATATTGAGGAAAGTTCCATTCCTCGTTGAATTGACCCTACTAACATTTATTCAGGTATCAATTTACAGGGGGTAGATTTGGAAGCGAACGTTGTGCCATTCAGGTGTCGTTTAATTTAACCTAGATCATTTTGCAATTTTTCGTTTGTTTAATATTTCTTCATTGTGATTGTACCCTTCTATTTTCCTCTAATATTCACAGTGGTTAACATTTCAGCCAGCTTGTACGTGCAGTTGCAGTGGAACATGAGGTCAAGAGATGAAGCTGGTCTTTAATCCATTAACACACGTTAATGAAACCAGCTGATAGTATTACAAGACAGGCTCTTGTCTGAAATCCCCAGGGCAAGAGAGTTAGTTTTTAGTCGACCTGTACTTCTACATGGTCAGAAGCTCCTGTGCAGGTCCCAGCTCTGGTATGAGCTGGATGTAGCCGGGAGAAGGATTTTCTGCTTAGCGGGCTAGGCTCGAGCAGCTTAATACTCTGATGCGTTGGGACAAGCACTTACGGAGGGTGGTTAACCGATGTGTGAGTCCATCTTAATAGAATCAAACACTAGAGCAAAGTAGACCTGAATCCTGTTAGGCGCCATCTATGATGCTCTAAACAAAGCACCTAACCATGGCTGGTGTTATGCCATGTCACAGTTAGTCACCTCTTACGACATGCCCTCTGTGAGGCAGTGAAGACGTCAACAGATTTGGCTTGGATGGCTTCGTGACAAGGGAGCATAGAGTGTATTTGTTGAAGACCTTGACTCCCCAGGAAACTCACAATTAAGACAAAGGCCATTGTGTAAATACTATATTCATCCATGACTGAAAGGGGCTACTATACTTCACAGGCAACTGAACAATTCTGAAAGCTTTAACTATCTCAGCAGCATCAGGAAATGAACAGAGCTCAATTATCTGGCTGACGACTCAGGCGATATATAACTGCGACTAAGTTCTTCTGCGCAATGGTGTGAGTTCCTCTGCCAGAAACCGATTCCTTACAATTGCTCCAATCACCAAATTTAAACACTATAAATCTGAAATCAACAGACAGCAAGAGATGGGCACATTAGAGCTTATCTGACACGTTATACAGCTGATAAGACGGTCAGTAGATATGACAACACTAGGCACCTGTGACTTATAGTTCAAGCTCAAGACATCATTCTCATGTGCCACGCCGACCGATTTAAGAGATCACGAATCTCCATGTCTGTATTTACCGATTATATAAAGTATAGATCAGTGCTCTTTAACTTGGGCGCTGCAGCTCACTAGTGGCTGCTTTTAGCTTTCAGGTGGGCAGTAGCAGAATAATAGCATACTGTATTAAAACACAACCTGAGGAAACTGTGACAGAATACCAGCAAACCAACAACTGTGACAATTGTGAGAACCTGTGTTTTTTTTCCGTGGCAGCATACAGTTGTGAAACATGGACAGTTATCCAATATCTCAAGGAAAATAATCGAGTCCAAGAAAGACCCTCAGAATATCGTGGCCCGAAAAATGGAAGAATACAGACATTCGACAAGTTGGTCATAGAGAAGAACTGGTTCATAAATTCAAAAGACACAAGGGTCTTCAGAAAACGGTAATGCAAGGTATGGTGCCGGGAAAGTGAGGCAGTTGCTGAAGGCCGGTTTTTCTGAGTCTTTCCTAATAACCATAATTCTGGAATCCCACGATCAGTTTTGTCGCTTGTCTTTGGATCCTTTGCATCATGTCTATATCTCCCACACGATAAGGTCTATATCTCCTCTATGATAAGGACTCCACACCTGCACACAGTACTCTAATCTAGGTCTAACTAATGCTTTATTCAGTTTGACAATCAGTTCCTTACTCATTTGTTTAATATTTTCTCATATTCATCTCCGAACTGATCAATCCTGTCAACCAACCTACCAAACATGCAACCTACCTATGCATTGTCCCAACTACCGGATCCATCTTCACACTCACTAATCTACCAAATAACCATGAGAATAATTGACTGCATAAAAGATGCGTTCATTGTAAAACTGAGAGAAGAACCAGCAGGATGCAGAGCAAGAAAGTCATGGTCAGGGACAAATCTGTAATCCTAGAACGGTTGTGACTTCATGCATGGAGGAGCAAGGACACTCAGTCGCATTCTGGTAGTCTATGAAACAGATCAAAATACGTTATATACGAATGGCGTTCAAATCAGACCGGGGATTTTTGTTCTAGTTCTACCTGAATGGGCTACAGCGTGCTGGAACTACTATCATTAGTTAGGGGAACTTATGATTACTGTTAGGTGGCCCACTTGCCATAGGCCAGTCACGTGACAGATAAATAAAAATGGCGGACAACATTGGTAGTCCTTGCATGGAACAGCATACTGTGATGGAGTTTCTTGTGAAAGGAGGCATATAACCTGCGGAAATTGTACAGCAGACTGCAACCACAATGCGGCGATGAGACACTCCTGAATCGAAACGAGCAGTCAACTGTGAAAGCATACACAATCACCAAACACCCCCCCCCCCCCCAATGTCGGACAATTGCGTCTGCAGGTAAAGTGATGTCGCAGGTAAAGTGATGTCGAGTGTTTACTAGAACAAACTTGGCATCCTTCATGTTGATTTTCTACCTCGTGGTGCCACTGTCAACAGTAAATAAGCATATTGAGAGATGCGCATAACCATCTACGGAAACCCGACCTGGTTTGATCACAAAGGGCGTCCGGTGCCTGCACGATAACGCTCGGCCTCATACGGCTCATCGCACCATGTGCCATCTGCACTAACTGGGCTGGGAGGCATAGTCATATCCACCTTACAACCCAAACCTCGATTCAAGGGATTTCCACATGTTTGGACCCCTAAACGAATTACGTGAATGTCAGCATTTCAGCACTCATGACGAAGTGAAACAGGTGTCCTGGATTGGTTCAAACATACTGACAAATCTTTCTATTCTGAAGCTTTTCAAGCATTACTTAAATGCTGGAATAAGTGCATAATCGTTGCAGGAGATTATATCGACAAATAAATGGCATTTTGACTGCTTGAATAACTATTTTTTTATTTACAAAAATAAAAAATCCCGGTTTGACTTGAACGTCCCTTGTAATTTGTTTCAGAGGGTTGTTTCTGCTTGTCGAATACTTTTTTTTTTATCATCCCTCGTATTTGTTGCCAGGATATCTTATTACGAAACACGGTCAGTTAAGTTTGGGTTCTCTATTGGATACAAAATAAAAACTTCGCTCGCTTTCTCCGAAGCGAATGCTGGGAAAAGCTTCCTTAGGGCCCTTTATATTTCCCTGGCACAGAAATGATAATTAGGGATTGTTTGTTTTGGTTTTAATTCATGAAACTTATCTTTTTTATTTCTTTTGTGTTCTTTTAGTTTGTCCAGTCCATGATGATGTTATTTCGAATGTCCACAATGAGTAGGTTATTCTTGTGTGAGCCCTGAAAAAAGGACATTAAGAGGCGGGTTGGAGTAGCTTTCTTCACATCCCGAACGTGCTGATGAAGGTGGACCGGGGTTCCCCAGGCGGTTGTGCTATGCTTCGCGTCATCTGCATGTCGCTCACTACTACGGGAATCACGTCGACCCATCACCTCGTTAGCCAGGCTGCCATGAAAACACCCCGTTTCCAGGGAGGTCTGCGAGAAAGCCGAGGTGAGGGTCTTGGCCAGTATAATTTGCCTGATCCTGACTAACATGTCTGATCAGTATGTTGTGCCTGACCAGGCGTTAGTTTTCCTTCCATATCCAGTCCATGATAAAAACCATTATCTTGGGAAAGGTCGGTGTTCTCGTTAGTGTTCTCGCGTACAAATGTATTATAACATTTCAGGGATCAAGATGCCGAGCAGCGCACGAGCTGCAGTGGTCAGCGACCCATAGCTGACTGCTAGCGTCAGGGCCAGCGAACCAGAGCTGCCAAGACCCTTCTACACCTCCACGCGGTGATCCTGGATAACAGGCTGCAGCAGGGCAGAATGGCTAAGGAGAAGGGATCGAAGAGGGAATGCTAACACGTTACTCAAAAAATGCTTGCTCAAGTCGGATGTGTTGGACCGAAAGATGCAAATATCGCAGTGAAGCTGTAAACTACGACAACGCATACCGTTCTCTTGACTACATTCTGCTACTTAAGCCCTTTCAGCGTTTGGTTGTGGGAGATTGAGAATGAACGAAGCCAAGCCATAACATTTCTTAATTATCAGTTACCAATGCTTTTCGGTTTTAGCACAAGCTCTTACATATTAAGTTGTGAAAACATCAAATACCGCACGACAAGAGCAATTTCCGGTGCAATGCAACATCGTTAACTGGCCTTATCCTAAGGATAATTCCCCCCCCCCTCCTCCCCCCCCCCTGAAACACAATGGCTGCACTTGGTGATCTACGCCGATTCGTGTTGTTGCCTGCCTTCTTAACTTATTCCCATGAGATCCAGCAGCCCTGGCCGCTTCTTCTATCATTCTTCATCAAGGTGTTCGCTGGCCTCCCCACTGTTTTAATCTCTTGTGAGTTCTAATCTAGAGAGTGTCTGGCTAATACTGTAACACTGTCTATAATTACAATAGCTCTGGAGGGGTTGCTTTTCTCCAAATGTGTTTTCGCTGAACAAACAAAACACGAGAAATCCGCAGGTGCGACCCACAGAGAGAAAAGAATGAGATAAGCAGGCTCTTACTGCGAATCTCCCTCTCCTATCAAATTTAAGCAACATGGCCGACACTTGAGTGGCAAGACTGCTTATTCTGTTTTCTGCAGCAATCTATCCCATAAACATTTACGCACACTTTAATTAACGTAATCTCACATTCCATCCTCCCTACTCACTCTCCTGCCAGCAACCAACCTGCCCACCTGTTCGTTCCTCCAGCTTCCAACCAGGCAAGCAACCTGCCAACCTACAACCGGTTCATCCACCAACCCACATAGACTCCAAGCAATCTACCTATTCGCTCTCATTTAAAACATGTCACTTTTCGCCTTAACCAATCAACGCCATTTGTCTTGGCACTAATCAATCAACGCCATTTGTCTTGGCACTAATCAATCAACGCCATTTGTCTTGGCACTAATCAATCAACGCCACTTGTCCTCACATTAACCAATCAACGCCACTTGTCCTCACATTAACCAATCACTGACAACCCACTTTCCCAACACAGCAATAAACTGAACTACAGGAAGACAAGCTTATTCTCCCACCCATATACCAACCAAATTACCTACCTATCTAATCTAACACATCACTTGTTCGCTCTCCAACCCACACACCAAAAACACAACATGCCTATTCATTATCACCCTCGAAGATTATTGGCATGATGGCGGCTTTATGGCAGCAACAAACTCTCTCCACTTCTACTGGTCGTAGCTACCCTTCGTACAGTTTTCTAGCTCTGATTCAAGATTTTCATTTCGATTGCTATTCATTCTCATAGCTGCTATTCATTCTCATAGTTGCTATTCATTCTCATTAATCCTAGAACGTATCAACCCTGTCAACCAACCTACCAACCATGTAGCACCTGTTTAATCTTCACACTCACTAAATCAACCAAATACCAACTCTACCATCAGTCAACAACCATGAAGGACCAGATCTAGCAACTTAAACATATATCCACTCACCCATCCCACATATATATATCTATGTTCTTTGCGCACCAAATACGGCGCATAAGGCAGAAACAAATGATCCCCAGTTGGAACGGTGTGACGCCACTGTTTTAGATCTTGTATAGTGCTGAGGCCCATAGTTGAGCCCTATCGGATGATTGTTCTTCTGAGTGTTTCCTTGGGTCTCCCTCTTTTCCGAACGCCCCTTTGTGTCCATTCGGGTGCTTGCAATGTAAGATGGTTGTTGTTTATGTCCGATGTATGTCCATCGTATTTCCCAGATGATGGTCGACGCGTACAGCTGGTTTGTCTCTGTTCTGATCAAGTCATTAATTATGAACTGGTCCCAGCGTCACTAAGGAGGAAAACTACACTTTCTTCTGAAAAGGTCGTGAACCTGAGGAATGTCGACAGCACGGTGTTAGTTTTGCTATTGAAAACACGATTATGGCCTCATCCAATCCTCCTTTGGAGAGCTCCGAGAGGTTACTGACCATTCGCCTCATCACCGCTACAGGTCCTGTTAATATCCTTTCAGTATATGCCCCAAACCTGATATCTCCGGAGGAAGCGAAGGATCAATTCTATAGACAGCTGGAGGAAATTATAAAAAACAGCCCCAGGGAAGAAGCATTCATCCTTCTTGGCGAGTTTAATGCTGGAGTAGGTGGGGACCACATGGCATGGCCCACCTGTCTTGGACATCATGGTATTGGCAGGGTAAATGACAATAGTCAGAGGTTGCTGGAGCTGTGCCCTTAACAAGGCCTATGTATCACAAATACTTTTTTCAAGGGCAGGCAGTAACATAAAGTATCCTGGAAACACCCAAGGTCACATCGATGGCATCATATCGACTTGATTGTCACCTGACGTTCAGCTCTAAACATTGTCCTCTCCACTAGAAGCTATCCCAGTACAGACTGCGACTCTGACCATGCTCTTATATACAGCAGTGTACACTTGCAGCTTAGCACAATATACCGCTCCAAACAAATGGGGCATCCACGCATCAACACTGCGCATATGATGATTCCTTTCAAGGCGGAGAGGTTTGTGTCTAACCTGAATCTTAGTCTTCAGGAAGAATTGTAGTGTGACGCCACAGCTAAGTGGAACGTTATGAAAGGTGCCATCTACAATACAGCATTAGCAACGTTTGGCACGAGGTGACGGGCCAATCACGACTGGTTCAATGCACATCTCGCGAGAATGGAACCAGGAATTGAGGCCAAACGAGGAGCTTTCATTAATAATTTTTTTAAATGCCCAAATGAGAGGACGTTTGCTGTCCTCATGAGGGCCCGAGGCAGCAATCAACGAACTGCTAGTCAATACGTGAATGAGTACTGGCAGAAACTGTGTGAAGAAATTCAGTTAAATGCAGAGACGGGAAATATCCAGGGCATGTATAAGGGCATAAAAATGACACTGGGCCCTACTGCGAGATGTGCTGCCCCCCCCCCCTTTCCTGAAATCTTTGACAAGTGCGAGAATCATGGACCGAGACCAGCAGATGACCAGATGGGTGGAGCACTACTCTGTGGAAACGGTGGTCACTGATGAAGCTTTGTGCATGCTACAGGTCCTCCCCATAATGGAGGAACTTCACAGACCACCTACTCTGGATGAACTTGATAAGTCTATAAATTATCTATCTCTCAAATGGCAAAGCACCACGGGGAGATGGTATCCCACCCGAAACCATCAAATGCAGGAAATCAGCACTAGCTCAGTCGATGTTTGATCTTCTATGTCTTTGCTGGGAAGAAGGTGCAGCCCCCCCCCCCCCCCCCCCCCCCCCGTTGCATCATTGTGACTATGTACAAAAAGCAAAGTGACTGCTGGGACTGTAATCTCGCTTCTGGAGCGTTGTAGGCAAAGTTGACGTCCGCGTGCTTGAGACTGTTCAAGGAAAGGTGGTATCCAGAATCTCAATGTGGCTTTAGAGTAGGTAGATCAACAACGGATAAGATTTTCTCGCTTCGCCAAATCCAGGAGAAGTGCAGAGAACAAGACCAGCCGCTCTTTATGATGTTTCTAGACCTCACCAAGGCCTTCGACTTGGTTAGTAGAAAGGATCTATTCGAACTCCTCGAGGAAACAAAAACTGCCAGACTGAAAAAGAAAGAAGAGATACTACCCTGAGCTACATATCGAAAAACTAACCAAGCATGGACTGGACCCATGCATACACCGACGGTTCTGTAACAAACACGACACAGAACGGAGGGGCAGGAGCATTTCTGAACCTACCAAATGGCAGAAAAATAACACTGTCATTCGCTACTGGAAAATACACAAGCAATTTCAGAGCGGATGCAGAGGCACTGAGGGCGGCAGTGGAAGAAATGGTGACAGGTAAAAGGAATGAAAGCCATATAGTCCTGCTTACCGATGCCCTGGCCGTAGTCACAGCACTAAAAAGCCAGAAAAATACTGAGCATAATGATTTAAGAGCAGTACTCTGTCAACTATGCCAGCAGTCCGCACCGAAGAGGGTAGTGGTACAGTGGGTTTCATCCCACTGCAACATCCAAGGCAACAAGGAGGCAGACAGACTGGCAAAAGAAGGTGCAAGACTACCACAACCAGATACTAGTATGACATACGAAGAGTCAAAACGGCTTATTAGAGCTAAATACATGACCAAATGGGAAACCGAACATACTGGCCACACCAAAAACGATGCTTATTACCAGTTCAACAGAAGAGAGCAGGTCGTGGTCTTCAGACTTCGCACTGGCCACAATAGACTTAGGTACCACCTATTCAACAAATTGAAGATAGGTGGCACTGACGAATGCCCGTGTGTTACCGGGAAAATGACCGCTGAACATTTGCTGCAAAACTGCCCGACATACGTAGATCAGAGAGAGCAGATGTGGCCATCACCAGTGGCACCATTAGACAAGCTCTATGGCAGTGTCGACAGCCTCAGGATGACGGCTGCTTTTTTCGAAAAAAATTAAGGTTGATGTCTGACTGCGTACGATGAAGAAGAAGAAGAACTCGACAAGATCGGCCCCCCACCCCCCTTTCCCAAACTGCGTAGCATGATCATTTCGTTCCACACTGATATGAAGGGCTCAGTTCTATATGACGGATCAAATTCAAACTCTTTCTCCATCAAGAGTGGAGTGAAGCAGGGATGTGTGCTCGCGTCGACCATCTCTGGGATCTTCTTTTCCATGCTCACATCCTACGCTTATGACACATCTGTGGACGGCGTCTATCTGTACACCAGGTCAGATGGGCGGCTGTTTAACTTGTCTCGACTGCGTGCGAGGACCAAGGTGAGGACGGTGCTCATTAGGGAGATGCTTTTTGCGAATGATACAGTTCTAGTCACCAATAGTGAGTAGGCCCTGCAGAGACTGGGAGACAGATTGGCCGAGTGGTGCAAGCAATTTCGGCTCACCATAAGCCTGGAAAGCCCTCCATAAAGATTGATGGCGTCACTCTAGAGGTCGTCACCAGTTTCACTTATCTGGCGTCTGCCATCAGCAACACTCACTCGCTCGAGAAGGAGATAGACAGTAGGCTTGGCAGGGCAAGTACCGCCATGGCCCGCCTGGCGAAGAAAGTGTCTGTGAGAACACTGCACTGTTTCGCTACAAGAAGGTCCGGGTCTATCAGACCTGCGTACTCTCATGTGTGGAAGCGATGCTTGGAGCACTTATTCTAAACAAGAACGGCGACTCAACACATTTCACATGAGGTGTCTGCGGCGTATATTGGGGATTGGGTGGCAAGAGAGTGTGTCACATAATACGGTCTTGCAGAGAGCAAACACTTACAGCATGTACTCGATGTTGCCAGCGGAGTCTACGGTGGTTGGGACATGTTTATCGCATGGAAGACGAGAGGCTGCCAAAGGATATCCTTAACGAACAGCTAGCCATTGGTGTTAGAAGAATCGACCGTCCCACACTGCGATTCAAGGACGTATGCAAGAGGGGTATAGTCATAGTCATCTAAGCGACATCCCATCCGAAAAAAGCTATCTGGAGACAGTCAGTTGCAGGGGTCATGGCGGCTGCTGACGCTTGAATATGTCTTCTGGTTGCAGAGAAAAGAGAAAGACTGAAGAGATCTAGTAACAGCCAGGCAAACCAGCCTCCTCAGTATGGTTGTATGATCTGTGGCAGAGACTGTCGCTCGCGGATCGGCCTTTACAGCCATAGCAGACAGGGTCGAAATACAGAGAACAGAGCTGGACCAAACGTACAGGGAGCCACGCGCATGGTCTATAGAGATTGAGACCCCTGTGACGATGATGACAGCGAAGAGAGCCAGGACCATCTCCTTCAGAACACCCCATGATATGGGGTGCCAACTGCAACCTGTAACCAGAACACCATTCGGCAAGCGAGACCAACTCGAAATGCGTTGCTAACAACAACAGCAACAGTATTGATTCTCTTTTGGGGGAAGAAGACGAGCCATGCTGTTCTATAGTCTGCAATACCCATTAACGTGTGACGCCATTCGCACGTTCAGTCGCGAGATACGAAAATGACCATTTGGCCGAATACTTTAGGCCTACTGATGTAGACCGCCTACTGACGCAGACTGCCCTACATTTAAACAGTTGCCTTTATGAGTAGTAGAGTGAAAGAGCGCTTGCCTCTAGCGTTAAATGTACGGCAATCGATCCTCGTTGTAGGACACGCGGCAGTTTATCCAACTGTATAAGGGTTACCTGGTTTACTGTTGGGAATAGAAAAGCAGAGAGAAATATGTAACTAACTGGCCATTCGATCTCATACGGCGCTGAAAATTAGTGCAATTATTTGGCTACCACCTCATCCTCAACAGCAGTGTCTGCTATGGGCCTAACTAGACTTTGTTACCCACTAAAGGAGAAGAGAAGTGAAAGGTACAGAAGATGCGACGAAGAGTGGGAGAGGAAAGTCTCATGGACGGAACTAAAGAAGATTTGGTGAGGCGTGAACTGGGATAGTCCTATGGACGAAGCTAAAGACGATTTAGCGATGAGTGGGCGGGACAAGTCTTATGGATGGAGATAAAAACATATTGCGAGTAATGGAAGATGAAATCCTCATCGACTGAGGCTACAGAGAATATGGTGAGGAATTGAAGGAGGCAATCTCATTGACAGAGCTAAAGAAGATAAAGCGAGATGTGGAAGGTTAAATTCTTATGGACTGAAGCTAAAGAAGAGACGATGAGAAATGGAAAAATCTAATTGACGGAGCTGAAGAAGATATGGAGAGGGCAGTAGAAATGAACACTATTAGTTGAATTAAGAGACACGTGTCAAAAGGGTTGCTTGTGGCGTGGCATGTATAAAAGATCAAATTTAGACAAGAAAATACAAAACAGAAGGATATAATAAGATGAAAGGGGAGAGGATACAAAAACTAATCTGAGAGAGTCAAATGACAGAAGATAGAATTGGACGTAGCAGGGACTAAGGGAAGATTACTACAAAAAACTAGAACCAGCTGATAGCGAACTGCAAAATAATAAGGTGTAGAATAATAATTTCTGCTGTGAATATTTAACAATGACAAAACATGACTTGCTGAATCTGAATTCGAACAGCCCGGGCGGATGATCGGCATAACGGAGTCAAAAGCTAATGTTAATCCCATAGGATACAATATCATCATCATGTTTCTTTGCAGAACGTCGCTCCCGTCACAGTCCGTTTGAAGGGAACACGATCTCTTGCCCTATCTCCAGCTTGCTCCAAAGTCATACCAAAGCATTCCTTCACATCTTGGTGTCACCAGCTTCTTGGTCTGCCTCTACCTCTCTTACCCGGCACCATACCTTCCATTACCGTTCTCTCAAGACCGTTGTGTCTTTTGATGTGGCCAACGTATTTCAATTTTCTTTTTGTGATGGGATTTATGAACCAATTCTCCTTTTATGTTCAACTCTTGAATTCTTCCTTTTTTCAGTCCACGGTATTCTGATAAGCTTTCTATTACATTTCGACTCGAAGGACTCGATTCTCTTCATTGAGGTTTGGGTAACTGTCCATGTTTCGCAGCAGTGAAGAAATCCCGGTCTCCGCCTTGATTTGAACTCGCGACCTTCAGTACCCGAGTCGAACACCTTACATCGAGACCACTGGGTCATGTGACGGATCCTAAATAAATGCATGTACTGAAAAAAGGAACATTTAAAAAAACTATTTGCTTCTTTTGGTGCGTGTAGTCTAGTCGACAGTGAGTTGGCTTGCTAGACTAGGATTACAGCGCGCTATAGTTCGAATTCCCGGGCGGACGGACATAAAAAAGGTGTGGTCGTGGTTCGTGCCTGGTACGATCGCTCCTCCAGTCAACCAAATTGTAAATTGGTACCTGACGCATGAGTTGGGGAGGTAAAAACATCAAGGAAGGGAACTGGCGATCCCACTTCACATACGCTGCTGCTTAGTACATGAAGAGTTATCTTCATCCCCGACGGCAGGTGTTGCCATGAGACTCACTTTTACCTTTCCCTTTACTTGTTTTTCAAATGAGACTCCCAATCAAGCTTAAGACGGTAACAGGTTCCTTCTCTCCCGGGCAGCCATTTCTCAAAGCAATACGATGCTAGTTACCATTTCAATTTCCAGCTAAGGTAGCGACAGGTGTGTACACTCACAGAAGCAAGCGCATTTCACGAAAACACAAAACAGATCAACAAACGCTAACGCCGAATTCCCAGTATCAAGATCATCATCACGCGGCATGACTCATGGTGCTGACGATATAGTCCCCAAAAACACCTAGCTAATGGCTTAGTGACGGCACAAGGACAAAAACATATTGGTAATGGCTTAGTGATGGCACAAGGACAAAAACATATAGGTAATGGCTTATGGACGGCACAAGGACAAAAACACATAGTTAATGGCTTAGTGACGGCACAAGGACAAAAACATATAGGTAATGACTTAGTGACGGCACAAGGACAAAAACACATATAGGTAATGACTTAGTGACGGCACAAGGACAAAAACACATAGTTAATGACTTAGTGACGGCACAAGGACAAAAACACATATAGGTAATGACTTAGTGACGGCACAAGGACAAAAACACATAGTTTATGGCTTAGTGACGGCACAAGGACAAAAACATATAGGTAATGACTTAGTGACGGCACAAGGACAAAAACACATATAGGTAATGACTTAGTGACGACACGAGGACAAAAACACATATAGGTAATGGCTTAGTGATGGCACTGAATAAAAACACATATAGGTAATGACTTAGTGACGGCACAAGGACAAAAACACATATAGGTAATGGCTTAGTGACGACACAAGGACAAAAACACATATAGGTAATGGCACTGGATAAAAACACATATCGGTAATGGTTTAGTGACGGCACTGGATAAAAACACATATAGGTAATGGCTTAGTGACGGCACAGGACATATACACATATTGGTAATGGCTTAGTGACGGCACAGGACAAAAACACATACAGGTAATGGTTTAGTGACAGTGTAACAGTTCCCGCCGGAGCAAGAGAGTTTAGAACAGGCGTGATGTGGTTCCTTATAACAACGGTACCTGAACATGTTAATGCTTAAAAGGTACCTGAATGCGTGTCAAGGTCACTCACTGTCTCAAGAAAGAGAAACAGAGTTGGGGTAAAGAATGTGGACAGGTGGGAGCTGACCACTGGCGTTCCGATTTGGGTAGCGGGAGAATGAGTGACATACAAGATGGTAGCGTAGCTTGCTGCTATAGATGAGTGACAGGTGTGCAAAGTATTTCGTTCCAATGACGACTGAAAAGAGCCACCTCCCTAGATCCATTGGTCAGCTTTGATACTGCTTTAGTGTATATAACACGAGACAAAGTTTAGCTCAAGAGGCTGGATGGAGAGAAGAGAAGAGCGAATGAGAGTGAATGTAGATAGGAGTCTGGTTTAGCTCACCGACTTAGATAGAGGAGCGATTAATAGACTGTTGTCGAATGTTAGTGATAGAACAGGTTCGCTCAAATAGGTGTGTGAGTTTTGTATTAATAGATAATCTGAACGTCTGTTGTAAGCAGGGCACATTGTGAACGAGGTATGTCCAGATCGCCCGACTGAGGGGATTTGAGTGAGGAAGTTTTTGATAAGGTGTGATGAGGAAGCAGATCTGAGAGGTGTATGTGGCAATAGAACTGGGTAATTATAGTTTGGGAATTCCATAAAGAGCTAATGCTTAAAATTTCCGTTTTAGTTTATATGTATTTTAACATATATATATATAATATAGGAATATTTAGTTAAGTTCATATGTATTGTATTGTGTTTGTAATTTCACTACTCATGTTTCTGGTATGAGTATTATATAATAAATATGCCATCTGCTGTGTGCTATATTATTTGCAGTGTGTGGTCATGATGATGTGGGTGAGTGTGATAGTGTTCTAAGTTAGAGTAACCCTAAAGCAAACAGTGGGAACTGCCACAACGGCACAGGGACAAAAACATATAGGTAATGGCTTAGTGACGGCACAAGGACAAACACATATAGGTAATGGCTTAGTGACGGCACAAGGACAAACACATATAGGTAATGGCTTAGTGACGGCACAGGACATATACACATATAGGTAATGGCTTATTGACGGCACAAGGACATAAACACATATAGGTAATAGTTCAGTGACCGCACCAGGGCAAATACATAGCAATACCTACGTTACGACTACAATGTTTCGTCAAGGGCTGGGCAAAGAACGAATGAAAACAACAAACAAAAAACGTGACTTGGTGTAAAATAAGCGTTTTAAGTTCGTCGCCATTACAGGATGTGCTTCTCTGAAATGACTTGCTAGGAAAGTGTGAGACAAACACGACAGTTATGAAATAGTGTGGACTAAAGTAGAAATGGTCAATGTGATTACAGACATAAAAACAAACGCAACGTGAACAAATCACAAAAAACAAAATCGCAACCAAAATAAAAAATTGAAAAAATATATACCAAGGCGTACACATAGAAAGCTATGGGTTAACAAATTTATGAGTACACAATATGGAGAAGGAGAGAGAAATTATATTGGAAGCAATGAGGTCTGAGACAACCCGTATTGCAAATCAAACGTTTCTCAAGCTCAACCCGTTGTCGATTATCGAAGGAGCAGGACAGGACGTCAGTGATTCTGATGTCTACCTGGCCCTGGTGTCCCTGATGAAGACCGTATGTCCGTAACGTATGTATCGTTTTGTTTGTGTCCTGCTGCGTTTACTGAGCTATTGCCTATATGCGTTTTTATCAACTTTTAACCTCAAGTAGGGACGATGAGGCTAACGTCTGGTCAGGCAAAACACACTGATCAGAAACTGTTAGCCAGGGTCGAGAAAAATTAAATTGGGCGAGAGACCCACACCTGACCCCATCGTTGGTCATCCTGGGAACGGGCTGTTGTCGAGGACAACAGTCTGGCTAACAAGTTGAGGTTCGACTTGATCTCTGTAGTAGTGAGCGACACTCAGATATAGCTAAGCATAGCACATAGCACAACCGCCTGGAGGATCCCGGTCCACATTCATCGGCACGCTCGAGGTGTGAGGAAAGCTACTGCAACCCGTCATTTCACGCCCTTTGGAGAACGTACACAAGAGTAACCTACTCATTGTGGGCATTCGAAACAACAACAACCTTCAGTACCGTTGCAGCTTCGCTTTATTTATTTATAGAATAGCCAACGTGTATTTATCAAACTTGAACGTAGCAGCACTTCAAATATTTTCTGTTATCAAATTCAGTTAGCCATGTTCGATATTTCGTCTCTGTTGTTCTTGTCTCTACTCCTTTTTGTTGTCTCAATGTTATTCGCCTGGCCTATTCTGAGAATATTCTCTGAGAATGTGTTCTACGAATACATATATAATACTATTTGCGTTTTTTTTTTTTACAATGTCATTCTATTGTTTGCTTGTTTTTCCTAAGGCGGACATTGGTGCGCCTAACATAACGGTTCGGCCTACTTCAGCTAGAATATCTGTAAAGGGTTTTACCTCCCAAAAAGAGGGCGACCTCATTGTTTCACGATTTCGAACACACGCCCGTTTGGGTTGTGGTACGTGCACCTAACCACTTCGCCACGCCGCGTGCGTATTTAATGTGTGGGTGTGTATAATGCGTGCATGTGTATGTGGATGAGTGCGTGTGTGTGCGAGCGCGCCGATCTAGAGTAAGAGATATGTGTACCATTCCCCATGTTGTTTGTTAAGAGCAGCTTCAGATGGCGCCTAACTGGCTGCGGGTCTACTTAGCTCTAGTGTTTAAGACTATTAAGATGGACTCGCACATTGATAAAAACCACCCTACAAAAAACTGGTTGTATATAGACTATATAGAGTCTTATAAACCAGGATAAAGACAGTAAGTAAGAAGTTCAGTTAATGGGACGGCGTGGGTTAGTGGTTAAGTGGCACGGCTCACAACCGAAGGTTCTGGATTCAATCCCCATCACAGCACCGGCCGTTACCTCGGGGAAGCAAACCCTTAGAAAATGCAGGAGGAAGCAGACCTTACATAAAATGCACGCCGGAGTCGGATGAACTAGGCCAACAGGCGCAAAATAAAAACCGTAGTGCAACGCACACTCCTTGGAGAATAAATAAATAAGGCGAATGCACACACACAAAAAGAAAAAACAAATAAATTTTTAAAACGATCAGTTAAGAAGTTAAATTAAGTTAAGTTACGTTAAGTCATACCTAGTGACATGACTATGTAATTGCAACCACACATCTCATTCATGTCAGTGGAATAACTAATGTATAAATGTGTTATTTGTACATTTCATTGGTGTTTTATTTGTACATTTTATTGGTGTTTTATTTGATGAGGTGTATCCTTGCCTAATTCCCCACACGTGACTTTGTTGAAGAGTGTTGACATCGCCGATTGAACAGAGACCGGCTACGATTCTCCAAACTTCCCGGCTCCCATCTTTACTGCCGTCTGCTGATTGTCGAACAGCTAAGACAAATATTGTTGCTCGTTTAAAGGTTTGCCTTTCTATTGACAAAGGCACGGCATTTCAACCAGACTGTACTCTTTTAGGTTACATCAGGACGTGCTGATCAGTGCGAGGTCTGCGTGGCGTAGGGGTGAAACGTCCGTTTCACAATCCCAACGCACCAAGTTCGAATCCCACCGTGTCCAGTTTTGCAGATACGTGATTTTATCGGTGTGAGCGCTCCTCTACATACGGGAAGTAATGGCGACCTTCCGTACTGCACACCTGCTAAGAAACTTATAACAGCCAAACAGGTTAGCGGTTCTAAGAAGCGACGTTCTGCAAAGGACATGCTAATTGCTTTTTTTAATAGCCAGTATACAAATGCGTATATGTGTGTATATATTAGAAATGTCCTGTTATGTGTGTGTATATGTTGGTAATGTCTTGTTATGTGTGTGTATATGTTAGTAATGTCCTGTTATGTGTTTTCCACTACAGCAGTTTTCCAGTAGTTTTGTCAATCTTTCTGTACGCAGAGAAGTAGTCCTACCGAGAGAATTACCCAGTCAAACTGAACGCGTTCGAACTCGGTATGTTTGGGATAGTAATCCAAGCTTGCCCCCGAACCACACCCCTGCAACACGTGCTCAGTATACGATTTCCCGACCACGTGTTTTCTAATTGATATTTAAGAATGAAATTTAAACGGAAATGAAATGAAATGTTTGAGAAAGGTCTTCAGTTTCTCCTGGACTCCCAGCTATGCAAATTTTTGTCCGGATGGAATCAGACCTGGGAGTCTTGGCTCTGGACGTCGTCTTGACTACGTCTCGTCCTAACATAAACAATCATGCAAACATGAGTTTGACTTTTCGGGGAACTATTTGAAGCTACCTCGACTATTTACACGAGGTAGCTTCAAAAAGTTTCCGGATTTAGTGGATTGTATAGGAAATAAGTTACAATAGAATTATCTACACTACATTTCCTTCAAAGTAGTTCCCTTCGGCAACTACACACTTTTGCCAACGTTCAAGCAGCTGCTAGAAACATTCGTGGAACCCATTCTTTGACACCTCTCTCAGCTGTCTTGTCGCATTGGTGATAACGTCCTGAGCATCCTTGAATCGCTGTCCTTTCAGTGCCGGTTTCAGTCGAGCGAACAAGAAAAAATCAGCCGGTGCCAGGTCGGGAGAATATGTAGGATGGTCCAAGGTAATCACACTGTGCTTTGCGATGTACTGCTTCACCTAGTAGGGATTGATGTGCTGGCATTGTCCTGCAGCATAATCCAACTGTTTGTTCTCCATTTTTCTGGTCGTTTTCTTCTGATTCCATCTCTTAGATGACGGAGGATATCAACGTGCATTTCCTTGTTAACCGTTCGGCCTTCAGGAATGTAATCATGGTAGAAAATATGCTGGAAATAAACCCCAAAAAAGATGTAGGAGATTTCAATTCAGAGGACTGAGGTTTTGTCTGAGGATCGTACAAAAAGTCCCATGTCTCATCTCCTGTGGTTATGCTGTTGAGAAAATTGCTATCTCGATCAGCCATTGTGATTGTGTCTCCTGCCAGAGTCAATCTCGTTTCTTTAGGTTCAGGAGATACCATTTTGGGACTCATGTGCTGACAAACATGGTGCATGTGCAGTTCATTGTGAAGAATACTGTGGCAACTCCCAACTGATATTCCAACTTCTGAGGCTATTTTCACGACATTAAGTCTTCTGTCAGCCCACACAACGTTTCGCACACGCTCAATGTTTCCATTGTTGATCACGGTTGACGGTCGTCCACTACGTGCATCATCATCGACACTAACCCGACCTTCACGAAGACATTTGTAGCACTCAAATACTTGCGATTTCATTGCGGTATCACCAAATACTTTATTAAGCAATGCTTGTGTCACTGAGCGTGACATCTCAAGCAAAGCACAGCATTTGACATTTGTGCGTTGTTCAGTCAAGGACATTTTCGACTCCGACGATGCAACGAGCACAACACACACACGTACAAATATGTAGCTTTTGTTCGAGAGTATATGTGAAGGTCACGTCTGCCATGTCATTTCATTAAGGTCACTACCAACTTATAAATATATATTCTCCATAATATCATATTTAATTCAAACATGAGTCGACTATTCCGGCAACTTTTTGAAACTACCTGTATATATTCCATTCGCCATGTTTCCTAATGCTTAATTCGTTGTGTGTTTTACGCCTTATAGCCTAGTGCATCCGACTTCAGCCCACATCTTAAATAGATGACTCCCATTGAGGCACTACCCTGCTGAATCCGATACAAACAAATGCATGTTTGGGTTCCGTTCGGTACGAACAACACCCCCGCCCCCCCCCCCCCACCCCACGTCTTAAATGTACCTAATAAAGCCCTACATGTAGTTTGATAAGCCTCTACACTTTATATTATTACGTACCCAGGTTCTAACCTCGTGAAATACGGGGGCATCTTGCAGGGAAAGAAAGAAATAGGCAGCTACACGATACAATAAATATCGTAGGAGGAAACTAAGACAGATAGATAAGGGGCAATTGCACTACTTCCCATTGGTGCTAATGGTGGTCTTCCTGTAAAGGAAGACATAAAGGAAATGTGTTCACTTCGAGTTTAGGAAAAAGTATTTGCAAATTTCTCAGACATTATGCACTTGCTGATATGTTGGAAATGAGAGATAACTCATAACGCTTCAGTTAGGGAAAACGTATCTGCAGTTTTCACATACAATATGCGCTTGCTGATATGTTGGAAATGAGAGAAAACTGATCGTATGTACGCTTCAGTGGGGAAAACATATCTATTGTTTACACAGGCATCATGCACTTGCTGCACGTATCGGTAGTTTTTACAGACATCTGTTCTGATGATCTGATGAGAGAGAGAGAGAGAGAGAGTGAGAGAGAGAGAGGTAGGGAGGGAGGAAAGAGAAAGAGAGAGCAAAGGCTCCTGCCTGAACGTACAAAAAAGGTGTAAGTGCAGCACCTAAAAGAACAGTCTTGCAGATTAGTTTATTGACTGCCTATGTCATGTTACGTGGAAAAACGTTATCGGAATCAGAATGACCAGAGTATTAGGCCATAGGCCCCTGATCGAATGAAAGTTGTAGCCTGAATCCTCAGGGAGCACGCCTACAAGCTTAGCAAGAAGCTATTATTGCACAGTGCAGTACCGACGACCGTCCCAGAGATCAATCTCATAGCTAACTGCCTGATGGCGTACATGACTATAAAGTAGATAGTTAAACAGGATTCTCGAAGACATTAAGTTAGGCTAAAGGACTGGGTTTATATTTCCAGTGATTCCATTCAAGCTCATGCTAACATTCCCTTAGATAGAAGAAAATAGTTATAATTAGTTTAATTTCAAATATATTGTAAACAATAAACTTGTAATAAATTATCTTGTTTTATTATTCACACAACTTTTTAGTGTTTCCTATGTTGATGTTCTTGTGCGTAAAGAACGGTAGAAGTGAACCCGATCACACGAATAGATATGATAGGTATGTTACATGAAAATAAATTGGTTCTCGCGACCATTAAATAACTAGACGAACTTGCTACACTGTCAAACACCTTTCCACAGTCTATAAAATGTATGTATAGGGATGATTTCCATTCAATTGTCTGTTCTATCATGATGCGTAGAATAGCTATACCATCTATGCATGATCTTCCTTATACCATCTGTGCATGATCTTCCTTATACCACCTGTGCATGATCTTCCTTATACCACCTGTGCATGATCTTCCTTATACCATCCGTGCATGATCTTCCTTATACCACCTGTGCATGATCTTCCTTATACCATCCGTGCATGATCTTCCTTATACCACCTGTGCATGATCTTCCTTATACCATCCGTGCATGATCTTCCTTATACCACCTGTGCATGATCTTCCTTATACCATACCATCCGTGCATGATCTTCCTTATACCATCCGTGCATGATCTTCCTTATACCATCCGTGCATGATCTTCCTTATACCACCTGTGCATGATCTTCCTTATACCATACCATCCGTGCATGATCTTCCTTATACCACCTGTGCATGATCTTCCTTATACCATCCGTGCATGATCTTCCTTATACCATACGTGCATGATCTTCCTTATACCACCTGTGCATGATCTTCCTTATACCATCCGTGCATGATCTTCCTTATACCACCTGTGCATGATCTTCCTTATACCACCTGTGCATGATCTTCCTTATACCATACCATCCGTGCATGATCTTCCTTATACCATCCGTGCATGATCTTCCTTATACCACCTGTGCATGATCTTCCTTATACCACCTGTGCATGATCTTCCTTATACCACCTGTGCATGATCTTCCTTATACCATCCGTGCATGATCTTCCTTATACCATCTGTGCATGATCTTCCTTATACCATCCGTGCATGATCTTCCTTATACCATCTGTGCATGATCTTCCTTATACCATCCGTGCATGATCTTCCTTATACCATCCGTGCATGATCTTCCTTATACCATCTGTGCATGATCTTCCTTATACCATCCGTGCATGATCTTCCTTATACCATCCGTGCATGATCTTCCTTATACCATCCGTGCATGATCTTCCTTATACCATCCGTGCATGATCTTCCTTATACCATCCGTGCATGATCTTCCTTAGCGAGATTCTCACTGTCTTCTCACATCCTTTTGTCTCATTCCACTTTTTATTTGTCCAAGATGATCCTGTTGAATATATTGCCTGATACTGACAGCAATGTAATGCCCATATAATTGCTGCAACCTGCCAACCCTTCCTTCTTTGGTAGTTTAATCAGATATCCTTATTTCCAGTATGTATGCACTTTGTTATCATCCAAATCTTCTCGAATAATCCAATGTTTATGTGATATTATCCATGTCTGCGATTATCGCTTCTGCTGATATTCCATCTCATCCTGCCGCTTTCCCTTCCCCGAGTTAGATATGGACCTTTCTATCTTACTTGGTGGGTTGCAGTTCAAGTCCACGATCTGGGATCAAAATGCTGAGCAGCGCATGAGCTGCAGTAGTCAGCGACCCATAGCTGACTGCTAGCGTCAGGGCCAGCGAATCAGAGCTGCCAAGACCCTTCTAAGACTCCACGCGGTGATCCTGGATAACAGGCTGCATGAGGGCAGACTGGTTAAGGAGAAAGGATCGAATAGGGAATGCGAACCCGGTACTGAAAAAATGCTTGTGAAGTCGGATGTGTTGGATCGAAAGGTGCAAATATCGCATTCAAGCTGTAAATTACGACACAATGCATTTCGTTCTCTGGACTACATTCTGTTACTTAAGCCCTTTCAGGGCTTGGTAGCGGGAGATTGAGAACGAACGAAGCCAAGCCAAGCCACGATCTCAACTGCTGGTAGGGTGTTTCGTAGTGGAGGTCTGTTTAGACTTTACATGAAATACTAAACTCATCTTGTCTGTTGTTCCTCCCATGATGTCAACAGCTTACCTTCTCTACCTTTGATTGGTCGATCTGTCTGTCTGTCTGTCTGTCTGTCTCTCTCTTCTCTGTCTGTCTGTCTGTCTCTCATTCTCTCTCTCTTCTCTGTCTGTCTGTCTCTCTCTCTCTCTTCTCTGTCCGTCTGTCTCTCTCTCTTCTCTGTCTGTCTGTCTGTATGTCTGTCTGTCTCTCTCTCTCTCTTCTCTGTCTGTCTGTCTGTCTCTCTCTCTCTTCTCTGTCTGTCTGTCTCTCTCTCTTCTCTGTCTGTCTGTCTGTCTCTCTCTCTTCTCTGTCTGTCTGTCTGTCTCTCTCTCTCTTCTCTGTCTGTCTGTCTGTCTGTCTGTCTGTCTCTCTCTCTTCTCTGTCTGTCTGTCTGTCTCTCTCTCTCTTCTCTGTCTGTCTCTCTCTCTCTTCTCTGTCTGTCTGTCTCTCACTCTCTCTTCTCTGTCTGTCTGTCTCTCTCTCTTCTCTGTCTGTCTGTCTCTCTTCTCTGTCTGTCTGTCTCTCTCTCTCTCTTCTCTGTCTGTCTGTCTCTCTCTCTCTCTTCTCTTCTCTGTCTGTCTGTCTGTCTGTCTCTCACTCTCTCTCTCTCTCTGTGTGTGAATGTGTATTTGCGATTTTCTCTGTTAATGAGTAGAGATCTCTTAAATTCCCCCCTCCCCCATCCTCACCTCCCACCCCCTTGCAGCCTTTTCTACCTCATGTTAGTATATACCATAGATGCAGGGGTGCATAAACAACATAGTTTGTCATTGCATACAGAAACAGTCGAACATCCTCGCTTATAATATAGGTCTTTTTATCTATAACTACTGCGCTGGTCGCCAGTGTTGTGGTCCAAAGAGGGGTCTGAAGAATAAAAGCTGCTTTCCCAAGCAGTCGTCACGAATGTGTACAACAAACATGTGTTGACTAAATTTAATATTGAAACTAGTACTTGCATCTTAATCGTCCCCAAACAGAATTTCATGGGTTCCCATCGTACGTAATGGGACATTCCATTTCGGGATAAGGGGATGACAGAACGATACAATTTTTTTTAAAATAAATTAGCAGGCACTTAGATAAAGATGGAAGTGTAAACAAATGTAGTTATATTCAGTTTGTTTATGGTTAGGGTTAGGGATATGTTTATGGTTAGGGATATGTTTATGGTTAGTGATATGTTTATGGTTAGGGATATGTTTATGGTTAGGGATATGTTTAGGGTTGGGGATATGTTTAGGGTTAGGGATATGTTTATGGTTGGGGATATGTTTAGGGTTAGGGATATGTTTAGGGTCAGGGATATGATAAGGGTTATGGTTAGCTTTAGGGTTAGGATTATATAACATGTGATTACATCGTCTGACAGCATAGAGTCACGCTGCTGTAGAAACTGGTTGCTACTCTCCTTATTATGGACCACCGTCGACAGATTCAAAAAATTCTCGGCCATTGACTAGAAAATATAGTTCTATTCACTGAGCACCGACGTACAGTCCGCACGGCCTCATAACGACTATCAGCTGTTGTATTTGATCCAACCACCGTCTCTCCTTGATTCCCCTGGAGGCATTTCCAGGAACACTGATGCGGAAAACTCTAGGCTGTAACAACAAAGGAAACTAAACGGGAGCGTTTAAACAACAAAAGCCGGAAACCTGTTTCTATTATTAGATCTAGAGTCAATAAGTGGGCGCCCAATGAGAACGCAGATTTGCAGTACATTATTCCTTCCTAAAGTTCGGCTGGTTGCAATTGCTAGGCTGCCGTTACAAACTCTCCCCCCACCCCCTTTTTTTTAATCGTTGTTATTTATCTCACGAGTTCCGACGGCCTGTTTGTGTAAGCAGTTGCCGATCCTATTAATTTCTGATTGGAATACAACAGGCTGTTTTATTAGCACCGCCCCGCCCTCCTCCCCTCAAGTTAAGTTGCCACTGTACGTGGAGCTGTGAATAACTGCCTGGGGGATTCCCCGTCGGATCTCTCCAGGTTCAACAACCGTTCTTTGTCGCCACCGTAATGACACGCTGTAAAATTGTGCTAGTTAATGTTAATGGCCGCTGAGTGGAAGGGAAATAGAAAGAGTGAGAGTGAGTGGGAGAGAGAGAGAGAGTGAGAGAGAGCGAGAGAGAGAGAGAGAGAGAGCGCGAGAGAGAGAGTGAGAGAGAGCGAGAGAGAGATATGACATACAAAAACTCCAGGACTGATAAAACCATTCCCGGACCCTTTAATTCGGAAGTCATTTCGGCAAATCGCCATAGGGCAGCTTAACCCGGAAGTTTTTTGTTTACTTGTCTTGCCTTGTGCAAGGGCGTCGGGTGGTACTTACGGAGGGTCGATTGGACCAGTGTAACATTTTGAGGATGTTACATACGCCTCAATACGGTTGTGCATGGGGCCAGTAATGTACTACAGACGGGGTGGGTGGAGAGGTGAGCAATGAATCCGCTGACTGATACGTTATTATGCTTTCGCTGGATCATACCTGCATGCAGTAAGAGCTCTAGCTATCCCCTCTACATGCGGAGTGTGTGCAAACATTTGCAGTGGCGGTTTTGTGACATGTCAAGACTAGAGGACTTTCCCCTGCGCAACCAGCGGAGTTTCCTGAGCACCTGATGGCATGACTATCTGGGCAACGTGGCGGTCTCAGCTAAAACAGGCATATGTCCAATCCCGGAAACACTGGACCGCCGTCGAGTTTCTTTTTTCGGTCGTGTTGTAGGGCTAGACCGGGAAATCCGGGTCCACAAGATTCACCACAGATTGATCCTCAGTGCCAAAAGTCTTCCTTCGATCGGCTGGAGGAGGCACAGAAGACGCCGTTGCCACACAGTATGGATCCTGGGGATAGCAACTTTCCCCTCCTCTCTGGACGATGCCTGGAGTCGTACCGCAGCAGTGGATCATGTATGTGGCCTCAGGCGCAATAGGCCTAAGCGAACTTTATTATTATTATTATTATTACTATTATTTTTAAATAGCAATGGTTTGACATGATACGGTTGCTAGCTATATACACAACCGTCATTAGCAGTATTTATCGACATGCTTGAAAAAATAAAGTGGTTATACTCTATTCTAATCAGGTACCATCGGGTATTACAAAGTATTAAAGAAAATATGTTGTTAAAGATAAGTCCCACAGCAGAAACTGCCGATGGGGATAACGTGTAAGAGTCGTTATTGTACTAAACTACAGATTGTGAGAGGTGGTATGGCCAGTTCCCTCCCTAGCTGACTTTTCTCCCTAAACATATGTTAGCTGTCTATAGCAAACGATGATGGGCGAAACCATCAGACAGTTCTTGTCTTGATGATGTAACTTGCGTTGTATTTGGATTATAGTGAGTAAAAAGCTGCTCTGGCCATCAACCTCACTCTCTGGTTCCGAACTACATTGGACCAGTGGCAAGACATAAGTCAAGACAACCTGAAGTAATTCACGATGCAGGCATTCTGGTCCCACCTCATTTGAAACCAGGGGTCACTTCTTCTTCTTCTTCTTCTTCTTCGTACGCTGTCAGACGTCAACTTGAATTTATTCGAAGAAAGCAGCAGTCATCCTGAGGCTGTCGACACTGCCATAGAGCTTGTCTAGTGTTGGCACTGGTGATGGCCACATGTGCTTTCTCTGGTCCTCGTATGTCGGGCAATTTTGCAGCAGATGTTCAGCGGTCATTTACCCTGTACCACAGGTGCATTCGTCAGTACCACCTATCTTCAGTTTATTAAATAGATGGTACCTCAGTCTGTTGTGGCCTGTGCGGAGTCTGAAGACCACGACCTGCTCTCTTCTGTTCAACTGGTAATAGGCATCATTCTTTGTGTAGCCAGTATGCTCTGTTTCACATTTGGCCTTGTATCTGGCCCTAATAAACCTTTTGGACTCTTTGTAGGTCACACTTGAATCTAGTTGTGCTGCGGAACTCTGAAAAGCGACTGCCTTACCTCTCCGTATATAGCTGGATCGAATGACAACAACACGATTGTGTAACATGAGCGTGGGTCGAGAGAAGCGACTATAGAGTGTCGGTTATGGGGCGGGTTACGGCATCATGTCAAATGTGAAGGTAGTCCCACACCAAACACTGCTGCCAGGGATGGCGTGTTAGAGACTTTGATGGACGAGATCGCTGTCTGTTTATGAGATGTGATGGCAGTTCCCATTGTCGCTGTGTTTTCTTCTGTAACAGTAAACCATTGACACATTTATAACTGGAATAACGGGCACAGTCGGATATCAGAAGTTGCTATGTAACTGTTCTGTGAAAAGCGAGAGCTCTACCACTACGCTAATCAGATCTCCATTATGTAGCAACACTTAACAAAACAAAATTATATATATATATATATATAAAGATCCTAAGAACATGCATTTTTCCTGTGGAAACCTATGATTGTCAAACATGGACGTTTACAAAATCCCAGAAAGCGAAGATCTGTGCTACAAAAGAGTCCTAAAAATCCCGTAGACAAAGAAAGAAACAAACAAATCCAGCAGGCAAGACCTGAATGTGAAGGAGAATTGACTTTTAAATGATGTAATGACCCGTTTTTTTACCCGTTAAACGAAACAATACACTGGAAAGAGTGGTTATGGAGGTCATGGTCACTGGAAAGCGAGGCAGGGGCCGACCGAGAAAACGATGGACTGCGGACATCAAGGAGACGCTGGATTTGACCTTGGATAAGGCCAGAAGACTGGCAGAATACAGAGTTTCCTACAGACATGCTGTCATGAGAGCGACGTTCTGCACAGGACATGCTACATGATGATGATGATATATGTGTCTGCGCTACCAGTTCCCTTCCCTACGGCAGCGATGCTCGGATGACATAACTTACACATTCCAGCAAAGGAAATCAACACCTTCCACCTACGATGCCTGCGTCACATCCTGTGCATCACTTGGGATGACAGGCTGGTGAATGTCGAGGTGCTGAACCGCACTGGCCTCCAGAGCCTGTATACATTGCTCAGGCAGCTCAGATTGCGGGGTCTTGACAAGTATATGAGGAGCGCTCGACTTAAAAGTAATGCCTCCTATTTTATTATGATGTCCCACGACGTCAGAAGTAGACTTTGGAAAAATGGTGGTAAAATTTGAACCTTCCCATCATCATCATGTAGGATGTCCTTTATAGAACGTCGCTCACATCATAGTCTCTCTGAAAGAAACTCGTTCCCTTGCCAAAACTCAAACATCCGCCAGTCATACCCAGGCATTCCTGGATATCTTGGTGCCATCGTCTTCTTGGTCTACCCCTTCCTCTTTTACCTGGCACCATACCTTCCATCACTGTTCTCTCGAGACCGTTTTGTCCCTTGGTGTGACCAAAGTATTTGCATTTTCTAGCCAAAATGGAATTGATAAATTAGTTCTCCTATATGCGCAACTCTTGTCGAATGTCTACAATTGTCTTTTTCTCTGTCCAGGGTATTCTGAGGATCTTTCTGTAACTTCCCGCCAATATCCGTAAAATATTGTTTTCGTCCGATAGGTGGCAGTGGAGGAGTAGTTTAACAAATTGGCGTCTGTCGTGGAAGTGCATTATATACAGAGGTACGTTATTGATTTCCTCCATGCGGAAAAAGTTGCATCAATTGATATTCATCGACGCTTGCTGAACGATTACGGAGACCAAACAGTGGGTCTCAGCAAAGAGGTGCTGGGTTGTGCGTTTCAGCAATGGCGAAAGCGACATAAAGGACGAGCCACGTTCCAAAGAGCCATACACAGCTGTAACACCGCGCATTAAAGAACGTTTCGATCAGCTCATCCGCGCAAATCGGAGGTCTAGAACCAGGGAACTGTCTACCCAGCTGGATATTGGCTTCAATGCGCTGAATTCGATAGTGGCAATGTCAGAATATCACAAAGTTTGCGCCAGGTGGGTCCTACAAATGCTCACACAAGAACAGAAAGAACATCGCATGCAAGTTTGTCATGACCTTTTGAACCATTACGAGGATGAAGGTGACAGTTTCCTGGATCGCATCACCACTACGATCATGAGTCAAAACGGCAGACCATGGAGTGAATTCCCCTTCAAGAAAAAAATTCAAGATGCAGCCCTCAGCGGGTAAAGTGATGTGCACTGTCTTTTGTGATAGGAAATGGATACTCCTTGATTTACTGGAACCTGGACAAACCCTCAACTCTGACCGTTATATTGCGACCCTGACTAAGCTGAAGGCTCGAAATTCCAGAGTCAGGTCAGAGAAGAAGACAATCTGTCTTTTGCAAACACGATAACGCCAAGCTCCATTCCAGTTTTGTTGACTGTTGAGCATATTGTCAGTCTTCTCTGGAATATTCGACCACGCCCACCTTATAGTCCAGATTTGGCGCCTTCTTGACTGCCATCTGTTCGAGCCAAAGAAAGATAGACTGCCTAGGCACCGTTTTCCTAGCAACGACGCTGTCATAACAGCTGTGAAAAAGTGGGTCACTTCCGGTGGTGATGATTTTTTTTTAGCGCGGCATGTATGATCCTGTTTATCGTTGGAGAAAATCTTTAGCCAAGAGTGGGGAAAGAGAGAGAGAGAGAGAGAGAGAGGGGGGGGGGGGGGGGAGGAGGGGAGGGGGGGGTTTGGGCCTATGTTGAAAAATAGTTTTTTTTTTAAGGCAGGCAAGACATTGCCCTACCAAATGGTGTTATTGTGCTATTTTGACCTGTTATGGTTTTCGTTGAATAAAATAGGAGGCATTACTTTCGGAGCGCCCTTCGTATTTTGCATTAATCTGACTAGCATTGTCTGATATGCATGTACATATAAAACACATACATACACATGTGTGTGTGTATATAAATCTATATTTATATTTATATATATATATTGTGTAATCTATCCATCCATGCATTCCATCCCAGTCCAACACACACCAAGCCAAGCACCATCACGCACATTCCGTACATAGTTTTACAAGAACTTCTATAAATGCACTAGATGATGTTAGAATATTCAGATAGCAAGACACGGGACTAGAGAGCTGGACGTATATTTGTTGAAAACGTATGCTCCGCTAAGCGATGATAGGCTTTGATTGACGGATGAGACTGGTAACCTCATTATGCCAACCGCATTGCAACAGTTACCACCATTGCTAAAACGGGCGTATGAGTTGTGACAGGCTTCCTGTAAGGGGAAGGGAGGGGGTGAGCGCAGCTGTAGTGGTCGACCTATGCTTCGTATGCAGACAAAAGAAGACAGGAATATTCGATGAGCTGCATTCAAAGTGTTAACCAATGCTAACTGTAGGGGCAAACAAACAAATTTACATTGCATTTTTACTCAACAACAGTTACAGGCGAAACACGCATTTCCATATATAAAGGTTATTATAAAGAGCTAAACAAGCGAAAACAGCGGGAAAGAAAACTGATCTGAGCTAAACCTATATTAATTAAAAAAACTAACATTATTATGTGGTCACAAAAATATGAATGTCCTGAATTCTCTTTCTTCTTCTGATCCGTGGGAGAACGAGTAATTCATTCTTATATTCCCGTATTACATATCTTGTTATTCTTCTCTTTAATCACATAGCAGGCATTGCTGTCGCGGATGAGGTGTTTCAGTGAATGCATTATGCTAGGTCAAAGCGTGCCTATCAAGTGGGAGCGAGTTCTCTTCCTCTATGCTTATCCTTCTCTAACAGTAAACTATACACTACAGCTAGGGCAACTGTGACGCACTGTTAACCGCGCAGAAAGCGAGCGTCCCGTCAGCACGTCAATCAGCTTTCTTCGTTCGTACCTAGAAGGTCAATTTCCAATCTGCAGGTCGTTGACCCGTGTAAATGATGGTGTGTGAAAGACCAAGCATTCGAGAGACTTGAACTCCACGTAGTAGATGCACTACTGTCCGCATCATATGACGCACCGTTAGCGTGGCACTGGTCCAATTCATTTCTCGGACTTAAACAGAATGGTCCAATCCACGCCTCCGATACAAACAGAATGGTCCAATCCACGCCTCCTATACAAACAGAATGGTCCAATCCACGCCTCCTATACAAACAGAATGGTCCAATCCACGCCTCGGACACAAACAGAATGGTCCAATCCACGTCTCGGACACATACAGAATGGTCCAATCCACATCTCGAACAAACAGAATGGTCCAATCCACGTCTCGGACACAAAGAGAGTGGTCCAATCCACGTCTCGGACACAAACAGAATGGTCCAATCCACGCCTCCAATACAAACAGAATGGTCCAATCCACGTCTCGGACACAAACAGAATGGTCCAAACCACGTCTCAGACACAAACAGAATGGTCCAATCCACGTCTCAGACACAAACAGAATGGTCCAATTTATGCCTCAGACACAAACAGAATTCGCATTTAATCCTGCTAGGCAACCCCGCTGGAGTAGGATGTAGGACTGACAGAGTTACGTGGATTATATAAAAAAAACAATGACAACTCAAGTAGACATACAAATACATGTTCTGAAAGTAGTACAGGAACGGAAAGAAAAAGATACATTTCTCATAGGCAGGTACGATACACGTTCAAGCCGTGGGATTTAAGAGACCCCATGACTGTGAACGTCTATATACATATTCGAATGTATTTGCATTTAACGTTTCTAATGGGAAGGAAAGACTAACGTCTGGTCAGGCGAAATATACTGAAGACATGTTAGTCAGGGTCAGGCATAATATCCTGGCCAAAACCCTCTCCTTGGCTTCCTCGTTGCGTTTCCTGGAAACGGGCTGTTCTTATGACAGCCTGGCTAACAAGGTGAGGAATCGACGTGATCCCCGTAGTAGTGAGCGACACGCAGGAGGACACCGGTCAACCTTCATCGGGATGTGAGCAAAGCTACGGCAACTCGCCACGTAACTTCCTGTTTAGGGCACACACAAGAGTAATCCTACTCATTGTGGGGCATTCATCAACAACAGCGATTGTAAAGGGAAGGAAGTCAATTCTTATTCCCCAATAAAGCTGTTACCTTACGTTCCTTTCCCAACCCTGTTCTCGCAAATGATTTTACGCCCTTCAGTAACCGATGAGGACAAAGTCAACTGTCCGAGGGTTGTATGAGGACAAGTCAAACAACACGACGGCTGCACAGGGACACGTTCAATGGTCAGAAGTTCGTATTATGACACATCAAGTGTCCTAGGGATGCATGCGAATAAGGCAATGGCTCAAGGGCCTGTGACAATTTCAATCGTTTGAAGCCCGCATAGAGACAAGTTTAATCGCCCAAGGACATCATGGGGGTAATCTGGAGCGTCCAAGTACCCGGGACACTGTGCATGTTTTCCAATTTCATTGACCTGATCAGTGATTCCTAACCGCCGGTCCTCGGACAACTACCGGTCCGCAGAAATTTCCTGCCGGTCCGCGAAAAGGAAATTGCTCTTGAACCTCATATCTATTTACTGCTGGAATTCAGATTTTAATAAATGGCTATAGAATTGTCATTTTATAAAAGTTTTACCAACTAATAGACAAAATACTATATCAATAATGGGATATTTTCACCAGTCAGTGGGAAAACTGTTTCCTGCTTTAACTGGTCCGCGAAACATTTTTCCTGTTTTCACCGGTACGCAAACAATTTTTCCTGTTTTCACTGATCCGCTAACAATTTTTCCTATTTTCACCGGTACGCGAACAATTTTTCCTGTTTTCACTGGTCCGCTAACATTTTGCCTATTTTCTCCAGTACACGAACAATTTTTCCTGTTTCACTGGTCCGCTAACAATTTTTCCTATTTTCACCGGTACGCGAACAATTTTTCTTGTTTTCACTGGTCCGCTAACAATTTTTCCTATTTTCACCGGTACGCGAACAATTTTTCCTGTTTTCACTGGTCCGCTAACATTTTGCCTATTTTCTCCAGTACACGAACAATTTTTCCTGTTTCACTGGTCCGCTAACAATTTTTCCTATTTTCACCGGTACGCGAACAATTCTTCTTGTTTTCACTAGTCCGCGAACAATTTTTCCTGTTTTCACTGGTCCGCGAACAACTTCCTATTTTCACCAGTCCGCGAACACTTTTTCCAATTCTCACCGGTATGCGAACAATTTTTCTTCTTTTCACCTGTCCATCAACAATTTTTACAGTTTTCATTACTCCACTAACATATTTTTCTGTTTTCATTAGTCCACTAACATATTTTCCAGTTTTCATGACTCAACTAACATATTTTCCAGTTTTCATTACTCCACTAACAATTGTTCCTGTTTTCATTACTCTACTAACATATTTTCCAGTTTTCATTACTCCACTAACAATTGTTCCTGTTGTCATTACTCCACTAACATATTTTCCTGTTTTCATTAGTCCATTAACAATTGTTCCTGTTGTCATTAGTTCACTAACAATTTTTCAAGTTTCCATTACTCCACTAACAATTGTTCCTGTTTTCATTACTCCACTAACATATTTTCCAGTTTTCATGACTCTACTAACATATTTTCCAGTTTTCATTACTCCACTAACAATTGTTCCTGTTGTCATTACTCCACTAACATATTTTCCTGTTTTCATTACTCCACTTAACAATTTTTCCTGTTGTCATTAGTTCACTAACAATTTTTCAAGTTTCCATTACTCCACCTAACAATTTTTCCTGTTTCCATTACTCCACCTAACAATTGTTCCTGTTTTCATTCATTAGTTCACTAACAATTTTTCGAGTTTCCATTACTCCACCTAACAATTTTTCCTGTTTCCATTAGTCCACCTAACAATTGTTCTTGTTTTCACCGGTCCGCTAACAATTCTTTCCTGTTTTCATTAGTCCATGAGTGTAAGAAGGGAAACACTGGGCTTAACGAGGAAAAATTGGAATGTCTAAGTATACGTAACAAAGTACACAGTTCCACATTATCGTTGTCGTGAACTGTCACCCATATCTAACATATTATCTTTTCAGATCATTTATGTATGTGTTTTATATTGATCTTCAGATAGTTCTTTTTTTAAAATGAGTCTCCCACGTAAAATTTGTTGTTTATTTTCACTCGTTCCAAAACAAACACGCAATAAGCGTTTCACGGAATGTTTCAAACACATCTTTTTAAAACTTTTTACATTTATCCCTAGGTATAACGTCATAAAATTTGTGCTCAACATTTAATACACCCTTTAGCAGAATCAGTGAGCTAAACATGGTCGTCGGCTGCAAAATCTGCCAGACGGACAATGTGGCTGAGTCCCAGTTGATGATAGCATCCATGTCGTGTGCTGGTTGATTACGTTACCTGTCCATATTATATACACATACACGTATCATCATGTGTCTTGCCGATTGGCGACCATGGACCTCCAACCGCTTCTATCACGCGTGTCGTTTACCAACTTTGTTATTGACTGTCGCCCGTGCTATTCTCTCAGGCTATCCAACAACTTCTCCCTCTGCTTACCTCTGTCTGTCTTTCGTGCAATCTTTCCCGTTGTCACAACGTGTTTCTCCAAAACGCATCTTCTCATCATATGCATAACAAATGACTGCCTTGTTGTGTAATATATATATATATATAGTAGCTGTCCATCACAAGTGATGAAGACCACTCTCTTTGTTCAGCCCTCTCTTTGTTCAGCCGTTTGGACAGTCGTATCTCTTGCTGTGTCCGCTGAAATGGGTGACTTAAGCGCGGTGATTTGGATTAAAGTGAGGAAGAAACTGCGCCTTTTGTCAATATATATATATATTAGTCAAACATTTCACCAGTCAGCATGGTCGGACTACAGCCATGTAATTGTTTTTAGCAAATTTAAACTAGGCAGTAATTCACCTTTGTTTCTACATAACAAAATATAGTGTATTTACTACACAGTAGTAGACTATTTGTTCATAAGAAAAAATTGCAGTGATGACAGAGGCATGGCGTTTGTGTCCTTGGACATACTTGGTAGTTTCAGCACTCTTCGAAGTACCATTGATCGATGGCTTTAGTAGGTTTAAATTGTGGCAGAGGAAGTCCATTTAGATTCACTATGCGACGTCCATTTAGATCCACCATCATAAACTAGCTGATGTACAACCTATTCGAACAGTAATATCGTTAATAATCGTGCGAGAGTCATTATGTAGTGATGATTTAAACCCTTTTTTTTGTTTGGTTTTTTATTTTTTGGGTTACTCGTCAAGCAAAACTGTGTACTCGTCACAGACAAGCGATTTTTTTCAAGCCCTGTATATATATTCATTCATCACCTCTTCACGCAGCCCCACTCCGTATTTCCTCTTGCAGTCATTTATAAATTTAGAAATACTTCATTCTGAAACAGAACAGAATGAGGTCATAGGAATAAGTGTAATGGGAAAAGACATTATGTACATATGCACATTTAAAAAACAATTCAACAAATGAACGAAAAGGGATGTCCCTTACCAACCATTTCCTTCCTAACTGTCATTGACTGGGTGATGCACCAGACCACAAAGGGAAACCCCATGGGGAATACGAGGGACATTACCTTCCACACCGGAAGTCTTGGAATATGCAGATGCCATTGCACCATTTCCACACTGACGCCAACACATTCAATAGAACACTCGAAAGACTGAGTGCATACAGCCAAATGGGACGTCGCATTAATATCTGGAAGGCAGAAGTCACGGCACTAAATGTAACGAATCCCACAGCAAATTAAAATAAGGGATAAAGAGTTATCAAAGACGGACACATTTACATATCTGGAGAGCAGAGCTAATCCAAGACGACGTGAGCTGTTGCTGTTGTTGCTGAATGCCCACGATGAGTAACTTTACTCTTTTGTGCGCACTGAAAAGGGCGTTCGATGGTCAACACAAGTTGTTTCGGGCTCTACGGTAGTGATGTACAAGAGTAGGCTAGCGGTGAAACCGGAAACATGGCTGGAGCTACGGAGATCGTGCTCCAACGTCAATGTCCCCAGGAAATGGCACAAAGAAAGGTGGACGCAGAAGGAAAGGTGGACGCAGAAGGAAAGGTGGACGCAGAAGGAAAGGTGGATGTAGAAGGAAAGGTGGACGCAGAAGGAAAGGTGGATGCAGAGGGAAAGATGGATGCAGAAGGAAAGGTGGATGCAGAAGGAGAGGTGGACGCAGAAGGAAAGGAGGACGCAGAAGAGAAGGTGGACGCAGAAGAAAAGGTGGACGCAGAAGGAAAGGTGGATGCAGAAGGAAATGTGAATGCAGGAAGACGGGTGGGATAAAGAAAAGGAAAGATTAAGAAGATCGTTTGGAAGAGAACTCATCGAAGGAAATCAAAAGAGGGTCTACCGGAGTGGGGACGCATTGAATGACTTGTGGGTAGCTAAGACAGTTGTGTTTTGTAGCAAGCATTCAGGATAGTGATGTAACAAGTGTACAGACTAGAGGTGTAACAAGTGTACAGACTAGCGGTGTAACATGTTTACAGACAAGAGGTGTAACAAGTGTACAGATTAGAGGTGTAACATGTGTACAGTCTAGAGGTGTAGCATAGCCAATGTTCTGCACCAAGTCCACAGACTACCCGTGTAGCCTAGCCCATGTCCTGTACGAAGTCCACATACTAGCGGTGTAGCCTAGCCCATTTCCTGTACCAAGTTCACATACTAGCGGTGTAGCCTAGCAAATGTCCTGTACCAAGTCCACAGACTACCCGTGTAGCCTATCCCATGTCCTGTACCAAGTCCACAGATTACCCGTGTAGCCTAGCCCATGTCCTGTACCAAGTCCACAGACTAGCGGTGTAGCCAAGCCTATGTCATGTAACAAGTCCACAGACTAGCGGTGTAGCCTAGCCTATGTCATGTAACAAGTCCACAGACTAGCGGTGTAGCCTAGCCCATGTCCTGTACCAAGTCCACAGACTAGCGGTGTAGCCTAGCCTATGTCCTGTACCAAGTTCACAGACTACCCGTGTAGCCTATCCCATGTCATGTACCAAGTCCACAGACTAGCGGTGTAGCCTAGCCTATGTCCTGTACCAAGTCCACATACTAGCGGTGTAGCCTAGCCTATGTCCTGTACCAAGTCCACATACTAGCGGTGTAGCCTAGCCTATGTCGTGTAGCCTAGCCTATGTCCTGTACCAAGTCCACATACTAGCGGTGTAGCCTAGCCTATGTCCTGTACCAAGTCCACATACTAGCGGTGTAGCCTAGCCTATGTCCTGGACCAAGTCCACAGACTACCCGTGTAGCCTAGCCTATGTCCTGGACCAAGTCCCCAGACTAGCGGTGTAGCCTAGCCTATGTCCTGGACCAAGTCCACAGCCTAGCGGTGTAGCCTAGCCTATGTCCTGGACCAAGTCCACAGACTAACGGTGTAGCCTAGCCTATGTCCTGTACCAAGTCCACATACTAGCGGTGTAGCCTAGCCTATGTCCTGGACCAAGTCCACAGACTAGCGGTGTAGCCTAGCCTATGTCCCGGACCAAGTCCACAGCCTAGCGGTGTAGCCTAGCCTATGTCCTGGACCAAGTCCACAGACTAGCGGTGTAGCCTAGCCTATGTCCTGGACCAAGTCCACAGACTAGCGATGTAGCTCAGACAGTTGTTGCCAATCTCCCAGGCCGAAGTGCCCAAACCTAATTTGGGCACAGTGATCCATGGCTCCTTGACATTCAAGGAAACGTGCCGGTGGGGGATCATGCATTCATCTGATCGATTTGTCTTGTGCGTCGGCCCTTTGGTTAAACGATCCACAGCAACCACATTTTCGTGTATTCATTTTATTCGTTTCTATTTCACTTGTTTTAATTTTCGAATTAATTGCAATTTTTTTTGCCCATTTTTTTTTTTGGGGGGGGGGGGGCGAGAAAAAAGAGAGGGGAGGGGGGCGTAACTGGTTGGAAATAATTAATAGAGGTTAATGTACCATAGTTGGGACCTGTCCAAGAATAACTGCCCTTGCAGATGTAACGGCCAACTAAGACTTGGAATACTTGGATCCCTTGTTTTCAAATAGGCATGTTAATGTCTGTCGCCGGGTAGTCGAAGGCCTCGGCTATTAGTTGTGGTTATTTTAAACGTCCTGCGGCTTACTAGGTCTGGGGGAAGGTACAGACAATTTGGTTAGATTGTTAACTAGAATTTGTAAATTTGTGTCCGGGCAGCGGCCTTTGAGCCTACTCTTTTCGATTTATAACTACATAGGGATTTTTAACGTGCTCGACACTGGACACGGGCCTCCGATCTCACTACCCAGAGGGACGAGTGGGCTAGTAGTTAAGTGACATGGCTCACAACCCAAAGGTGCTTTGTTCGATCCCCCACCACAGCACCGGTCGTTACCCCAGTGAAGCAAACTCTTAGTAAATGCAGGAGGAAGCAGACCCTTACATAAAATGTATGCCGAAGTCGGATGCACTGGGTCGGCAGGCGCAAATTAAAAACGGTAGTGCAATGCACACCGCCTTGGGGAATAGAGAAATATGGCAAACACCAAAAAAAAAAAAAAAAAAAACAACAACAGACATCAGGGGAAATTGTAACAGACGATCCACGTGACAAGAATCCCCGTCTCCACCGTTATTTGAACACGCGACTTCCAGCACCCGAGGCGGACACCTTACCTTGAGACCACTGAGCCCTCATTTAAGACAATAATTCAACACTTTATCCAAGAAGATATGAACTGTGAAATTGACATAAAGATCAGCTTTCTTAGTCCGTTTCGGTCAGATCTGCTTTGCGACAAGGGTGTCTTTTTTTATGACCATTTCTCTTTCTGCTGGCTATTGATCGGATTGGATTATGAAGACAACACCAAGTGTAACAGTTCCCGCCGGAGCAAGGGGAGTTTAGGATGCCTGAACATGTTAAAGCTTAAAGTTACATGAATGCATGTCAAGGTTACTCCCCGTCTCAGCAAAGGAGAATAGAGTTGGGTTAAGGAATGTGGACAGGTAGAAACTGACCACTGGCCTTCCGATTTTGGTAGGGGGAGATTGATTGACAGACGAAATTGGCAGCGGGGCTTGCTGCGAGAGAATGAGTGACAGGTGTGCAAAGTGTTTCGGTCCAATGGGACTGAAGATGGCCATCACCTGAGATCGATTGGTCAAGCTCTGGCCTTGCTTGAGGATATATAACTCGAGACAAAGTTTAGCTCGGGAGGCTGGATAGAGGGATGGAGAGAGGCTGGAGAGAGTGGCTGTATGGAGGAGAGTGAGAGAGTGAGAGAGAGAGACTGAATGTAGATAGTATGTTTAACTCACCGACTTAGATAGAGGAGCGATTGATAGACGGTTGGACGAATGTTTAGTGATAGAACAGGATCGCTCAAATAGGTGAATGAGTTTTGCATTAATAGATAATCTGAAAGTGTGTTTGTAAGCAAAGACACATTGTGAACGAGTTATGTCGAGATCGCCCGCCTGAGGGGATTTCAGTGAGAAAGAGTATTTGATAAGGTGTGCTGAAGACGCAGTTAAGGCGATGTGTGTGTGATGTAATTGCAAGGCAATAGAACTGGGTTTTAGATAGTTGGGAATTCCATCAATAGTTAATGCTTACAATTCCCGTTTTAGTAGAATGTTTAGTTAAGATATGTATTATATTGTGTTTGTAATTTCTCTACTCATTCTATGATATGAGTATGATATAATAAATATCCCACCTGCTGTGTGATATGTCATTTACTGAGTATGGTCATGATGATGTGGATGAGTGTGAGAATGTTCTAAGTTAGAATAACGGCCAGAGCAAACAGTGGGATGTGCTACACACACAAAAAATGTGTTTCAATGGATTTGGAACAAAACAACATGGTCTGGCCTGTCATATTAACTTGGCTCTTATGTTCCATAACCGGGATGTAGATGCAGATTAGAATAAATATTATTAATGAGAGGCCACACAAATGAGGATTGAGAATACACAGAGAATGAACGAAGATGTCGAGAATCAATGGATCTAGCGACAATAAGATTGCAGCATCATGGGGAAATGGGCTGATCAACACTACGACTTCTACAAAGAAGACAGCTACTTTAATTTAACTAGAGAGGAGCAAGTCATCATCTTCTCACTGAGAACTGGGCACAACAGACTCAATGGTTCAGCTTTACACCAAAATGAGGATTGGGACAAATGACAAGTGTCCATGTGGGGAGCATACCATGACTGTGGAACACATCCTACAAAGCTGCATGCTCACAGAGGAAATACTGGCCTGTCGAGGCAGACATGAGACAAAAGCTGTATGGAGATAAAACAACCTTATAAATTACAGTCCTTTGTAAGAGAAACCGGGACCTTCATCTGAGAATGAACGACGACGACGACAGTAGGAGGAGGAAGAGGAAGAGGAAAGAAAGAAGAAGAAAGAAAGGAAGAAAGAAAGAAAGAAAGAAAGAAAGGAAGGAAGGAAGGAAGGAAGGAAGAAAGAAAGAAAGGAAGGAAGGAAGGAAGGAAGGAAAGAAGGAAGGAAGGAAGAAGTAACAAAGAGGAGGGAAAAAAGGAAGAGGTAAGAAGAAGGAAGAAGGAAGAGGAAGAAAAAGGAAGAAAACATAACGGGCAGACAGAGAGGCAGGCAGACAGACAAGGGCGGGCGCGCACGCACGCACGCACGCGCACACACACACACGCGCGCGCGCGTTAGGTAGATAGTTAACATCAAGCCATGGATGAAATCGAACCACATCAAATAATCCCATCTGTGACAAATAATAACATTGAGAAGATGATGAAAGCTATAGGCTACAAGCCACCATTTTTACTGATTTCCTGCTTTACAACACGATACCTTTGAATAAGAAGCGAGGATCATTGTGGCGTAAAGGTATGAAAAATGTTTTCTAGCTGAAGCTCCATGACGAGACAGCGATATTATTACGTCAAGATACACAAGAATGGAAACAGGAATATTTTTTATAACACAATAACAACACACATCTTGAGTCGTAGCATATAGGACAAATAGATAGAGACAGGTAGCACAACAGACGAATATATATATATATACATATATATATATGATTTTCTATAGGTTTCATGACACAGTCCACCTTAATCAGCACGCTCTGGATGTGAGGAAAGCTACGACAACCTTCCACTTAACGTTCTTTTTATGGAGCACAAAAACAGTAATCCTACTCATTGTCGGCATTCAACAACAACAACCCCTTCGGTGCTAAACAAAAATCCAGATAACACAACGATGCTTCTGTTTGGTGCATGTTAATAGTGGGATGGCCATATTTGAGCTGCGATTATGACGTTATGTTGTTAGTCTGCGCCGTGATGGCAAGTGCAGGACACTTTTGACATCCTTATCAATCATATTAACACGTTACAATAAAAAGGTATGGTTTTTATCCTTTATAATCCATTTTTCAGGTTTTCATTTGAAGCCCACTTGTACATGAGTGCTAAAGGAACTTGTGTATTGGTTGTTATATGCACTTAAAAGATGAAAGGGGGGGGGGGGGGGGGAAGCGAGAAGTTATGATTCTGTGGTGGTCTGTATCCTAACTCGCCGTATTGCCGAGACATGCATTAAATTCGGTGGTTGTCTGTATCCTAACTCGCCGTATTGCCGAGAGATGCATGTCAATTCGGTGGTTGTCTGTACCCTAACTCGCCGTATTGCCGAGACAATAATGTCAATTCGGTGGTGGTCTGTATCTTAACTCGCCGTATTACCGAGACATGCATGTCAATTCGGTGGTGGTCTGTATCCTAACTCGCCGTATTACCGAGACATGCATGTCAATTCGGTGGTGGTCTGTATCCTAACTCGCCGTATTGTCGAGACATGTATGTCGTTTAGAACAGCAACAACATCGAGTGGTAGGACGAAACAGCTTAACTGTGCCTGGCACAGGCTGTGAAATAGGATACTTGCCAGTTAGGGTCACTAGGAATGAAACCAAAGAAAACAAATAGACGGAAAGTGGGAAGTCGGCCATGCATGGCAAATATTGGCAGATGGTAGAGAATGCCGCGACAGGACATTACAGCCATATGTGGTCACTAATCACATGGTTCGCCATCTTCGCAACTATAGTGGGTTTCGAAACTCGTGCCTCTCTTTAAATAACTATTACACGACAACCATTCTAAAGAAATGGAAGATGCTTGTCGACATTACATAAAGGCGCCCCCCCCCCCCCCCCCCAAATGTGTGGAAACAAGCAGGCGGTTTTTATTATTGCTTCTTTGATGTTTACAAAAACCAGCAAGTGATAACAAGACAATTTTTTTTTAATTTTTGTTTACAGCATCTTAGAGGTATTCATTTGGTGTGCAATCTTGAAGACATGAATTTGCAAGTGTTTTGTTGATTTTTGCACGACTTACGGCAAATAGTTCTTATTTTCAACTGTTAGGTAGTAACTTCCGGTGCTCTGCGCACGCATTAACCAGAAATTGCCTTTATTGCATAGGCGTTGTACATTAAATTTGATATGGGCGAACAATGAGTCAGAGTCAAAGTCAAATTCGTAACACCTTCACAACAACGCAATGAAGGAATATAAATATCTTTTGCAGAGAAGCTAAGCGAGAGAGTCTTTATCTGTAAATTTTGGAATCTGATAAGAAAACAGTACACGTACTTGGTTTAAATTAACTGCCATTGCATAGTTGTCTACACGACTCTGGAAGTTTATATTTAAAGAAGTCAAGAAAGGAAGAAAGGAAATTGTAAGAAAGGAGGACAGGAAGTAAACTGTAGATAGTTTTGACACAAGACGTTCTTAGTTGAGAAATGATTAGGATGTTTGATTTGAAAGAAACAGTGACAGTGTGGCAAATGAAAAGTGGCTGGAAAGCAACAAAGGAATCAATGTATCGAAATATACGTTTTGGTGATCTGTAAAGGCTGGAGGCTTCACCTTCAGTAAATATGCTGGCGGGGAAAAAAACCCATTATTTGCGAGAAACTTCACCTACTTGCAGCGAGGGCAAGTGTTTACGAGCTAAGAGAAACGTGTCAAGAACGCTATGATATTTTGTTATTTTGACGAAACATGGATCAATACTCAATACACAAATGAAATGGAAGGCAGTCAGCAGACTGGAGGATTAAGAGGTTTATACCAAGTAGGATAGGATGAAGAAGCAGCAGCAGCAGTATTACCAAGTAGCGAAGCACAGCGATTGATAATAGCATATGCTGGTAGTAGACATAATGAGTTGGTAAATAATGCGGAACTAGTTTTTAAACAGACAATCGGGACTATCACAAAAAGATGACTGGCCACATATTTAGACAGTTGATTGAAAAAACTGTTCTTCCTTCCCTAGATATATCCTCTTGCATTATAATGGGCAATGCATCATACCACAACGAAGTGTCACAGGAGAACAAAGTTCCTATATCTTCGAGTACAAATAATGCAATAAAGTTATGGCTAAATAAGAACGCATTCAATTTAATTGAATGTATCTAGAACCAAAATTCCTTCCTCTTGTAAAGCCGACACAAAAGATATAGATATTTCATACAGACAAAATAATAATGTAGCATGGAGATAGGGGTATGAGGCGGCCATCTTACCATTGCACCATAAACACAGTAGAACCAGTGTTGGCAAAAGTTAAAGAATACGTTGCAGAGGAAAATTAAAACTGCAATGTTAAAAAAAACTTACACATGCCGCCCTCTCAAAGAAAGAACAAAATTATTCGTGATGATCATGTCTTACAAGATGAAGAGACATATTGACAAAAAATGATGATTTGTGTTTCATACAGCCGAGAGCAGTCATTAATATGTTAGACTTGTCTGACTAGGAATAAGTAGAAATATAGATTACATGTACTTTTACCAAGAAACATCTGACCAAGAAATTTACGGAAAAGAGGATGCGTAATGCTGAATACATTTTTGTACCAGAATTTATCATCATCTTTGAAAATAGATCCTTTTTCAGAACCATCAAGAAGATTGATGTCAGCACTGAATATAATCTATTCTTTTCCGTTCCGTCAGCTGTTTATACACATGAACCTATTCTTCTGCTTCTTTTTAATTTACCCATGAGTATTTTGCCAGGCGATACATTGTCGTTACAATAAGGACTTTTCGAACAAATTCACGAGCAAAGGCAATTGAAGCCGGTACTAGCATTTATGGATTTCTGCAATGTGAATTGAAGATACGCCTATGACTTATCAGGAGGATGCGTGGCCTTTCACAATCCCAACGTTTCGGGTTGATTCCAACTTGTGTCCAGTTTGGCAGATACTGGGTTTTTTTTCTCGGGCGAATGCTCCACGTACGGAAAGTAATGGCAACCTACCGTACTGCACACTTGCCATGAAACTTATAACAGCCAAATATGTGGCGGTTGTAAGAAGCTACGTTCTGTAAAAGGACATGATACTTACTTATCAAAGGTGAACAATGTGCTTAATTACTGATAAATTGTATTATTTATTTTAGGGGTAACATCATTATTTTGCGAACAAAGATACAAAAAACGTGTCAGTTTAAGAAAATCGTAGTATCTGCAGTTTTATGAATTATACATTTTTAATATCAAAGGAAATGTATGAGGGCTAGTACAAAATACACGTTGATACGTGCAAGGGTTATTGAGATATTAGATTAAATCTGAAGGAAAGAATTTTGAAATATATTAGAGTATTACTATTAAATATTGACATATGGGTAGAGGAAACTAACATCCGGTCAAAGAAAACATACTGATCAGATTATGGTAGTCAGGGTCAGGTGAAACATACTGATCAGAATATGTTAGTCAGGGTCAGGTGAAACATACTGATCAGATTATGTTAGTCAGGGTCAGATGAAACATACTGGTCAGATTATGGTAGTCAGGGTCAGGTGAAACATACTGATCAGAATATGTTAGGGTCAGGTGAAACATACTGATCAGACTATGTTAGTCAGGGTCAGGTGAAACATACTGATCAGACTATGTTAGTCAGTGTCACGTGAAACATACTGATCAGACTATGTTAGTCAGGGTCAGTTGAAACATACTGATCAGAGTTATCGGGGTTAGCTGAAACACACTGATCAGACTTGTCAGGGTCAGACAAAACATACTGATTAGACTGTTAGTCCGAGTCAGACAAAACATACTGATCAGACTGTTAGTCCGAGTCAGACAAAACATACTGATCAGACTGTTAGTCCGAGTCAGACAAAACATACTGATCAGACTGTTAGTCAGAGTCAGACAAAACATACTGATCAGACTGTTAGTCCGAGTCAGACAAAACATACTGATCAGACTGTTAGTCCGAGTCAGACAAAACATACTGATCAGACTGTTAGTCCGAGTCAGACAAAACATACTGATCAGACTGTTAGTCCGAGTCAGACAAAACATACTGATCAGACTGTTAGTCAGAGTCAGACAAAACATACTGATCAGACTGTTAGTCCGAGTCAGACAAAACATACTGATCAGACTATGTTAGTCAGGGTCAGGTGAAACATACTGATCAGACTATGTTAGTCAGGGTCAGGTGAACTTGTGTTCTGTTGCTGGCTGGTCATTTTTGTTTTCGTTATCCCTTTAACCCTGTAGATTATTTTAGGCATATCCTAGCTGGGTATGCATGGTTCTGCTTCGCGGTTTTCGATTTCGGCTTCAAGGACGTCCGCATATTTTCTGTTGATTTCTCTGGCCAGATGGTTGAGGTTTTTCCTTAGTAGTCTGTTTTTAGTTTTCAAACCGATAAAATTGGTAACCCATTTTGGTTTGAATTCACGGACATAGGTCTGAAGAGATTATGTTTGGTATAAATGGTTTTCGGTGATGTCTTTCCTGAAACTGTTTCACTAAACATATTACATTGTTAGTCTTGCGTGTTTTTCTCGTGAATTTGTTTACTTTTATAGTGCAATCGTCACTAGAAGACCCGGGGTGTGAAATGAGGGAATCCTATAGAAAGAAGTTGTTTACTTTTGTAGTGAGAGTGTTACTACACGAGAGAGTTGTTGTTTTTTTTAACCGAGAAATGTCATGTCTGTCATAGATAAATATAGAATTTAATGGCTTTATCGTATTATAAGATTGACTAAAAACGACATGTCGCGCAAGTCTATAATACCAGACAGCAATACTTTAAAGTAAAAGGAAAATCAGGACAAAAGCATGGACTGATGGAATTGAAGAAACATGCGAAGTTATATATTGAAAATGTCAAACACCACACAGATGGCCGACGAAATCAGAATGCACCAAACCACGATATATGCCGATTGGTGAGAATATAATATAATGATTTTGTTTATTCTTAAATATGTTTTATTTTGTTAAACAATGTCTCTGGCATTCACTTATAAGAAGCTTGGAAACATTTATAATCGGTTTATGTTTGTCTTCCAACGCGTGTTCTTCAGGTTACTTCAGAAGACTCGAAATACGTCTATATCTAATTTTCAAAACAGCTTGAAATGTGACTCTTCATTTAGCTAAATACTGCCGTACCCCAGTACGACAACCCTCATCCCCTTGATTCGTATATGGCTATAACACGCCATTGTTATAAGACGTAAGAGACTAGCCCGAACCTCTCCTTCCGATAGTATAAACAATTCCACTACCAGAAGGCCACAACGTGAACTTTGCCGCCAGAGGATATTTGAGACAGACGCCTTCGGAGATTTAATTTGAGTTGAGATGGTATCCTTGCCTTCGCCTGTGGTTCTAGTATTTTGAAAACAGAAAACCGAGTCGAATCTACAGGTCACGTGCAAGACATTAGCACAGACAAGAGAAGAAGACAAAGAAACAAAACTAAATAGAAGATGCAAGTCAGTATTCAAAACAAACATTCTGACATCTTGCCCTTTTTCCTCTCTGTATTCTTTCAGACGTTAACTCGAATATATTATAAGAAAGTACTAGGGAATCTAAGATTATTGGCACAAGCATAGCGGTGGTCCTGGAGCGGCCGATGGCCATAGCCTGCCTGTCTGAGGGGGTTTACATCAAAAGGGAGCACATTGGCAATACGGAAGGCAAGAAGGATCTTCATTGCTCCAGAGAACGTGTATAGAAGTTCAAAAACATCGAGTCAAAGACATAGGCAAGGCGTCAGTAGTCAACAAAGGGGGTGTGGAAGATGGTTCAGACATCCAATAAACACGTGACTAGAAAGAATGTTGGGGTGAAATAGTACGGCAGGGTCAATAGAGTGAACCCGTGGAACAGAAGTGGACAGGTGGCTGTGGAACTAGACATGATGGGAAGGAATTGGCGTTGCTTGGAGCAGCGATTCTCAAACTCTTTTTTCTAGTCCTTCCATTTCACCTTTGTTCAGAATATAATTTCCCCTTCCGTTTTACCTTTGTTCAGAATATCATTCCCTCTTTCTCCCCCCTCTGTTCAAAATACCCTCCCCCTCTCCCCACCTATTCCAAGATAGCCTAACGCAAACGGTCAGCACACTATACCGAATAGTGTTCCCATTTTCACCCACCCCCAAAAAAACAACCTTAAGGCATCCTTTTGTGAGGACCCGGATGTGATCGCAAGACAGTCACTATTCCGGGTTCAAAAGGACAGGAGATATAGTGGCAGACCGGCCGAAGCACACTTGGCGACGGCACCTGGGTGCCAACTTGGGGAGGGCGGGATTAACTTGGCAGATGTTGGGGACGGGTAACTAACGACAAGCAGACATGGCATGTGTTGGCTGATGGGGGATGAACGGTTTTGATTGATTGATTGTTTGACTTGAGTGATTGATGAAATGGTACTTCTTTATCGTTCGTTCTCAAACTCCCGCTACCATGCCATGAAAAAGGCTTTGCAAATAGCATGTTTCCTGATAACGGAATACGTTGTGTCGTAGTTGGCAGCTTGCCTGCGATATTTGCAACTTTCGGTCCTACAAATCCGACTTCAGCAATCACTTTCGGGTACCGTGTTGGCCTTTCCTCTTCAATCACTTCTCCTTAGCCGGTCTACCCTGATGCACCCAGTTATCTATGATCACCGCGTCGAGGTGCAGATAACTCTGGATCGCTGTCAGTTTCAGCGCTGTTTTACTGCAATAGTATTAGGGTGTGTTTTTTTCACATTGTGAGGTTGCCAACCCTACGCACATCATTCTTTAGTTGTCTCTTACGACATACACAGGCGCAAACAGTGCTTCTATTATGTATGTCTTGGGAACCACTCGAGTGCTTTTAATTACCAGAAGAACGCATCTCGTTTCCATTTGATTGCATGTGTTTACAGATGGAAAGCTGTTGAACACTAACTTGACACATATTGGCAACTGTTTAAGTCGCCGGCACATTGTTATTGGATTACTGCATGGCTCACTCTGTCATACATGACATACAATAACTACAATTCTTCATCCTTCTCTTTCTCGCTTGCTCTCTCCTATTCCTTTCTCTCTTCCGTCGTCTCGCCTCAATTTCCCTCTATCTCTACCTTCGTCACTCTCTCACTCACATACACACTTACACACATCGATCCCAGACACCGCTTGGATTTATAGATGTAGTTAAAGTAAGGTTATGTGGAGATAGAGAGGGAGAGACAGCGACAGAGAGAGTGAGTGAGTGAGAGAGAGATAGAGAGGAGGGGAGATTCTAATATTATAGCTGCATGTAAGTCTACTAGGGTGACTGATCGAGAGGCAAGTCTCTCAAATCGATGAACGCAAACTACGTGGGTTCGGGGCCGGCAGGTTTGATGCCCCCACCCTACCATGGTCTCAAAAAGGTGGGACCAGGGTTCCTGCATCCTGAATTACCCCCAGTCGTCTTGACTTATGTCTTGCCACTGGCCCAAGGTAGTTCGGGACTAGAGAGTGAGGTAAATGACCAGCGCAGCCTCTTGCTCGAGAGTGAGAGAGGGGGGGAGAGAGGGGGAGAGAGAGAGGGAGAAAAAGAGACAGGGAGAGAAAGAGACAGAGGGAGAGAAAGAGACAGGGAGAGAAAGAGACAGAGGGAGAGAAAGAGACATAGAGATAGAGTGGGGCGGATGAGAGAGAGGGATGGACATAGGAAGAGAGAGGGGGCGAGAGAGAGAGAGTGGGGGAGAAATAGAGGGAGGAGAAGAGAGGGAGGGAGAGAGGGAGAGAGTGTGGGATAGAGTGTGAGAGAGACAGCGGGAGAGAGAGGGCGGGAGAGAGAGGGCGGGAGAGAAGGAGAGGGACAGAGGGAGAGAGAGATAAAAAGAGCGGGAGAAAGAAAGGAGATAGTAACACATTCTACTATTACAGCTGCATGTTACAGTAAGTCTGCTCAACGAGTGGAGGTAGAGAGAAGATAGAGAGATTAAAATATTCTACTTTTACAGCTGCATTTTAAAGTGAGATCAACTTGCAATCAGAGTGACAGAGAGAGAGAGAGAGAGAGAGTGACAGCGAAATCCTCTACTTGATATGCACGTAAAATTACGCCCAATAGACTCAACGAAAGAGTCAAGAGTGAGAGACAGACATATAAATATATATTCTACTACGCGTATGTAAAGCTAAGACAAACATACCGAGAGAGAGAGAGAGAGAGAGAGACAGAGATAGAGAGTGACAGTGTCCATAAAATACTAACATATTCTGCATATCTCCTTCTAGAGTATAGCTGCGCGCGCGTGCCTGTGTGTGTCGTCATTCTACTCGGATCTCTGCAAATGAATTAGTTATGGACGTTTGTTCTTCATTCGATTGTCGCTGCTAATAATAGCAGCGATCGCAATAATAACAATAACCCTAAGTCACGCCTACTCTCGCAACCCCTATAACAATCACCCGAGTTATGTGCGGACTGACGTTAATCTGACACAGTACACAAGATTGTAGGGGTAAATGAGCCGAATCGACGGGGCATTCCTGTTTGGCCTTAGTGGGTGGTAAGTTAGTTCTTTGTCAAAGCCAATTTGGTCGGAATATTGGGACTGTTAGATACAGCTGATTACAGTGGGAGTCGTTCTAAGCTAAAAAGGGGATACTAGCAAATACGACGACAAGTGTCTAATTCTCGTAGCTATCTTCTTCTTCTTCATCACGTTTTTCTATTTCGTCTACACATGAAGTCCTGCTCTCTGAATTTGCTGTAGTAGAGAGTTGTTGAAGACTTCCAAACAGTTTCGCTCGAGAATTCGTCCGCTCTGTAGGTCTGTGCCCAGTACGCAATAGGCTAAGCATGCAACAGTGTTGCAGGATATGTTCGGCTGTCCATGCTGCCTGCCCACACGTCTATATGGGCGATAGAGCCCATTTTAGTATGTGCACATGACCATTCAATCTGTTCTCATGCGAGACATCATTAGCTGCTCCCGCTCGATCAATGCAGTGACAGTTGTCTCTCGTTTGGTCGACCTTCCTTCGTGGTTGTGCACAACTGTTGGTCGCAGCTACTGGTGAATGGCTAATTCCTGATAACGGCTCTTTGGTAGCCGGTTACAGTGGCTCTTTTTGCATTCTGAAGTGTAAAATGAGAAGGTGAACCGTACTACTCCTCCTGGCTGAAGTACAATGAGAGGCTCCTGAGTGGCTCACCTCCTTTGGGGATTCGTGTCGACAGATACATGTGATACACCCTGATTTCAGGAGCACTAACGAAAATGTGTGATTGATGGGGTCTTGATCGGCATGTGTCAGACGCCCTTCCCTTTCTTCTTCTTCTTTTCGCCAGGTTATGATGAGGTGTTTTTTTTTTGTCCAGGCCCTAATATGTGCTTGTGCCTTTCAGCGTCAGGTTATGAAGAGGTTTCTTGCCCGGGCCCTAGTATGTGCTTGTGTCTTTCAGCGTCAGGTTATGAAGAGGTTTCTTGACCGGGCCTTAGTATGTGCTTGTGTCTTTCAGCGTCAGGTTATGAAGAGGTTTCTTGCCCGGGCCCTAGTATGTGCTTGTGTCTTTCAGCGTCAGGTTATGAAGAGGTTTCTTGACCGGGCCTTAGTATGTGCTTGTGTCTTTCAACGCCAGGTTATGAGGAGGTTTCTTGACCGGGCCTTAGTATGTGCTTGTGTCTTTCAGCGTCAGGTTATGAAGAGGTTTCTTGCCCGGGCCCTAGTATGTGCTTGTGTCTTTCAGCGTCAGGTTATGAAGAGGTTTCTTGACCGGGCCTTAGTATGTGCTTGTGTCTTTCAACGCCAGGTTATGAGGAGGTTTCTTGCCCGGGCCCTAGTATGTGCTTGTGTCTTTCAACGCCAGGTTATGAGTAGGTTTCTTGACCGGGCCTTAGTATGTGCTTGTGTCTTTCAACGCCAGGTTATGAGGAGGTTTCTTGACCGGGCCTTAGTATGTGCTTGTGTCTTTCAACGCCAGGTTATGAAGAGGTTTCTTGACCGGGCCTTAGTATGTGCTTGTGTCTTTCAACGCCAGGTTATGAGGATGTTTCTTGACCGGGCCTTAGTATGTGCTTGTGTCTTTCAACGCCAGGTTATGAGGAGGTTTCTTGACCGGGCCTTAGTATGTGCTTGTGTCTTTCAACGCCAGGTTATGAAGAGGTTTCTTGACCGGGCCTTAGTATGTGCTTGTGTCTTTCAACGCCAGGTTATGAGGAAGTTTCTTGACCGGGCCTTAGTATGTGCTTGTGTCTTTCAACGCCAGGTTATGAAGAGGTTTCTTGACCGGGCCTTAGTATGTGCTTGTGTCTTTCAACGCCAGGTTATGAAGAGTTTTCTTTACCGGGCCTTAGTATATGCTTGTGTCTTTCAACGCCAGGTTATGAGGAGGTTTCTTGCCCGGGCCCTAGTATATGCTTGTGTCTTTCAACGCCAGGTTATGAAGAGGTTTCTTGCCAGAGGCCCTAGTATATGCTTGTGTCTTTCAACGCCAGGTTATGAGGAGGTTTCTTGCCCGGGCCCTAGTATATGCTTGTGTCTTTCAATGCCAGGTTATGAGGAGGTTTCTTGCCCGGGCCCTAGTATGTGCTTGTGTCTTTCAACGCCATGTTATGATGAGGTTTCTTGCCCGGGCCCTAGTATGTGCTTGTGTCTTTCAACGCCAGGTTATGAGGAGGTTTCTTGCCTGGGTCCTAGTATATGCTTCGTACACAGGGAGCTTCACGGAGTCTGTTATTTCTGCTTTTCATCTTTTGCGTGGTCTGAACTTGGCTTTGTATCCATTGTATCTGTACAGCATTGCTTTCTGGGGGATACACATGACGCTGTTGTTGTTGTTGTTGTTGAATGCCGACAATGTGTAGGATTACTATTTTGTGCGCCCTAAAAAGGACGTTAAGTGGTGGGTTGTAGTAGCTTTCCTCACATCCCGAGCGTGCTAATGAAGTTGGACCGGGGGTCATCCAGGCGGTTGTGCTATGCTTGACTTCATCTGTGTGTCGCTCACTACGATCCGTCACCATGTTGGCCAGGCTGCCATGAAAACAATCCGTTTCCAGGTAGGGCTACGAGAAAGCCAAGGTGTAGGTCTTGTCCAGTATGTTTTGCCTGAACCAGATTAACATGTATATTTTGCCTAACCAGACGTGAGTTTTCCTTCCCACGCGAGATGTTTTGTCTACTCGTATGAGGCTGCTGCTTTGTTCAATTATGATTTTCTGTTTTTCTTATTTCTTTTTCTTCTTCGTACGCTGTCAGACGTCAATTTTTTTTATTTGAAAGAGGGCGAGAGCGTACAGTGAGGTAGAGTTGACTTCTAACAGTCCTCTTATCGCTAAAGAAATAATTAAGAAGGACGAACATCTGGACCTTATAGAAGATGTGGTCTGACCTCAGTGATATAAAGACAATTCAAAACCAGTAACAACACGTCTTAAGTGGCTCTCGTGTAATTCATGTGAAGCAAGAACAGTACACGGAAACTTTTCAATTCGTGGTAAAAGGACGACTAAAGAGGGGCTGATGTTCTAGAAACCTCATCATGTCATAGCATTGCTACGAAACTACTTCCTGTAGAAGGGTCACGTAAGGTGCTGGTAGATGTCCTATGTTTCACGGGGAGCCAACAGGCTCGCGAATGAACATAAGAAATGAGAATTAGGTGAAACAACAAAATAAACAATGTGTAGATACAATAGGAATAGATTACAATACACAACAACATATTCATATATATATATATATACAGAAAGAGAGTTAGACAGAGAGAGAGAGAGGAGAGAGAGAGAGAAAGGGAGAGATTAAGAAACGGTTACGTATGCTCTCTCTTATTCTTGTGCCAAATTTGAGAAATTTATTCAAGAGTTTTCTAGCAAACCCAGGAAGGGAACTGCTCGTGGAAGTCTTTCCTCAAATGTAATTGTCGGAACGTGCACAGCCACGAGATGGACAATATTCTACATTACATGGTTATATATCACTAATACGTTATCTCAGTGTGGCAGTGCTCCTGATCTAGTCCCCGTCAAACACTGAACCCTTCTGGGAACAACTCGGGTAATATATTGGTGTTGGTGTGTAAATCGAGGGATAGCTTGGTTTTCAATCCCAACATTCCGGATTCGAAATCACTTCGTGTCCAGTTTGACTGGGCATGTAGTGCATTCTTCTCGGTGACCAGTTCTCCGCGTACAGAAAGGATTGGCAAAACTATTGTACTGTAAAACTACCAAAAAATGAATGTATTACAAGCAGATATATCATACACACATGCATACACTGGCCAATACGTTCACGCTACAAGCAGATACATAATACACACATACATACACTGGCCAATACGTTCACGCTACAAACAGATACATAATACACACATACATTCACTGGCCAATACTTTCACGCTACAAACAGATACACAATTCACACATATATACACTGGCCAATACGTTCACGCTACAAACAGATACACACACGTATCTATTCACTACTCAATACGCTATGACATGGAAGTAATTGTAAAAATGTATACAGCATGAGTTAGACCTAGATTGGAGTACTGCGTACAAATGTGGAGTCCTTATCCTAAATGGTATATAACCAAGCTGGAAAGGATCAAGATGCTGAACAGTACACCAGCTGCAGTGGTCAGCGACACATAGTTAACTGCTAAAGTCAAGGTCAGCGAACCAGAGCTGCCTAGACCCTTTTACACCTACATGTGGTGATCCTGGATGCAAGACTGCAACAGAAAATACTGGCTAAGGGAAGTCATTGAAGACGAAAGGCTAACCCAGTACTCAGAAATGCCTGCTGAAGTCTTGAAATATCGCAGTCAAGCTGTAAACTACGACACAACGCATTCCGATCTCTGGACTACATCCTGTTACTTGCAAAGTCCTTTTCATGGCGTGGTAGCGGGAGACTGAGAACGAAGAAGAAGAAGAAGAAGAAGAAGAAGAAGAAGAAGAGGAAGAAGAAGAAGAAGAGGAAGAAGAGGAAGAAGAAAAGATTTAAAGAAGAGCAACAAGTGGGATTCTAGAATTATAATTATGAGGAAAGACTACGAAAAACCGACCAACAGTGTCAAGAAAAGAGAAGAACGAGGTGACAATACAGGTTTATAAGATAATCAAAGAAACGGATAAATTAGACTATGACAAGTTTTTTAAAGTCCAGTCGGCTACAAGAACAAGGGGCGCAGCCACACATTAATTAAAGAAAGGGCCAGATTAGACACAGGACTTTTCTTGTAGTCAGAGAGTGGTGAATGCTTGGAATGCATTGCCACGGGAAATAGTGGAGGCAGGGTCAATTAATGCATTAAAAATAGATTAGATGTGCATTGTTGTTTTTAGATCAAGTGAATGGTAAAGAAACTGGTTGTTTACGAACTCTGCAGTCTTGTAAACCAGTATAACGACGTTAAGTAGTACCTAAACGACTACGGTCTGGGGCAGAAAGGGGCGCGCTTTCACCAGTAGAACCTAGAAAGGCAAACATTTAAACAAAAACCAAACAATATATTAAAGAGACAAGAGGCACTACCACAGACAAGAACAAAGTGAGACATAAACATATACTTACCAAATACCACATAACCGGCCATTTGGGATCGTTGAAGTGTGTGTTCCTTTTCTTTCTACTTTTGGCTACCTGTTGCTCAACCCATAATACCTAGAAGACAAGATAATAATAGTAACGTTAATGGTGGCGGCGATTTGGAGCTTGACATGATGATGGTAACGTGCAGTACATGTATATCATTCGTGATTAGTATTATCTAATTGACTTGATTAGTGCCATGCATTTCATTGGCTTAATCAGTGTCACACAGGCGCATCATTTTATTGGCTTAATGAGTGTCACACAGGCGCATCATTTCATTGGCTTAATGAGTGTCACACAGGCGCATCATTTTATTGGCTTAATCAGTGTCACACAGGCGCATCATTTCATTGGCTTAATGGGTGTCACACAGGCGCATCATTTTATTGGCTTAATCTGTGTCACACAGGCGCATCATTTTATTGGCTTAATCAGTGTCACACAGGCGCATCATTTCATTGGCTTAATCAGTGTCACACAGGCGCATCATTTTATTGGCTTAATCAGTGTCACACAGGCGCATCATTTTATTGGCTTAATCAGTTTCACACGGGCGCATCATTTCATTGGCTTGATCTTACCACACATTTCATTGCCTTAATCAGTTTCACACAGGCGCATCATTTCATTCGCTTAATCAGTTTCACACAAGCCCATCATTTCATTGGCTTAATCTTACCACTCATTTCATTAGCTTAATCAGTGTCGTGTGTTTGAAAGACTGGACGAGTAACTATGTATCCATGCAGTTTAATCAGTTTCGCTCATGATTTCATTAGCATCACTCGCCATTTAATTAATTCAACCTGCATCACTCGCCATTTAATTAATTCAACCTGCATCACTCGCCATTTAATTAGTTAAATCTTCTTCACTCGCCATTTCATTGATTCAATCTCCTTCACTCGCCATTTCATTGGTTAAATCTAGAACACTCACCATTTCATTAATTCAACCTGCATCACTCACCATTTCATTAATTCAACCTGCATCACTCGCCATTTAATTAATTCAACCTGCATAACTCGCCATTTAATTAGTTAAATCTTCTTCAGTCGCCATTTCATTGATTCAATCTCCTTCACTCGCCATTTCATTGGTTAAATCTAGAACACTCACCATTTCATTAATTCAACCTGCATCACTCACCATTTCATTAATTCAACCTGCATCACTCACCATTTCATTAATTCAACCTGCATCACTCACCATTTCATTAATTCAACCTGCATCACTCGCCATTTAATTAATTCAACCTGCATCACTTGCCATTTAATTAGTTAAATCTTCTTCACTCGCCATTTCATTGATTCAATCTCCTTCACTCGCCATTTCATTGGTTAAATCTAGAACACTCACCATTTCATTAATTCAATCTGCATCACTCGCGATTTCATTAATTCAATCTGCATCACTCGCCATTTCATTGGTTAAATCGGCATCCCTCGCCATTTCATTGATTCAATCTACATTCCTCGCCATTTCATTGATTCAATCTGCATCACTCGCCATTTCAATGATTTCTGCTACTTCTTCGTTCGTCTTCAAACTGTTAACTTGTATGACTCTAACAAAGACATCAGTCAACTCGTGGCTATGTACACTTTCGTAGATGTCCCACAGAAGGACATTGGTTTTTGTCATGTGCTATTCCTTTCACTATAATAAGATAGACAGGACCACAACAGGCGTTAATAATTTAATCATCACTCATTATTGCATTGGTTTAACATCTATCACTCATTGGTTCATTTATTTAATCTCTTTCACTCATTGTATTTGTATATTCTCTATCACTCATTAGTTCACGATTAAATTTCCATCACTAGTCAGTTTATTGGTTTAATCTACATCGCTCAAAATTGCATTGGTTTAACCTGTATCCCTCATCAGTTCATTAGTTTAATCTCAATCACTCATCAGTTCCCTGGTATAATCGTATACACTCATCAGTTGATTGGTGTAATCTTAATCACTCATCAGTTGATTGGTTTAATTTCAATCACTTATCAGTTTATTTGTTTTTATCTTAATCACTCATCAGTGGATTGGTTTAATTTCAATCACTTATTAGTTCACTGGTTTAATTTTAATCACTAATCAGTGCATTGGTTTAATTGTAATCACTCATCAGTTTATTGGTTTAATCTCAATCACTCGTCAGTTTAATGGTTTAACCTCAATCACTCGTCAGTGTATTGGTTTATTTGTCTTCGCCGTACGCCCTGAAAAGAAAGTAGTTAACATTAAGGCTGCGGTATCTTCATCGTTCAGCCCGACACGTCCAGTTTCAGCTAAGCAATAGGAAGGCAAATAAGGGATCAAGATGCTGAGCAGCGCATGAGCTGCAGTGGTCAGCGACCCATAGCTGACTGCTAGCGTCAGGGCCAGCGAACCATAGCTGCCAAGACCCTTCTATACCTCCACGCGGTGATCCTAGAAAACAGACTGCAGCAGGGCAGACTGGCTAAGGAGAAGGGATCGAAGAGGGAAAGTTAACCCGGTACTCAAAAAATGCTTGCTGAAGTCGGATGTGTTGGACCGAAAGGTGCAAATATCGCAGCGAAGCTGTAAACTACGACACAACGCATTCAGTTCTCTGGACTACATTCTGCTACTTAAGCCCCTTCAGGGTTTGGTAGTGGGAGATTGAGAACGAACGAACGAAGAAGAAGAAGAAGAGAAGAAGAAGAAGAAAGGCGTAGATATCGCAGCCACGCTGTAAACTACGACACAACGCCCTGTACAGAAGGAACACCGGGGAAGAAGATGAAGACTGCCGTTGTCCTATTACTCAGAATCTTCATAAAACAAATAGGCAACAAAAGAATTACGTAAGAATTACTTTGAGAAAAAGAAACTTCCACATTTGGCATTCATATTTTCAAGAACAATTCATCCATACCCTCCGACATTTTGGTTAACCCCACGACGAACTTTTCATCCACCAACTTCCTGGATCCGAAATATTTTACCTGACGCTTGGATCCAAACAAATTGTTATCACCATGTTATACCAGGTGCATCGTAATGGCGACGAAAGAGGGCTTAGCATCGCTTTTACCTGTAGTTCACCTGAGCCGGTAACACAACCGATTCTCTCTCCATTTTCGCCCCGACAATTGATGACAGTAATCTGGTGGTCACCACAGTCGTGGTGCCATTTTAATCTGCACTCAACACAGATCTCACCATTCCGATATATTCACACAACATAACCTCTGTCTATATGCACAATTACATCACTCAATTGCAGCTGAAACTCGTAGGAGCTAGTCATGTTGTCAGATCGGATTTAGAGCCGCACCAATTCAAATATTTGGTCTCAGCTGGTGCTCATGATTCCGTCTCTTGTTTTTATGGCACGATTCAAACAATCGATTAATTTCCGTCCATAGCTTGGTATTTGCTTCCCACGTATATATATTCTACATCACTTGATGTTTGCTTCCCACACTACTCGGTGTTTCCGTCTAACGTCTATATTTGTCAATCACTTGGTGTGTTCATCTAACGTAAATAAATTATCCATCCCTTGGTCTCTTGATGTTTCCATCTCATGTATACAGATTGTCCATCTCTTGGTGTTTCCATCTTATGTATACAGATTGTCCATCTCTTGGTGTTTCCATCTTATGTATACAGATTGTCCATCTCTTGGTGTTTCCATCTTATGTATACAGATTGTCCATCTCTTGGTGTTTCCATCTTATGTATACAGATTGTCCATCTCTTGGTGTTTCCATCTCATGTATACAGATTGTCCATCACTTGGTGCTTTTGTCTTACATAAAGATCATCTATCGTTTGGCGACTGCCTCTGACTTACATAGACCATACGTTGAGTTCTGCTGACCCAAACCTTTTATTTCAACTATAGGTACATTATAGGTAAGTAAGTAACATGTCCTTTACATAACGTCGCTTCTTCCAACCGCCACCTATCTGGCTGTTATAAATTTCTTGGGAAGGACACAGCGCTGTAGGTTGCCAGTACTTTCCATTCGTGGAGGAGCGAAAAAAAAAATAATGTCCGCCAAACTGGACACGAGAATGATTCGAACCGGGGTACGTTGGGATTGTGAAACCTAGGCCACGCATCCTCCCTTACGTCTTGATGTTCATAATAAAAACCAATGTTATTAGCCTATGTATTCGCTGCACTTTCTAACACTATATGTTAATGCATATTTGCCCTAATTACAAATAACAAGTTTGCCTTCGAACAGCGTATGCTGATCGAAGCAGAAACAAAACATAGTTAGCAGTGCGTATTTTTTTAGATTGAAGCGGCCAACTGTAATAAACTACAGATGGCCATGGTTGAAGCGTTATGTTTGCGTAGTTTTCCTTCGAGAAAGCAATTCTGTGAAGTGCATCATGGTTTCAAAACGTAGTAGCTCTAGCTCTAATGATAGCAACAGCAAGAGGCAAAAGGGAAATATCGATTTGGAAGTGAAACAGAAGGTAATAACAGCACGACAGTGAATAATCAGTGAATGCTATAACTGAAATACAGTAATATTTACGTACAGTATCTTAGCTATTTAGTCAATATGGGTATACTACAGTATGGATACAAAATGAACACTATACAACATGATATTACTACCCACATTGTGTTATCGGGGCCAATTTTGGACATTGACAGGCAAAAATAAAAAGAAACATTGCAACAACAGAGATTAAATGTCTATGCAGAATGTTTGGAGTCACAAGAATGGATAGAATCAGAAACGAAGATATTAGGAGACAAGTAGGTACAACACCAGCGCTAGACCTCAACAAAAGACATCAAACCAAATGGTTCAGCCACGTGATACGACAAACACCAGATATTATCCCTCATAAAGTAATGATTTACAGATACAATTGATACAAATTCAAGGGCCGACAACGCAAATGATGAATAGCAGAAATAACAGAAGCAGTAATCATTCCCGTCTTCAAAGCACGTACTAGGGCCCGATCACAAAATCTCTTTATAACCTGTTCATAACCTGGGGCTGAAAGGCACAATCACATACTAGGGCCCGGTAAAAAAAACAACACATCTTTATAACCTGTTCATAACCTGGCGCTGAAAGGCACAATCACATACTAGGGCCCGGTAAAAAAAAAAACCTCTTTATAACCTGGCGCTGAAAGGCACAATCACATACTAGGGCCCGGTAAAAAAAACCTCTTTATAACCTGGCGCTGAAAGGCACAATCACATACTAGGGCCCGGTAAAAAAAAACCTCTTTATAACCTGGCGCTGAAAGGCACAATCACATACTAGGGCCCGGTAAAAAAAAAAACCTCTTTATAACCTGGCGCTGAAAGGCACAATCACATACTAGGGCCCGGTAAAAAAAAACCTCTTTATAACCTGGCGCTGAAAGGCACAATCACATACTAGGGCCCGGTAAAAAAAAACCTCTTTATAACCTGGCGCTGAAATGCACAAGTAGGACTTGAGCAAAAAGAAGACAGAATCTAACATAAGAAAAATGTATGGTACGTCCAAATCACAAATATGTATAGTGGACGATAAGAGACGCATTCCTGAGTGATCCGTGTATATGTGTATTAATATTATGGAATATAATTTTAAGAAAGATTTTCCGAGACAAGGTCAGGCGCGTTTTGTTGCGTTAAATTACGTCCTTCTTTAAACATCGTTGTCCAGTTCTTCACTGTTCTCTCACTGTGTCACCATACACTGCCTGCATTCTGCGATGAATGCCAACTAGTGGACATCTTTCTGCTGTTATAAACCGAATCACCGCTAGCTGATCAACTCTGGACGGATTCCGTTTCACGCCCGCCATTTTTTCAACGGGCTGCTGAGGAAACTGAGTCGGAGGATAATGAAATTTTGTAAACTTCACGGTTAGTATGTGATGTATACACCAGACGTGACGTCATCGTGAGCATGTTCACTTTACGCCTCATGTGTGTGTATACATATATTTTCGCACGCACGCACGCACGCAACCACGCACGCGCGCGCGCACGCGCAAGCACGCACGCACGCACGCACGCACACACACACACGCACGCACGCACGCACGCACACACACACACACGCGCGCGCGCGCGCGCGAGTTTCAGATATGAAGTAACAGCAATTTATGAATTACATTTTATAAGAGCGCGAACCATACATTTTTGTGTCATATTTTTAGGCAACACCCTTTGTACACATGTTCACTAGCTAGTGGATGCGCTATAGATAAGTCTTTTCATTTGATCTTTAACCATCTTTTTACAGCCTTAAATGTCGAGATCTGTCAGCCTCGACGATGAGGTGACAAGCAGAATAGCAAGGGCCAGCACAGCCTTTGGTAGAATGCGCTCAATGGTGTGGGCATGTCGTGGCATTAGCGTCAAGACCAAACTCAAAGTCTACTGTGCCACCATCATTCCAACCCTACTATATGCGTGCGAAAGCTGGACTGTATACTCTGGACATGCAAGGAGGTTAAACCACTTCCACACAGGTTGCCTGAGGCAAATATTCTACATCCGATGGCAAGATTGTGTCACTGACATCGAAGTTCTCTTGAGGGCTAACATGCCCAGCATCCATGCACTGTTAGAAAAAGCACGACTAGGATGGACCGGACACCTCGTCCGTATGTCAGACGAGCGGCTCCCAAAGAAGTCTCTCTACAACGAGCTGAGAGAGGGCGCCCAAAGAAACGTTTTAAAGACGGCCTGATGGACTCACCGAAAAGTTGCCAGATAGGCATCGACACTTGGGAATGTCTTGCGCAAAACAGATCTGACTGGAGAAGCGCAGTCAAAGTGGGTGTAGCTACCGGCGAAGACGACCGTTTTGTGAAAGCCCAAAGCAGACGCGAGACCCGGAAGTCCCGAACAGCGGGAAGACCATCACCTTCTACAAACCTCGTGTGTCCGTTATGTAGCAGATGTTTTCGTGCCCGCATTGGTCTGTTCAGCCACACCCAAAATGGAAATCTGGGACAATGATGATGTCGGCGGTCCTCATCGACAACGATCGGCAGCTAATGATATACATGACGAATGCAGAGGTGCAATCTCGCGCCTGTCTCCCAAGCATGTACACTCTCCTTAGGCAGCAGCGAAGATTACGATGACTTGGTCATGTTCGCCGCTTGGAAGATTGTCGCATTCCCAAAGATATCCTGTAGTGACAGTTGGCGGATGCCAAAAGAACAGTTGGCGGATGGCAAATGAACAGTTGGATGAGCACAGTTGAGGTTCAAAGATGTGTGTAGACGTGATATGAAAGCCCTGGACATGAGTCTGACATCCTGAGAAGGCGAAGCTGCAGACCAATCCAAGTGGAGATGTAACCTGAATGGCCACCTCACGTTTGGTGAAGAGCTCACGCTTGGTGAAGAGAATTCTTACAACACAGAGAAGTGAAAATAAAACGTGTAACAGTTTCAGCTGCAGCATGGGCGTTAAGGGCAGGGGTGATGGGGCTGGCGACTCTGGGAACAAAGGTTACCTGAATGTGTGCCAAGGTCAATCATTGTCTCGACACTAAGTCGACAAAGGAAACGAGGAGTTGGGGGAAGAATGTGTTCGGTACAGGTGGGAGGTTAGGAGCTGACCACTCTGACGTTTCGATTCAAGTAGTGGGGGATTGGTGACAGTCAGAAGCCGCCACGTTCTGCTGCGACATTTATAGTGAGATAAATTATGAGTGATTTGTCCAATAACAACAGAAGCCATTGGACAGACATGAAGTTGCTTGAGACTATATAATACTCGCAATGATGAACTCAGGAGACTGGCATGGAGAGAGCGAGAGAATGAGAGACTAGCTAACAGGCTGACTAGGAGAGCGAGTGATAGGCTGCTACTAGCTGGCAGGTTGACTACGAGTTTGTGAGATATAGAATGAGTTGCAGTATGACTGAACCAGCATACGCTTTCGAGTCTTGGCATGTCGTTCTACAAGTGTGTGTGTTGCACACCCTGTGACTAGAACAGATCTGAATATGTGTTGTGGATGCAGGACACCGAGTGAACGATGTGTGTTCTGAAGTATGCGTTACCACAGATCGACTAAGTGTGTGACCATAAGTGAATCCGTGATTCCGACTAGATCGAAGGACGTGATCGAAGTATTGGTAAATACACAGATCGCCAGATAGTAATAGATCTGACAGTAAATGTGAATGGGAAGTATTTGTGAATGTACATATCACCTCTCTCTCTCTTTCTCTGTCTGTGTGTCTGTGTGTGTGTGTGTGTGTGTGTGTGTGTGCGTGCGTGCGTGCGTGTGTGTGCGTGCGCGTAGAGAATACGATCGTAAAGACGAGTTTGAGAGAGTGTTGAGTGTGCAGAAAAGAGGGACGGTAGCGGCGAGAATACTGGGTAAATTAGTTAGGGGAAATATTCAAAAGCTAGTTCTTACAACATCCGAGATAGTTAGTAGTACAAATATATATATAATATGATTATTTAGTTCGGATGTATTTTGTTCTTTATGCTAATATTGTTTTTGGTAATTTTAGTCATTAAATGTGCCTCATTGGTGTTTATGGTGTTATTTACTGTGTGTAGTCGTGTCATGGTGTGCATACATGTTGTAACATTTTAGATAAATAACTACTCAGTGAAACCTGGACTCTGCCACAACACCGCAAGGAGAAAGACAGCAACAGATAAGTTTATATTTTTGTTGTTTATCACTCAAAGTCATATAATCCTTTAATCAGTAATGACCGAAAGGGGCTGCTAGCTAACTAAATACACACACACACACACAAACACACACACACACACACGAGTGTATAACTCGCAACGGAAAGCCACGAGTGATGACGTAAACACCTGTGACGCAGGTACCACAATCATTTAATAGTAGGTCCACTTGGTATCACCCCAACCTCCGTACACCAGAGGAAGTTCAAGTGCGTCTTTCAGCTAATAACGCGGCGGTAACTGACACTTTCGACCCGCGTGCGGGTGTTTGCAAGCATCGCTGCTACGCGCTCCAGGCGCTAAAACATTTTGACAAGTGTTTCAGCGGCGGGAATTTATTTACAATGAAACAGGTAATCACGTTTCAAGAGTATTGTGTGTTACACGTTAACGGAACATTTCTGTGATGTAATGAGTTGAAGTACACGAAAAATTAATGTACGCCCCCACGAATAGACTAAACCAGGAAACTCCTATGTTTTGAAGTTCCAATTGATGGCCTGTTCGACAGCTCTAATTTTTGTGGTGTCGAAAGTTCATCCATTTTTACCCATTGTTGTGGGTTTGCTGTTTTATAACGCTAAAGAATAAATACCGCTTACCCGGTAGTCAAGAGCAGTGTACGGACACGATTATTTATTATACTCCAATATTTTCGAATATATTGGGATCTTCTTCAGCGTTTGCACTGAAAAGGACGATGCTACGTTGTTTACAGCGAGGTTGCGACATCTTTGCCTTTCGAGCTAACATTTCAGGTTTCCGATGATTGTTCTGCTAGAGTACCGGGTTTGCCTTCTCACTGCGATCCCTTCTCATTTAACCACACTTCCGCATCTTGTTTCCAGATCCACCACTTGGAGATGCAATGGGTTCAGCATATCCTGACTTAAGCATCCAACTAGTATGAGTAGTATTGTTGTTTGCGAATGCCCACAATGAGTAGGCTACTCTTATATGCGCCCTGAGAAGGGCGTTAAGTGACGGGTTGCAGTAGCTTTCCTCACATCCCGAGCGTGCTGATTAAGGTGGACCGCGGTCCTCCAGACGGTTGTGCTATGCTTGGCCTTAATGCGTGTCGCTCACTACTACGGAGATCACGTCGAACCTCACCTTGTTAGCCATTATGTTGCCACCGACAACAGTCCGTTTCCAGTACGCCCAACGAAAAGGTCAGGTGAGGGTCTTGGCCAGTATATTTCTCCTGACCCTGGCCAACATTCTCTGAGCAGTGTGTTTTGCCTGACCAGACGTTAGCCTCATCGTCCCTTTTTGGGCCATTTCCGGAAGAACTGGAGCGGGGCCGACCCGCGACGAGAGCGGAGCAGGCCCTGGGCATCTCGTCTATTTCAAAAAATCAGTGTAATGTCGTAGTGACCCAATGGGCCACGTATCAAGATATTAAGTTGCTATCATTTCATTCACTGTGTTGCCCCAAATCTTCGGCCCCAAAACCTGGTTTCGAAATCCATGTCCTCCTGACTGAAATGTCGGCATACTAACTGCTCAGCCAAACTATATGAAGGAGCGCTGTTGACTGTCTGATGAATGCATATATACAAGGTCAACTTCTTTTTCCATCAACCGATGCTATACTTTTAGCCTGCAGAGGTTCATGCAAGAGACTGCGTTTCAGGCCTTCGTAGGTCCCCCACAGCTGTTCCAGGATGGTCGCTCCCCCCGGGCCAGACTACCTCTCTTTGGTCTTTGTAAGTGGGGCAGTCCTGCAGAAGATGTTCTAGTATTTGCTTGGGTGCTCGGCTATCGAACGTGGGAGTGTCTTTAAGACACATTCTGTGGAGCTGTCTTTGAGTCGGCAATGGCTCGGTCTGAGTCTGGAGGGAGGGAGGAAGGGAGGGAGGGAGGGAAGGAAGGAAGGAAGGAAGGAAGGAAGGAAGGAAGGAAGGAAGGAAGGAGAGCTACCTGACACACACACACAGAGTAGAAGGCAACTGGGTTGATAAGAAATCGTTCGAAACAAAACGTTAAATGTACAGATAAAGTTAGTACTGACTACAACGTGAAGTCCGTTCTGTTATAAACTCTGAAACATGGAAGGCAACAAAAGTACTCACAAAAAAGACACAGAAATGGTCGCCTGCTCAAAATGCAAGGGTGGAAAATGTAAGTACAAGATCACCAACCTTGAACTGCTGTGAAGAACGGGACTAATATCAGTTGAGCATGAAATACGGAGGAGGCGATGGCGCTGGATCGGCCACACATACGGAAACCATATGATAACATTACAGAACAGTATTTATTCAGGAAATCACGAGATAGAGAAATAGAGAACCAGCGAGACACTCGTGGAAGAGGGAACTGGAAGCAAAGTCCTAGGCAACAGTCAGGGAATGGACAGAACCGGATCAGATGTTGCCAGGTGTTTTATTTTATTGATTACATTGATTGACCTGGTCCTTACACGTCTACTCTGGGTCGTCTTCGCTTATTCTTCTTTTGTTTTCTCTTCTTTTTTGCGAGTTGTTTATAGTTTCTGCGGAATGAAACAGCCGGCTCTATGTCCACATTCATGTAGTCTGCTTTTAAGACGTTCCAACCAGCTCGTAGTGTATTTATTATTTGCTTTGCTTTTCGAGCCATTTTACAACAGGCGAGGCAAGACCTATATCATGTAACACAAAATGTTACTTAGAAACCACCACAGCAAGAACGCAGGAAATGGTTTGACTGACTACGACTCCCTGTGTATGTATCTAACTGTGTATGTAAACCATCGGCTCTATTATAGACTAATTTAATCTATTACAGTTCTTATTATCATCGGAACCTATTACAGACGACGCCCGCTGGATCCCCCTACTTGTCCTTGTAGCTACATCTTATACTTCCATGAGTACGTAGTTCATCAATTTCAATTTGGTTCGTGGAGTTCAACAAACTATTTGCGAATCCCAAACAGTCTCTTCACAGACCCCACTAGCCTCTTCACAGACCCAACCAGCCTCTTCACAGACCCCACTAGCCTCTTCACAGACCCCACCAGCCTCTTCACAGACCCCACCAGCATCTTCACAGACCCCACCAGCCTCATCACAGACCCCACCAGCCTCATCACAGACCCCACCAGCCTCTTCACAGATCCCACCAGCCTCTTCACATACCCCACCAGCCTCTTCACATACCCCACCAGCCTCTTCACAGACCCCACCAGCCTCTTCACAGACCCCACCAGCCTCATTACAGACCTCACTAGCCTCATCACAGACCCCACCAGCCTCATCACAGATCCCACCAGCCTCTTCACAGACCCCACCAGCCTCTTCACAGACCCCACCAGCCTCTTCACATACCCCACCAGCCTCTTCACATACCCCACCAGCCTCTTCACATACCCCACCAGCCTCTTCACAGACCCCACCAGCCTCTTCACAGACCCCACCAGCCTCTTCACAGACCCCACCAGCCTCATCACAGACCCCACCAGCCCCTTCACAGACCCCACCAGCCTCTTTGCCGACCCCAGCAGGCTCTTATCGGTTCCGAAGTTCCCCTACGGACCCCAACATACCGTTCGTGGATTCCTACACTCTTCGTAAACCCAAACTAATTCCTTGTTGACTCAAGCATGCGCTTTGCAGACTCCAGCAGTATCCTCGCAGACCACCTTTGTGGACCACAGCAGATTATTCACAAACCCATTTTCTTCATATACCCCAACATTTTCTTCATTGACCAACATTTTCTTCATAGACCCCAACATTTTCTTCATAGACCAACATTTTCTTCATTGACCAACATTTTCTTGGTAGACCTCAAAATTATCTTCATAGACACCAACAAATTATTTGCTGACTCCAACAGGTTATTCCCATGCCCCAACATCTTCTGCGCAGACCCCAACACCCTTCGTGGACCACAATAGATTCTCCACGAACCCCAACTAGCTTTAAGAGGTCCCCAACACATCGTTTGCGGACCCAATCAGGCACTTCGCAGAACCCGACAGACTCTTCATGGCCCTACGGGTCGCAGGTTGGAAACCCCTGGTTTTAGGAAATTGGAGAACGATTGTGATCTTTGTGCCCAGCATATCAGTAGCACAAAGGAGTGAGTCAACACTTGGATTGATCAATGGCGCTAGGGATACAACGTTGTGCAGATAGACACGATCGCCTACGCCCGTCTGTGTGGCACATTATGGTGAAGGTAAACATGCAGGGTCTACATAATCTGATGGATGTGTGCTTTTTTTGGCCCATGTTCTCCAGAGGCGAAACAGGAGCAAGACGAAGGACCAGTTTGGTTTGACCAGCCACCAGTTCTCTCATCTGACAACTATTCATTATTGGTTATCAACGACACTCGAGCTCGTGTTACCGGTCTGTGAGGGAAGGAATGAATAATAACACTGCAACCTGCCAGGCATGTTGAAAGAGGCGACATAGGAGGGTTGGGAATGTGGCTGGCTAGAACTTTTAGCTACATTAACTTCAACAGATATGGACAGGTCGATGTTTCTTCTTCGTTCGTTCTAAATCTCTCGCTACCAATCCCTGAAAAGAGGGCTTTGCAAGTAGCAGGGTATTGTCCGGAAAACGGAATGCGCCATGTGTAGTTTACAGCTTGACTGCGATATTTTTACCTTTCGGCCCGACACATCCGACTTAAGCAGGCATATTTGAGTACCGGGTTAGCCTTCCCTCTTCGATCCCTTACCCCCCACGCCAGTCTGGTCTGTTGCCGCCTGTATCCAGAATCATCGCGTGGAGGTTTAGAGGGTATTGGCTGCTCTGGTTCGCCGGCCCTGGCGCTAGCAGTCGCCTAAGCGTCCCTGACCACAGCAGCTGATGGACTGCTCAGCATCTTGATCCCAGTCGATGTTTGATTACTTGGTGTGTGATTGTTGAAGATGTATGCTCCACAGGAAGAGTACAAGGTTCTGGGTGATTGATTGATTGATAGAATGAAACAGAAAGCCAAAACGTCTGAAATTGTTGTGATTGATTGATAGAATGAAACAGAAAGCCAAAACGTCTGAAAATGTTGTGATCGATTGATTGACTGACACAGAAAGCCAAACGTCTGAAAATGTTGTGATCGATTGATTGACTGACACAGAAAGCCAAACGTCTGAAAATGTTGTGATCGATTGATTGACTGACACAGAAAGCCAAACAAACCAACGTCCGGTCCACCCATCTATTCGTCAATACAAAGTGAACTTGACCTCCGCAGACATGCATGTGCTGGTGGAATAAGCATTCACAGTAAAACATTCTCTAGATGTCTGTCAGCTCCATGCGAGATGCAGATTGACAGCATGACACTCTCGTATTCAATTGAGGGATATCTCGTACAAGTGACTAGAGACGTTTCACACAAACTGCTACGTCTAAGGGGGAAAGTTATTATTTTAGGGGCAGACTGCAAGAGGCGGTACCAACGTGTGTAGAAGCGAGAAAAGCATGAAGCAGACTGCAAGAGGCGGTACAAACGTGCGTAGAAGCGAGAAAAGCATGAAGCAGACTGCAAGAGGCGGTACAAACGTGCGTAGAAGCGAGAAAAGCATGAAGCATACTGCAAGAGGCGGCACAAACGTGTGTAGAAGCGAGAAAACCATGAAGCAGACTGCAAGAGGCGGTACAAACGTGTGTTGATGCGAGAAAACCACGAAGCAGACTGCAAGGTTTACGGAAACAGGCTGTTTCATGGCGGTCTGGCTAACGAAGTAGGGATCGACATTGTGATTCCCAGTAGTGGTGAGCTTACTGACGAGTTTCGTATCGCACTACATCCAGGAAGACAAGTGCACCTTCTCAAGTACGCATGAGGATGTGAAGCGAGCAAATGAAACTCGCCACTAAAGAAGGTCGCCAAGAGGACCTAGCTAAAGTACGAGTGGTATTTGTGTCAACAACAACATTAGAGAAACAGATCTAGTTATCTGGGTTACAAACTGTATGGGGACGGGACAAGTACGAGACAGAATGTCGCGTTTGGGTGGGAAATATATGTGGCTATCTGATGTACAAACTGTATGAGGAAAATAGTTTATGTGGGACGGCAGACTGTCAAGTTTGTGTAGGACAGTAGACTGCCAAGTTTGTGTGGGGCGGCAGACTGCCAAGTTTGTGTGGAACGGCAAACGCCTGAGACGGACTGTCGTGTTTATGCGAGACGACAGACGCTTGATAGGGGTTGCCAAGTTTATGTCGGCTAATGGATGTGGATATCTCAGTTACACTGTGTGGGGACGAGAGAAAGCTGAGACAGACCTCCAAACTCATCAGGAACAGGGTGTCCGACTCGCTGCCGGCAACTGGTTGTCCCTTACAACTTTCAACCCAATGAACATGATTCAAACTTTCAAACCAATGAACATGTTTCAATCAAATTCGACATAGACATACTGCGAACCAGTTGTTCAACGACGAGGAACTCTGTACTGGCTATTTTCAGCAGAATTGCGCCACCTCAAATGTCAGCAAGGCTGAATTTGCTTCCTTCTATGAAGATCGTGTCATTTCTAAGGGACTTCGGTCACCATGGTCAGTTTACCTAACCCCACTGTCTCCCTATAGGGCATGATCAAAGGGAAAGTGCGTGACAAGGAATCTCATGGAACTGCAAGACAACATTCGACGGGAGATTGAGTATGTAACCCCTGATGTGTTGGTGAATACCTTCTGTAATATGCAGGAATGCCGATGCTAATTGCGTTTTGCTATAATCTCATTATGCTTCTCACACATCAAGGTATGAGCATGTCAAATTTTATTGAATGATTTTCATTGGTTTAAAAATAATTAGGGAAAACCCAGGGGCCTGTAAGATAGTGGGACACCATGTAAAATACAGTTGTGTTCAGTGTTTTAACTCAACTAAAGTGCATACAACGATGGAGACTATTTGTATTGTTCTAAGCAAAAGGGTCTCGTATATCGAACAATATAAAGTATGATTGGGGAACTCTGGATTGGGCCTTGTCCATCCAGATAACCACCGAGCGTCTACCTGTTCTTCTTCTTCTTTTTCTTCTTCTTCTTCTTCATCGTACGCTGTTTACAGCGATATTTACGTTGCACTGTTTTATTTTGTTAAGCTTGTGGCTCAGTGCATCCGATTTCAACAGGCGTTTCTGTAGGGTTGCCCTCCTTAGCCTTTGGCTGTCCCCAGCCTAACTGCAAGGCAGCAGTTGTTTTTGGTCAGTTGTCTCTCTTAGGAAGTTGTCTTGCAGGAATATCGAGTCTTCCCTACTCGTGTCTATAGGGTTTGGCAATGATATGATGGACTATGTACTAGTTTGTACTATCCAGGAAGAGAGGCAGTCCAGTGTGACTGTGTCCCAGGATCGTCACGTCCTGCCAGAAACGTAGCATATGCATGTGAGTGAGGTATCTCTTTGCTCCCTTTATTTTCTTGGCTTATCTACAGTGATGGTACGCCTAGCATTCCCCGCCTCCCGGGAGGTTGTCACAATAGGGCAGGAGGTGCAATGTCCGCTGGACTGCATCTCTTCTGCGTCCATTAGGAAGACTGATAGCAGACAGAGGCAAAGAGCGAGGCAGGAGTGCATTTAACCAGGTGCATTTCTGCGGCTCGACCGGGTCGGGCTGGGACGCAAGCCCCAGCCATGTCGTAGCCTCCCATCACAGCGGTGCTGAGATTTTGGGCGGAATTCTGGCTTAGAGGCGTTCGGCCGTAGTCCCTCAGATGGTAGCTTCGCACCATTGGCTTATCAGCCAAGCACGTGGACCAAATGTCAGCGACCTGCGATTCCTCTCGAAAGAGTGCATTTGACCAGGGGACAAGCCTGGTCGTGGCACGGAGATGTTGTGCGCCTGGTGTGCGGACATATCTCATGGTCAAGGGTTGAGTCTTAGCAGTTCGCAGTGAGGTAGCTGGTCTACTGCTTAAGACACTCCGACCGAGAACTAAGTCTTTCACTAGTGGTTTCATACCTCATCGCCGTATGGGGTGAGTATCGCGCAGCTTCCCGCCCGCTTTGATCGGCGGACGGCAGAGATCTCTTTCTGCGGCTCGACCAGGTCGGGCTAAGACGCGAGCCCCAGGTCCCAACCATATCGTAGCCTCCCATCACCGTGGTGCGGAGATTTAGGGCGGGATTCCGGCTTAGAGGCGTTCGGCCGTAATCCCTCACATGGTAGCCTCGCGCCATTGGCTTATGGGCCTAGTACATGGACAAATGTCTGCGACTCCTCTCGAATTGAGCAGGATTACCGTAGCAACGCCCTGTCATTTGTAGGGTAAGACTGACCTGTCTTCCGAAGGTCTAATACCAGCACCCGTTCACTATTAGACCCAACGAATCAATAGAGGTTCTTCTTTTTCGATAATTGATGATATGCCTCTAGTCCGGTGAAGTTCACGGAGGTGACTGCGTTTCAGGTCTTCCCCAGTCCCCCACAGCTTGTCGAGCATGGTCGCTCCCCCGGGCCAGACTGTCTCCCTTTGGTCTGTATAAGTAGGGTAGTCCTGCAGGATATGCTCCGGTGGTTGGGTGCTCCACAATCGCGCGTGTCTCTGAGACCCATTTTATGGAGGTGGACCTTGAGTCTGCAATGTCCTGTTCTGAGTCTGAAGATCTTTGTCTGCCCATCTCTGCCAAGTTTGTCTATGCTATCATGTTCTTGCTTATATTCTTTGTGCTGGTCTCTCCATTTCGTCTTCGTGGATCGTTCGATGAGTGTTTTTGCTTCTTTATAGTTCTGTGGACGGCGAGTCTGCATGCCGTCACTTCTGGCTTTTGCGAGCTCATCTGCTTTCTCGTATATAAGTATCCCACAGTGGGACTAAATGCACTTGTAGGACTACGTTTCTTTTTAGACTCCGATGTTATATATTATTTCGTGTGAGTCTATCATGCTTGGGGGTTGAGATGGTTTGGAGTACAATCCTAGAGTCTGTTAGGATGTTTTCCTTGTAGTTGTATTTTGGCTGATATGAATCTGAATTCTATCCAAATATATATTCTGGAAATTGATCATATGACTATTGTTACTTAATCCGAAAGGTGAGCACACCAAAAATGACACTGTAACCTACCATGCCGGGTAGCAAAGGTCGACTAAATAGGGCTGTAATGTTGGGAACATCTGGCCTGAAATATTATTTATTGAATGAATCACTTTTTTGAATAACGTATCGAGGTTGACCAGTGCGCCTTACATGTTGCACCACCGATAAAATGCACGACGACTTGCATTTTCGCAGTGGCAATGTCTGGGTTCGAGACATACACAAACACTAAGTAAGAAGATGAATCCTTCCAACTAACATGTTACATGCGGGTGCTCAAAATGCAATGGATTGCGAACAAGAAAAACACAGAAATCCCAATGATGCTGGATATAGAACAAAATTGGCGAGCAAACAGTATTGCGTTTATGAAACTAAAACAATTTGTACACATCAAATGCCACATTGGTCTAGACAAAACGATACTGGATGGCATGGTACTCGTTAAGCGGCGTTGGGGCAGACCGCAGAGAAGAATATAACACAGGATATTCAAGATGTTATGGGGATTACGCTGGCTGAGGCGGGACAGCTGGCCAAAGATGAAGATTTTTACAGATCGGCTGTAATGAGAGCGACGTTCTGCAACGGTACATGATGATGATGATAACTGGTAAGTGTGCAGTGCGGCAGGTTATCATTACTTTCCGTACGCGGAGAAGCGAAAAGAAAAACCATATCTGCCAAAGTGGACACGATCGTGATTCGAATTGGGTGCGTTGTGATTGTGACACGGACCCTTTACCCCTAGACCCTGCAGTCTCCACTTTTTTTTAATACTAAGACTTACGGTTGTTTTTTTTGTTTTTGTTTTTTGGGTGGGGGGGGGGGTGGGAAGAGGAGAGGGGCGGGCTAAAGGAGCGTATATTTGATATATTAATAAATGCCTCCAAAAAACCATCAACGTAACTAGGAGAGACAGAACGCGAAATGAAGATATGCGAATCGTCGTTGAAGCAAGACCCTGGACTGAATATATTGATGGGGAGAGAATCAAATGGTTCGGCCACCTAATGCGAATGCGATCTGACAACTACCCCTGTGCACCTATAACGCACGGCGATCTGGTTTCGTCAACCGAGGCAGACTGAAAACGAGATGGATAAGAAATGTTGCGGATATTCTAAATCGTCATGAGATGACGACTACTTCAGCGATACGTCCTACCTTGAACAGAAAACTACGGCTCCCCACGACACAAGTTGATAAGACAAGTCAAGACAAAAGAACAGGTCGCACTAATAGAGGCAGTGTACACAATTTCAGCTCTCTAGGTTGAGGGAAAGTTGGTTAAAATATGAGAAATATAAGTCAAGGCAAACGGACAACGGCGATGCCAAGTTAAATGAAAGCTAGTAAAAAGGAACAACAGAGGCCGGGGAGAATCCACCATTCCTGGCATCACAGTTACCATGGAAACGAACAGAAAGTGATAATTGTACCAGAGCCGTTCAGCGTCACATGGTCACAGTTTCTGTATAAGTAATGGACCTCTGTCTAGTCCAGGGGTCCTCAACCAGCGAGGTATTCCCTCCCTCCAAATAATTGGTAGGCTCTCAAGGGGGAGACGGGTGGGGGTGTGAGGAATTATGCTCCAGTTTAGTCAGTTAAGTAATTAGTTATGAAAATTTGTTTCAAAAATGACTTTTATTCAAGTTTTAACTCCCATCAACATTTTATATTGCTATCAAATTCGAAAACACTACCACAAAGATAATCCAATCAAAACTATATGTACTAACACGGAATTAATACAATATTTTTGTGAATATTAAATGCATATTATTCGGAATGTACATTTTGAGTGAGACAATCTTGGAAAGAGACGTATGACTATGGTGGAAACGGCCCATTAGGCAAAAAGGTTGTAGACCGTTGGTCTGGTCTAACAAATGTACTTCATAATTGGCGGATTAGTTTGACACTGTCTAGTCGACGATGGCGTGAAACTGTGGCTGTGTGTAATGGGAGCCATTACTGTACCTTCATGAAGCTCTTGAATATAAATAATGAGATGAATAATTATGTTACAGTCTTAAAGTGGGCACAAAAGACAAAAAACAAAAGATGTAGGGGTGAAGGTCTTCGTTTGAGGGATAATGGCGGGCCGAAATTGATATCTTCCTTTTCTCCGGCGTTTGTTCTGAAAAGGGTGGTTGTGGCGTTTTGTAGTTTACACATAGGCTGCGGCTTTCTGGTCAGAAAGCCGACACATGCCATTTCAGCACGGCTTTTCTGGGACTGCGTTCGCTTTCTCCCTTCGATGCATAATCTCTTAGTTAGGCCACTCGGCTGCAGCCTGTTTCCAATGCCATTACTTGGAGGTACAATTGGGCGTTGGTCAGGTATGGGCCATGGACCCTGATGCAAGCATCAAGCTATGATTCGCTGCTTTATCTTCGGTCTTGCGTATCAAACTTCCTCTTTCTAGCTCGCGCTAAAACAAAACCTTATCTTTTCCCTCCTGGGAGTCTGATTTACGTAATGACAGAGCGCTTACTCTTCACGTTAAGCTACGGTGTTCAAACTCAGGCAAATGTCATGTTCCACTCGACTCAGCTGTAAATAGATTTACTTGCGGTCCACCACCAACAAAGTCATGCACCTCTTCCATCCTATCCAGATATCTACATCAATCACTCCAAAACAACCATGCACCTCTTCAATCCTATCCAGATTTCTTCTTCTTCTTCTTCTTCTTCTTCGTTCGTTCTCAATCTCCCACTACCAAACCCTGAATGGGCTTAAGTAGCAGAATGTAGTCCAGAGAACGGAATGCGCCGTGTCGTAGTTTACAGCTTGGCTGCGATATTTGTTCCTTTTAGTCCAACACATCCGACTTCAGCAAGCATTTTTTGAGTACCGGGTTAGCATTCCCTCTTCGATCCTTTCCCCTTAGCCAGTCTACCCTGCTGCAGCCTGTTATCCAGGATCACCGCATGGAGGTGTAGAAGGGTCTTGGCAGCTATGGTTCGCTGGCCCTGACGCTAGCAGTCAGCTTTGGGTCGCTAACCACTGCAGCTCATGTGCTGCTCAGCATCTTGATCCCATGCAGATATCTACATCAATCTCTCTAAAACAATCGTATACCTCTTCCATATTATCTACTCTCAGACATCTACTTCAAAGTCACGAACGTTTATGGCCCGAGAGTCGTTATGTAGTACCCATTAAAAACGTTTTGTTTTATTACTCGTCATACTCGAGCGCTGAAGTCAAGCCCTGTTCATAGTCATAGTAATAGTCATAACAATAGCCATAGTAATAGTCATAGCAATAAACAATGATAGTTATAGTAATCGTCATAGTTATAGTTATACCCATAGGCGCAGTAACAATAATAGTAATAGTCATAATCACAGTAACGCTCATAGTAATAGTCATAGTATTAGTCATAGTAATAGTCATAGTAATGGTCATAGTCATAGTAATGGTCATAGTCAAAGTAATGGTAATAGTAATGGTCATAGTTATAGTAATGGTCATTGTAATGGTCAAAGTTATAGTAATTGTCAAAGTAATGTTCATAGTAATGTTCATAGTAATGGTCATAGTTATAGTAATGGTCATAGTTATAGTAATGGTCATTGTAATGGTCAAAGTAATGGTAATAGTAATGGTCACAGTTGTAGAAATGGTAATAGTAATTGTTAAAGTAATGGTCATAGTTATAGTAATGGTCATAGTCATAGTAATAGTAATGGTCATAGTAATGGTCATAGTAATGGTAAAAGTAATGGTCATAATAATGGTCATAGTTATGGACATAGTAATGGTCATAGTAATGGTCATAGTAATGGTCATAATAATAGTAATGGTCATAATAATGGTCATAGTCATAATAATGGTCATAGTTATAGTAATGGTCATAGTTATAGTAATGATCATAGTCATAGTAATGGTCATGGTTTTAGTAATGGTCATAGTTATAGTAATGGTCATAGTAATGGTCATAGTCATAGTAATAGTCATAGTAATGGTCATAGTAATGGTCACAGTAATGGCCATAGTTATAGTAATGGTCATAGTAATGGTCATAGTTATAGTAATGATCATTGTTATAGTAATGATCAGTCATAGTAATGGTCATAGTCATAGTAATCGTCATAGTAATAGCCATAGTAATGGTCATAGTTATAGTAAATGTCATAGTAATGGTCATAGTAATAGGCATAGTCATAGTAATGGTCATAGTAATGGTCATAGTCATAGTAATGGTCATAGTCATAGTAATGGTCATAGTAATGGTCATAGTCATGGTCATAGTAATGGTCAAAGTCATAGTAATGGTCATAGTAATGGTCATAGTCATGGTCATAGTAATGGTCATAGTCATGGTCACAGTAATGGCCATTATTATAGTAATGGTCATAGTCATTGTCATAGTAATGGTCATAGTTATAGTAATGATCATTGTTATTGTAATGGTCAGTCATAGTAATGGTCATAGTCATAGTAATCGTCATAGTAATAGAATGGCCATAGTAATGGTCACAGTTATAGTAAATGTCATAGTCATAGTAATGGTCATAGTAATAGTCATGGTCATAGTAATGGTCATAGTAATGGTCATAGTCATAGTAATGGTCATAGTAATGGTCATAGTCATAGTAATGGTCATAGTCATAGTAATGGTCATAGTCATGGTCATTGTAATGGTCATAGTCCTAGTCATAGTAATGGTCATAGTCATAGTAATGGTCATAGTCATAGTAATGGTCATAGTCATAGTCATAGTAATGGTCATAGTCATAGTAATGGTCATAGTCATAGTAATTTTTATAGTAATAGTCATAGTCAGAAATTAATGATCATAGTAATGGTCATAGTCATAGTAGTTTTCATATTAATGGTCATAGTAATGGTCATAGTAGTTTTCATATTAATGGTCATAGTAATGGTCATAGTTATTGTAATGGTCATAGTAATTGTCATTGTAACAGCCATAGTAATAGCCATAGTAAAGTAACCTTTACTGCCGTAGGGGTGTGAGGTGTTAGCGATCTCACATTTCAAAGACTTGGCTATATGAGGGTGGTAGCCATCTCCTCTCCCTCGCCGATTTTACTTCCCGGACTGAACCGGTACTCATTTAAGGCTGGGTCGACCCCCGGGCCATTGCGGTATGAAAAAACACTACCGCCTCAACTGGGGAATGAACCCAGGACCACTCAGATGCGAAGCCAACGCGCTAACCACTATGCTACGCATAGCCATAGCAATAGTGGTCATAGTAATAGCAATTGTTATACCACACCATCTATTCCCCTCCCCCCCCCCCCCCCTCGCTCAGCCCATTGTATTGGCTGAAAGGTACAGAGCACGTACATACTTACAATTGGATCAACTGCGAGAACGAAGTGTACCATGTAAACACTCACCCATGACACGCCCAGTCTGAGCAGCGCGTGATTTGAACCAGGTATGTTGAGATTGTGAACAAAGCTCACAGCCCCTAGGCCACGGCGCTTCCCGAGAGGAGCGCATGAAATAAAAAATAAAATACCGATGCCAGACAAACATGGTGGACTCCTATCGTCGGATCACGTGACTTCATTCCACTTTCTCAGCGGGTAGTTATGCCAGATTACTGTCTTAAATCATTTTAATTAAAGCGACGCGTTGATTTACCTGTGCAATTCCGTCCGGTTTCCTTTGGAATATATTGCTTTGTACCAGAAAGAAGGGGCAGTGGTCAGCGCACTGACTGCTCACTCGAGCCATCTAGGTTCAATCCCCGATGGGCGAGGGACATGTTTTCGACCACAAACGGGTCCGGTGTTTACCCAGACTCAAAAAGTGGGTCCCAGAGCAGGTCTGTGAAATAAAGGCGAACTGGCATTATCCCTCCTGAGTCATAGGTCAAGACAAATATGGGCCTAACACCATATTCCCAATATGCGACCCGGCGGGTGTATGTCACCCTTCATTTGCTAAAACGCTAGCACTTGATATGCGTCTAACCGATGATAACAATAGCGTAGTAGAGCGAGTGCTTCAGTTAGCAAGAGTGACGGGTTCGAGCCCCGTCATTACACGTTCCAGTTGACTCAGGAGGGAGAGCAATGGGGAGGACGGAGAACACTGAGGATGGAGAACAATACAGAGGAAGACCAATGAGGAGGGAGAACAATGAGGAGGAAGAACAATGAGGAGGAAGAACAATGAGGAGCAGGGAGAATAATGAGGAGGATGGAGAATAATGGAGATACCCTTGGGGAAGGGGGAGAACAATGAGGAGGAGGAAGAACAATGAGGAGGAGGAAGAACAATGAGGAGGAAGAACGAAGAGAATGGAGAATGGGGGAGGGAGAACAATGTGGAGGAGAGAGAACGGAGAGGAGGGAGAACAATGGGGAGGGAGAACAATGGGGAGGGACAACAATGGGGGGAGAACAATGGGGAGGAGGGAGAACAATGGGGAGGAGGGAGAACAATGGGGAGGAGGGAGAACAATGGGGAGGAGGGAGAACAACGGAGAGGAGGGAGAACAACGGAGAGGAGGGAGAACAACGGAGAGGAGGGAGAACAACGGAGACTAGGGAGAACAACGGAGACTAGGGAGAACAACGGAGAGGAGGGAGAACAACGGACAGGAGGGAGAACAACGGACAGGAGGGAGAACAATGGGGAGGGAGAACAAAATTGGGAGGAGGGAGAACAATGCAGGGGCAGTGAACCAGAGCTGCCAAGACCCTTCTACACCCTCTACGCGGTGATCCTGGATTACATGCTGCAGCAGGGCAGACTGGCTAAGGAGAAGGGATCGAAGAGAGAAGGCTAACCCGGTACTCAAAAATGCCTGCTGAAGTCGGATGTATCGGGCTGAAAGGTGCAAATATCGCTGCAAGCTGTAAACTAAGAGACAGTGCATTCCGTTCTCCGGACAATACCCAGCTACTTCCAAAGCCCATTGCAGGGTTTGGTAGAGGACATTGAGAACGGACGAAGATGAAGAAGAACTGGAGTATAGAATCGGACAGTAATATTAGGACTAGACGTAATGGGAAGTCGATGGCGATGGACGACTAGGATTAGACATAAAGGGAAGTCTCTCGCGATGGACGACTAGGACTAGAAGTAAAGGGAAGTCTCTCGCGATGGACGACTAGGACTAGAAGTAAAGGGGAGTCTCTCGCGATGGACGACTAGGACTAAAAGTGAAGGGAAGTCTCTCGCGATGGACGATTAGGACTAGACGTAAAGGGTAAACTCTGGCGATGGACGACTAGGACTAGATGTAAAGGGAAAACTCTGGCGATGGACGACTAGTTGAAAACAATGGCGCATGACAGGAAGGATACGCGAGTATTTGTTGAGGGCCTATGCTCGGCAGGAAGTTGAGGGGTTTTGATTCATTTGTTGACTGCGCTGTATTTCAAGTGTCCTTCACATTGGATTTTGCTAGCTCATATTGTATCACATACTAGCATATAAGTCTGCCTACAACAGATAGAGCTGTATCACATACTAGCATATAAGTCTGCCTACAACAGATAGAGCTGTACCACATACTAGCATATAAGTCTGCCTACAACAGATAGAGCTGTATCACATACTAGCATATAAGTCTGCCTACAACAGATAGAGCTGTATCACATACTAGCATATAAGTCTGCCTACAACAGATAGAGCTGTAGCATATAAGTCTGCCTACAACAGATAGAGTTGTATCACATCCTAGCATATAAGTCTGCCTACAACAGATAGAGCTGTATCACATCCTAGCATATAAGTCTGCCTACAACAGATAGAGCTGTATCACATACTAGCATATAAGTCTGCCTACAACAGATAGAGCTGTATCACATACTAGCATATACGTCTGCCTACAACAGATAGAGCTGTATCACATACTAGCATATAAGTCTGCCTACAACAGATAGAGCTGTATCACATACTAGCATATAAGTCTGCCTACAACAGATAGAGCTGTATCACATACTAGCATATACGTCTGCCTACAACAGATAGAGCTGTATCACATACTAGCATATACGTCTGCCTACAACAGATAGAGCTGTATCACATACTAGCATATAAGTCTGCCTACAACAGATAGAGCTGCAATTCCAATTAGTCACACGGGAGCGTTCTCTTATCCGTCCAATAATCCATAAATTTGCATCTCAAGACAATGAGTTACATACAGAGTGATGTCGATCACATCAAGCGCCATGACGAAATGGAGAAACAGTTCTGAGATCATCGTTCCAGGAAGACGAGGCAGAGGTCGACCAATGCGTGGATGGACACAAGACATCAAAGGCAAAAGCCGCCGTCCATCGTAGACAATGATGGCATAATTTATTTTGCTAGCACTATTTTTAGTAAGGATTAACTGCGCTACTTTTTATCCTCACTCTCTCGTCTCGTGCCGCCCGACCCCAGTGGCAAGTCAAGGACAAGACGACTAGTGGGCGACTACGAGATGCAGGGGACTCCGCATCAAGCACCCGTGAAAAAGACGGCGGAGTCCGGAGTCGAACCCACACCACCTGATCACGAGGCCGACGGCTTAACCACTTCGCCACGGAATCCCCTAGACGTATTGAACAGTGCATGGATGCATGTGTGTGTCTGTTTGTAATGTGAACATACAAGACATCAAGGACACCCTAAACGTGAACATGGAGCAGGAGGGTAGACTGACTGCTGATCGAGATTCCCACCGAATGGCTGTGATGAGAGCGACGCTCTGCCAAGGACATACAACATGATTCCAACAAATGTCAACACTTAAATGGACACTTGGTCATACAACATGATTCCAACAAATGTCAACACTTAAATGGACACTTGGACATACAACATGATTCCAACAAATGTCAACACTTAAATGGAAACTTCTGACATTGCTTCATCTGGGCCTCCGCTTGTTCGCCATGGTTGTCAACACATTTCTGGAACCTTCCCCATTCGCTCCGCAGAGCCAAGACACGTATTTCTGGTGTATTATGTCATGACATCTATAATTCTCTCTTGGAAATCTTGTATACATAAACTTGGTAACATAAACGCGTTTTGTTAACAATATAAGTGTTAACATTTATTGGAATCACTCTGAGCGTTAATTTTAGCTACATGATCCCACTACACAGCTTCAGATTATTCGTATTCTCATTACGGCTATGATGTGCAATACTACTACTTCTTCTTCTTTTTCTTCTACTTCAGCCTTCGTCTTGAAATGTACATTGTGACTCTGTGTCGTAGATTACAGCAACGTGCAATATCTGCGCCTTTCGGTCCAAGACATCCGGTTGCATCACTCAACTCCCCTTTATATGGATGCATACATCTACATCTGAATCGCTGAGGTACAGCGCTCGCTTTTCATGTCAACGGGTACTGGATTCGAATGCCGTAACATCCCACTACATCGAATTATATATAAACAGGTATCTAGTTCACTGTTAGCGAAGGAAAGGCAACGTACAACTCCACCACTTAGTTCCTAACACTTCGTGCCTAACGCGGAGTCTGGCACTAACATAACTTTCCCTTTCGTCGATGACGTCATGTGAGTTAATTGCTACGTTCTGATTGGTCACGCAATCTTATCACAGTTGCAGGTATGGGGTACAGCAGGGAACGGGGAATACATGGCGCCTGGGAGTCATAACGCTGAGATATTTGGCTGTGGCGCCTAATATCCCAGGATCCGTGTCCTCTTTACGCGCACAACTTCACTTTAGTGGAACACATTACCTACAAAGAAAAACACATGCACGCGCGCACGCACACACATACACACGCATGCATCCATGTACTGACCAATATGTTCACATTACAAACACACACACATATGTATCCATGAACTGAACAATATGTTTCACATTACAAACACTTACAAACAGACACAGACATGCACTGACCAATATGTTCACATTACAAACACACACATACATACATGCATCCATGAACTGACCAATACGTTCACATTACAAACACACACATACATACATGCATCCATGAACTGACAAATACGTCCTCTCTCTCTCACACCCACCCCCCACCCCACCCCACACACACACACACCCACCCACACACCCACCCATCCACACACACAAAAACTCACCCACGCACGCACACACACACACACATCCATGAACTGACCAATACGTTCACATTACAGACACACACACATGCATGCATCCATGAACTGACCAATACGTCCACATTACAAACACACACACACATGCATGCATCCATGAACTGACCAATACGTCCACATTACAAACACACACACATGCATCCATGAACTGACCAATACGTCCACATTACAAACACACACATGCATCCATGAACTGACCAATACGTCCACATTACAAACACACACATGCATCCATGAACTGACCAATACGTCCACATTACACACACACACATGCATCCATGAACTGACCAATACGTCCACATTACACACACACACACATGCATCCATGAACTGACCAATACGTCCACATTACACACACACACATGCATCCATGAACTGACCAATACGTCCACATTACACACACACATGCATCCATGAACTGACCAATACGTCCACATTACACACACACACATGCATTCATGAACTGACCAATTCGTCCACATTACAAATAGACACACACACATCCATCCATGCACTGACCAATACGTTCTGATTTTGACTAAAAGACCACAGTATGGGGTGGAAATATTCGTGTCTTCACCAGAAGAATCCAGAAAGGCAAACCTTGAATAAAACAACAAAATGGAATTTATCCAGGACACTGTCTGATACTTGGATTTTAATTCACCCCAAAAAAGAGTTCCGTGGGTTCCCATCGTACGTAACGGGGCATTACATTTAGGGTTAAGGGAAGGACAGGTTGATATAATTTTATTTTGAATACAAAGGTTAAGACTTAAGAAAAAAATAAAAATAGTTATATAATGGCCTTCTTTAGATCTATCTAAACATACCCATCGTTATAATCAATTTTCCTAAGGCTTATTTTTAATGAACATGATTGTTATTTCATCGTCTGAAAGCATGGTTAATTTCATGCTGCAATAGAAACTGGATGTCACTCTCCTTATCATGGGCCAATGTTAATATATGCAGTATGCTTGACACCCAAAACTGATAAAAAGTGGACTATTCTGTGACGTCACTACATCAAATTCGGTGCTAAAAATGTATTTTTTGTGCGGTGAATTAAGACTTAACGTCTTTTATATTGGTTTAGAAGACTAACAAGTATGTATAAAACCAGTTTCCTGGAGGGTGATTTTTACCAATGTGCGAGTCCATCTTAATAGATTCAAAACACGAGCTAATTAGACCCGCAGCCAGTTAGGCGCCATTCACATCTGCTTTTAATAAAACCCCATGGGTAAGGTACAAATAACTTTGGTGGATATTTAATTTGAATATTGTCCGGACAGCGGCCGTGAACGTGAAGTCTGCTCTTTTCGATTGCCAAGGTATTTTTAACGTGCTCGACACTGAACGCGGGAGTCAGATCTCACTAACCAGAGATCCGGACAATTGTTACCAGAAGATCCACAGGAAGACAAAAAATACAGACCTCCACCATGATTTGAACACGCGACCTCCAGCAACCGAGGCTGACACCTTACCACGAGACCACTTGAGTCCCCAGGACGCATGCACCCTATCCTGACTCCTATATTTATTACCTAGATCCTAGATCATTAACAAATGTGTCACCTTTTGTGGTATAGATAGATAGATATATGCCTGACGGAATTTCAGATAAAGGATATGCTCTCCATGTAGTCTAGAAAGAGTCGGAATCTTTCTGGTTTCTGCCCTGGGTGGGCTATAAAAACAATGACACTTCATTATTATTAGTTAGACCTCCAGGGGCGTATGGTTCATGGCACTGATTAACACAACAACAAAGATAAAGGATTCGCTTCTTCTTTCGATCGCTTGAAAAGATCATATTTATATCTGCAATTGTGTCTCACATGTTGTTTCGAATGCCCACAATGAGTAGGTTTACTCTTTTATGTGCCACGAAAAGGAGGTTAATTGGCGGGTTGCAGTAGCTTTCCGCACATCCCGAGCGTGCTGATGAAGGTGGACGGGGTCGCCAGGCGGTTGTGCTATGCTTGGCTTCATCTGCGTGGCGCTCACTACTATGTGGATTACGTCGATCCCTCACCTCGTTAGCCAGGCTGCCATGAAAACAGACTTTCCAGGAAGGGCTGCGAGGAAGCCGAGGTGAGGGTCTTGGCCAGTATGTTTTGCCTGACCCTGACTAACATGTCTGATCAGTATGTTTTGCCTGACCCCGACTAACATGTCTGATCAGTATGTTTTGCCTGACCCCGACTAACATGTCTGATCAGTATATTTTGCCTGACCCCGACTAACATGTCTGATCAGTATGTTTTGCCTGACCCCGACTAACATGTCTGATCAGTATATTTTGCCTGACCCCGACTAACATGTCTGATCAGTATGTTTTGCCTGACCCCGACTAACATGTCTGATCAGTATGTTTTGCCTGACCCTGACTAACAAGTCTGATCAGTATGTTTTGCCTGACCAGACGTTAGTCTTCTTCCTCGTATACATGGCTGAGTTGCAAAACTTCCATTGAGTGTACATGTTGCTGCGGAGTTGGTTGAGCCCTTTTATGCAGTTCCATCGTGTTCTTCTATCTTATGATAATAGTCTTGTGCTGGTGGCTCTCTGATTGATCATCCTCTTCTTCAGTTGGTGTGTAACTGGTACACCCGGTTGCCCGTCTGCGACACTCTCCTTTGCCAGTGGAACAGCTCTCTCATGTCCCGGCTTATCCACAATGATATGTTATCAACCGCCTGACAATCTCGTGCTGAAGATAAATTATGTTTATTATTATTGTCGTACCTTCTTTTGGTATGTGCATCTTAATTCACCCGAAACAGAGTTCCCTAGATTCCCATCGTACGTCACGGGACATATTCTATTTCGGGTTGAGGGGAGGACATGTTGATCCAATTTTATGTTAAATAAAAGAATAAATGAACAAAACATGAAGCGCACAGGGAATACCAGAGGGACACACCATCTCCGGCGGCAAAAGCTGCCTTCAATACTGCTCGCAAAGCTGTCCAGACCAGGATTAGAGAGATGCAAGACTCCTGGCTCAGCAAAAGAGCTGACGAAATTGAGATGTTCGCCGAGCGTCATGACACCAAACGGTTTTACGAGGCACTGAAAGCTCTCTACGGCCCACAGCCCTCTAGTAATACTCCAGTTCGCAGTGCGGATGGGGTACTGCTAACAGATAAGGTTCAGATTCTAGACAGATGGGCAGACCACTTCTGCAAAATACTAAACCACCCATCGTCCATAAATGAAGAGGCCATCCGTCGAATGCCGCAGGTGGAACTGAATCTGGCGTTGGATGAAGTCATTACTGAGGAGGAAGTCGACAGGGCAATCAGTTCACTATCTATAGGAAAAGCTTCAGGAGCTGATGCAATACCAGCAGAGATATATAAGACAGCTGGCCCATCCCTCACCAGAAGGATCACTGAACTCTTGTCACATGTGGGCTGAAGGTAAAATTCCGCAGGAGCTAAAGGACGCCTCAATCGTTCACCTGTACAAAAGAAAAGGCAACCGTCAGGAATGCGACAATCATCGTGGAATATCTCTACTCTCCGTAGCAGGCAAGATCCTAGCGCGCTTACTGCTAAACAGGCTCAACAAACACCTTGAACAAAGCCACCACCTCCCAGAAAGCCAATGTGGATTCAGAGCCGGAAGAGGAACAGTGGACATGATTTTTGCCGCTCGCCAAGTACAAGAGAAGTGTCGAGAACAAAATCAGGCCTTGTACACCCCATTTATTGATTTGACAAAGGCATTTGATACAGTAAACAGAGGAGGGCTGTGGATGATAATGTCTAAGTTTGGCTGCCCCAACAAGTTCATAACAATGGTGAAACAACTACACGAAGGCATGTGTGCTCGTGTACTGGACAGCGGTGCAATCTCTAAAACGTTTCTAGTATCAAACGGAGTAAAACAAGGATGTGTACTCGCCCCGACTTTGTTCAGCATGATGTTCGCGGCCACGATGACAGACGCCTTCAGATCATTGGAGCTTGGAATACCCATAAAGTACCGCACATATGGCAAGTTACTCAATTCCAGAAGAATGAAGGCCAAAACCAAAGTGGCTGGCGATATAATCAGGGAACTTGTATTTGCTGACGACTGCGCTCTAATGAGCAACTCAGAACTGAACATGCAGGTTGGAATGGACCAGTTCTCTGCCGCATGCAAAAATTTTGGCCTGACCATAAATGCCAAAAAACAGAGGTCATGTACCAACCAGCACCAGGCATGCCGTACACAAAACCAGAGACTACAGTCAGCGGGCAGACGTTGAATGCCGTAGACAAATTCACATATCTGGGCAGCACGCTGTCGAGATATGTCAGCCTAGACGATGAGGTGGCAAGCAGAATAGCAAAGGCCAGCACAGCCTTTGGTAGAATGCGCTCGATGGTCTGGGCACGTCGTGGCATCAGCGTCAAGACCAAACTCAAAGTCTACCGTGCAACCATCATTCCAACCCTACTATACGCTTGCGAAAGCTGGACTGTATACTCTGGACATGCAAGGAGGTTAAACCACTTCCACACAGGTTGCCTGAGGCGAATATTCCACATCCGATGGCAAGATCGTGTCACTGACATCGAGGTTCTCTCGAGGGCTAACATGCCCAGCATCCAAGCACTGCTAGACAAAGCACGACTAGGATGGGCCGGACACCTCGTCCGTATGTCAGACGAGCGGCTCCCAAAGAAGCTTCTCTACGGCTAGCTGAGAGAGGGATGGCGCGAGAGAGGGCGCCCAAAGAAACGTTTTAAAGACGGTCTGAAGGACTCACTAAAAAGTTGCCAGATAGACATCGACACCTGAGAATGTCTTGCGCAAAACAGATCTGACTGGAGAAGCGCAGTCAAATCGGGTGTAGCTGCCGGTGAAGATGACCGTGTTGTGAAAGCCCAGAACAGACGAGAGACGCGGAAATCCCGAGCAGCGGGAACACCATCCCCTTCTACAAACCTCGTGTGCCCGATATGTAGCAGATATTTTCGTGCTCGCATTGGCCTGTTCAGCCACATGCGCACCCACACCCAACAGGGAAATCTGTGACAAGGATGATGTCGGCGGTCCTCATCGACAACGATGGACAGCTATTATTATTATTATGTTAAATAAATAAGTAAAGACTTAGATAAAAACAGAAGTGCAGATAAGATGGTTTTATTTAGTTCTGCGAAAGATTAGGGTTATGATTAGGGTTAGGTTTAAGGTCATGGTTAGATAACCATAGATGACAGCATAGATAAGGTCATGCTGCTGTATACACTGGATGCTACCATCCTTATCATGGACCAACATTGACAGATCCAAGAAATGCATTGTGTAGGACGGCCGGAATAAGCGGCAGGAGTAATTCTTGTCAATTCTCGCAGAATGTGTGACACCCCCAACAGTTAAAAAAAAAAAAAAAAACACCTAACTATTGTGACGTCACTACCTCAAATTCGGTGCTAAAAATAAATATATCTTTTTCTTGGGTTGAAATTAAGACGCAAAGTATCATTTTCCTTCCCGATTACTTCGTGCGTCCATCAGTAGCAAACTCTGCTACCCGCTCCATCTATGCGTCCTTTTTCCTCCCATGTGCACCTTAGTGATTTCCATTTAAGCAGTGTGCATTTTTCAATGCAACACAGGTCCCTCCTGTGCTCGGCGATAACATCTATGTTCCTCTACGCTACAAACTCCCGCCATTAGCACAAAGTTGCTTATCACGTGCCTCTATTCATTCCCTTTTGCTCACATCTGTAATTATGCAAATTCTATCATCACCCATCCCCGAAATTTCCATCCAAAGCGCGAGAAGTTTTTGTACTCCGCGCACAGAAGATTACCACCACACAGCCGCAGACAGCGTGGCCATCGGATTTAATTTTTTTTTTATTTATTTTTTTACTTAAAAAAAAAAGGCTCTCTCTCTCTCTCTTTCTATCTATCTATCTATCTCTCAACCATCCCCCCTATCCCACACACACACACACAAACAAATACACGCGCACACACACACACACACCGCGAGAGGCGGGGGAGAAGATGAGACTATTTGGAGGTCGGGCACGTGGTCTCGCTCTTGGTTGACTGTTACCAAATAAAATTGAGGAACAGATAAATGGCCGACTGTACGTATTGATCACTGGGATGCCAGTAGTAGTGAGTGTCTGATGCTATTAGCACCAACCAAACAGATATATTTATATAGAAGATTTCAATAAGACGCCTAGTAATTAATGTAGTGGGAGGATAGTAATAAAACAGATAACATACAAAATATAGTAGGGGCGGGGGAGGGTTGACACGCAAAGGTCAGGGGGCGGGGGAAGGGTTGACACGCAGAGGTCAGGGGGCGGGGGAAGGGTTGACACGCAAAGGTCAGAGGGAGTAGGGAGATATGTTAGGGCATAATATTAACCACTTCCGTTCTCAAATAAACGTAGCAGCTGAAATCGGATGTGTTGGTCGAATGGTGCAGATACCACAGCCTCGCTGCAATGTACAGCACAGCGTTACAACGTAGTATTCAGTACGACCGCCGGCGAAGACGACAGATTACCGCAATAACTTCTTCACAAATTTAGGAGTCTTCCTCGGATAACGCCTGTTGGTATACAATTGTATACCTACAATGGGTCAGAGGTTATACTGTCACTATGTTCTCGTAGAGGAAACGTACTTGGAGGCCGGGTTCTATACCACAGGGTAGATGAGGCGCAATAAGTGTGTAAGTATAGAACTGGTTCACGGTTCGATTGTCCTTTCTATTTGGGCACATGTCTGTGTGACCGATCTGAAAACTGTTAAACAGATGAGCTTTGAGTCTGCTGTGGTCAGTTCTTAGTCTGAATAGTGTCACTTAATCTATTCTTACTCGGAATATTGCCAGTTAATCTATTCTCAGTTTAAATATTGCCAGTTAATCTATTCTCAGTTTAAATATTGCCACTTAATCTATTCTTACTCGGAATATTGCCACTTAATCTATTCTCAGTTTAAATATTGCCACTTAATCTATTCTTACTCGGAATATTGCCACTTAATCTATTCTCTGTTTAAATATTGCCACTTAATCTATTCTCAGTTTAAATATTACCACTTAATCTATTCTTAGTTTAAATATTACCACTTAATCTATTCTCAGTTTAAATATTACCACTTAATCTATTCTTACTCGCAATATTGCCACTTAATCTATTCTCAGTTTAAATATTGCCAGTTAATCTATTCTCAGTTTAAATATTGCCACTTAATCTATTCTTACTCGGAATATTGCCACTTTATTCTCTGTTTAAATATTGCCACTTAATCTATTCTCAGTTTAAATATTGCCAGTTAATCTATTCTCAGTTTAAATATTGCCACTTAATCTATTCTTACTCGGAATATTGCCACTTAATCTATTCTCTGTTTAAATATTGCCACTTAATCTATTCTCAGTTTAAATATTACCACTTAATATATTCTTAGTTTAAATATTACCACTTAATCTATTCTCAGTTTAAATATTACCACTTAATCTATTCTTACTCGCAATATTGCCACTTAATCTATTCTCAGTTTAAATATTGCCAGTTAATCTATTCTCAGTTTAAATATTGCCACTTAATCTATTCTTACTCGGAATATTGCCACTTAATCTATTCTCAGTTTAAATATTGCCACTTAATCTATTCTTACTCGGAATATTGCCACTTAATCTATTCTCTGTTTAAATATTGCCACTTAATCTATTCTCAGTTTAAATATTACCACTTAATCTATTCTTAGTTTAAATATTACCACTTAATCTATTCTCAGTTTAAATATTACCACTTAATCTATTCTTACTCGCAATATTGCCACTTAATCTATTCTCAGTTTAAATATTGCCAGTTAATCTATTCTCAGTTTAAATATTGCCACTTAATCTATTCTTACTCGGAATATTGCCACTTAATCTATTCTCTGTTTAAATATTGCCACTTAATCTATTCTCAGTTTAAATATTACCACTTAATCTATTCTTAGTTTAAATATTACCACTTAATCTATTCTCAGTTTAAATATTACCACTTAATCTATTCTTACTCGCAATATTGCCACTTAATCTATTCTCAGTTTAAATATTACCACTTAATCTATTCTTACTCGCAATATTGCCACTTAATCTATTCTCAGTTTAAATATTGCCAGTTAATCTATTCTCAGTTTAAATATTGCCACTTAATCTATTCTTACTCGGAATATTGCCACTTAATCTATTCTCAGTTTAAATATTGCCACTTAATCTATTCTTACTCGGAATATTGCCACTTAATCTATTCTCTGTTTAAATATTGCCACTTAATCTATTCTCAGTTTAAATATTACCACTTAATCTATTCTTAGTTTAAATATTACCACTTAATCTATTCTCAGTTTAAATATTACCACTTAATCTATTCTTACTCGCAATATTGCCACTTAATCTATTCTCAGTTTAAATATTGCCAGTTAATCTATTCTCAGTTTAAATATTGCCACTTAATCTATTCTTACTCGGAATATTGCCACTTAATCTATTCTCTGTTTAAATATTGCCACTTAATCTATTCTCAGTTTAAATATTACCACTTAATCTATTCTTAGTTTAAATATTACCACTTAATCTATTCTCAGTTTAAATATTACCACTTAATCTATTCTTACTCGCAATATTGCCACTTAATCTATTCTCAGTTTAAATATTACCACTTAATCTATTCTTACTCGCAATATTGCCACTTAATCTATTCTCAGTTTAAATATTGCCAGTTAATCTATTCTCAGTTTAAATATTGTCACTTAATCTATTCTTAGTCTGAATATTGTCACTTGATTTATTCTCAGTTGGAATCTCTCTCTATCGCCTTCTATCACCCAGGGGTGCATAGGCCATCAACCAACGCTCGCCAAGCAGCTCTTTCCTGTGCAATTTTGTCCACTTCCTTCCAGCCTTTTCCTGTTTTTTTAACGTCCGCCTCCAGATCTCGTCCGTGTATTCCTTGGTCTGCTCATGCATCTCCTTCCATGACAGGGATTGCCCGGTGATACGGGCCTGGGGCTTTCAAAATGTATGATCCATTCATCTCCACTTTCTTCCTAAGATATCTTGTTCCAATTTACCTCGCCCCGCTCTCTCCCACAGTCTGTCGTTTGTAACTTTGTAAAGCCATTTTATACCAAGAATCTTTCTCAGGCATCTGTTGACAAAACCCTGCAGTCTCCTGTCATTGTCTTTGCTCGTCCTCCAGGTTTCATTTCCATACAGCAGGACTGGCTTTATATTTGAATTGAAAATCCTTTTTTTTTGTCTTCCTTCTTATTCCCTTGGAGTTCCATGTGGGTTTCAACATGCCAAATGCAACTCTTGCGTTTTGTATCCATGTTTTTATATACTCGTCTTGAAGAAGGGACTTCATCCTTGTTGATACTTCCTAGGTACATATTTTTTTTTTTTTGCGTTCGCCTTATTTCTCTAATCCCCAAGGCTGTGTGCGTTGCACTGTGGTTTTTATTTTGCGCCTGTCGGTCCAGTGCATCCGACTTCAGCATGCATTTTATCTAAGGATCTGCTTCCTCCTGCATTTTCTAATGGTTTGCTTCCCCAGGGTAACGGCCGGTGGTGTGATGGGGATCGAACCCAGCTCCTTCGGGTTGTGAGCCGTGCCACTTAACCACGCCGTCCCCCTAGGTATATAAGTACCTCTACCTATTCTAGTGACGTTTCTTTTAGCCGGATTGGTTCTGTGTTTGCTGCATTGACCATAATTATTTGTGTCTTTGCTTCGTGGATCTTCAAACCGACGGGTTAGAGGTATAATCCAGTATAGCCAGTTACCTTTGCATGTGGCTGTGGGACAGAAGGGCTATATCTCAGTCTGAATATTGTCACTTAATTTATTCTTACTCGGAATATTGTCACTTGATCTATTCTCTGTCTGAATATTGCCACTTGGATCTTCTTCTTCGTTCGTTCTCAATCTCACGCTACCAAGCCCTGAACAGGACTATGCATGTAGCAGGATGTAGTCATAAGAACGTAATGCGTTGTTTCGCTAGTTTACAGCTTGACTGCGATATTTGTACCTTTCGGTCCGACACATCCGTCTTCGGCAGGGTCATCTATTCACAGTCCGTATATTGTCCCTTGATATATTCTCAGTCTGAATATTGCCACTTTATCTATTATCAGTCTGCATATTATCCTGTTTTAATTTTTGAGACAAGAGTGTTTGAACTTTTCACCATTGAACAACGTTCTGCTCTTGAGTTTAATGTTGTTGAACTTTCAACCCTTGAGCCTAGTGTTGTTGAACTGTCAACCCTTGAGCCTAGTGTTGTTGAACTTTCAACCCTTGAGTTTAATGTTGTTGAACTTTTAACCCTTGAGCCTAGTGTGGTTGAACTTTCAACCCTTGAGCCTAGTGTTGTTGAACTTTCAACCCTTGAGCCTAGTGTTGTTGAACTGTCAACCCTTGAGCCTAGTGTTGTTGAACTGTCAACCTTTGAGCCTAGTGTTGTTGAACTGTCAACCCTTGAACCTAGTGTTGTTGAACTTTCAACCCTTGAGCCTAGTGTTGTTGAACTTTCAACCCTTGAGCCTAGTGTTGTTGAAGGTTCTGCTATTGAACCAAATGTGGGTAGAGATTACGCTCTAGAGCCAATAGCAGTTTTAGTCGACAGACAACATACCGATGTTCTTATGATTTCCGTAAGATCATCTAGGAGGTGTATTCACACGAAAACGGACCAAACTGCTATAAATGATCATATGTACGATGTGCCCGATGACGTTACTTCTGGTGTAAACAGCACATACCAACCGTCTCAAATTTGCAAAATAGCATTATCCCCCGACACATTGTTTCCTCAGCAGACCGTTGAAAACATGGCTGGTGTCATACGGAACGCGTCCAGAGTTGATCAGCGAGCGCGGTGATTCGGTTTCTAACAGCTGAAGGATGTCTACCAGTTGACTTTGATCGCAGAATGCAGGCAGTGTATGGTGTCAAAATCGTGTCGAAAACAACAATGAAGAACTGGACAAGGATGTTTAAGGAAGGACGTGAGTTAACGCAACAATATGCGCCTGACCTGGTCTCGGAAGATCCTTCGTTAACTCACGTCCTTCTTTAAACAGCGTTGGCCAGTTCTTTATTGTCTTCGACACAATTGTCTAGGCAACCGTAGCATAGTACTTGACTATAATTGGATCAGATTATATATGTACAAAGGGGGATTCATAACTCTTTACCCTGACCATGAAGGGAGCTGACATTTTGCACATGGTCAATTCCTTTTCAATATATCCATCAGCTAAATTGACAATATCTACATAATCTGTAGTAAACATGATGATTTCTATTTAATCTTTTGGTAAATATAGTATCTATATAATCTTATAAATGTGGTAGCCATATAATCTTTCGTATATACGGTATCTGTATAACCCTTGGTAATAGACCACCTATACAAGGTTTAGTAAATACGGTATCTATATAATCATCTATATATTCTATGGCAAATATGTTATCTACATTATCTTTGGTAAATATGGCATTTATATAATCTTTTGTGCAAACGGTATTGATATTATCTTTGGTAAATATGACATCTATATAACCTTTTGCACATATGGTATTGATATTATCTTTGGTAAATGTGTTATCTATTTAATATATGGCAAATATTGTATCTATATTATCTTTGCTAAATATGACATCTATATTATTTGTGTACATACGGTATTTATATAATCTTTGGTAAATACATTGTCTATATAATCATTGGCACATCCCCTAGAGCACTCTAGCAGACATTGCACGTGAAGCTACAGCGCTGATTGAAACGAATACTCGTATCTCTGTCTTCCATCTTAGGGCAGCACGTGAGACTCGCGCACTAGTCCGATAACCCAGATCGATATATACATAGCAGTAATGAACAGCGGATTGGCTGGATGGGAAGAAGGTCCCTAAACAATCTACACTCATTCTTTCATTCATTCAGCCTGTTCGCTCCACACAAAGCATAGAATGACAACTACGGCTATGCCGCTAGCGGAAATCATGTATGTTAGCATTTTCAGCGCCGGTTTCAATATTTATAGCTGTTATCATAATAATAGTTACCCATTGCAAGCGAAAATGGTGATAGCACCAGATCTGTACTGCGAGATCTCATATGAATGTTTTGTTTTGGTTTTTGTGTGTACGTTCGCCTTAATTCTCTATTTCCCAAGGCGGGTGTGCGTTCGAATGTGGTTTTTATTTTGCGCCTGTCGGCCCAGTGCATCCGACTTCAACATGCATTTTTGTAAGGATATGCTTCCTCCTGCATTTTCTAGGAGATTGTTTCCCCGGGGTAACGGCCGGTGCTGTGATGGGGGTCGGACCCAGCACCTTCTGGTTGCGAGCCGTGTCTTTTAACCACTAGCCCATGCCGTTCTCCGACCATATGACTGTGAAGTCCAATCCTGGCACGATAGACTCTTTCGCAAACGTATGGGAGAGGTAAGCTGTGAAGTTGTCCTGCGTTCTGTTCTTTCGGGCGGCTATCTTTCTCTGCGCCTCGGTAGTGATTATTCGCTCTGCGATCTGAGCACCTTGTGTAATACTAGCGCCAGGTGGAACGGTTGTGTACACGCATCTCTCATAAGGTGACATCAATGTTGAAGCGCTGCAGAGACACTTCTAAGGAATCTCTGTAGCGTTCCTTCTGTCTCCACCATGATGAGCGTCTGCCTGTTCTGAGATAACCGCATATCAGCTGCTTCGGGGTGCCGCATATCAGCTGCTCCAGGGTGCCGCATATCAGCTGCTTCGGGGTGCCGCATATCAGCTGCTTCGGGGTGCCCCATATCAGCTGCTCCAGGGTGCCGCATATCAGCTGCTTCGGGGTGCCGCATATCAGCTGCTTCGGAGTGCCGCATATCAGCTGGTTCGGGGTGCGTCTATCGGGTATTATATGGGCTTCCTGCAGAAGCGTATGGACGTTCAACATGTTAACCTGGCTAACGATTTCAGAGTTAGGTACTTTGTCCTGCCACTTGATCCTTAACAGCCAACAGAGACAGCTCGTGTGAAAACAATTAAGATGTCTGCTGTGTCTGCAATAGATTGTCCATGTTTGGCAAGCATGCAGCAGAGTGGTTAAAGTACACGATACACTTTTATCTTTGTGGCGACACTAACGCCTTACCAGTGATTTTAAAAAAACATTTTTGTATATGTATGTATATATATATTATGGCAACAGATACGCTAGTCCGACCAGGCACAACATGCTGACCAAAGGCTACTATCTCTTTCCCATGTAGCTTTCCCTGGAAACAAGCTGTTTTCAAGGCAGTCTGGCTGGCGAGATGTGTATCGACGTGTTACTCGTAGCAGTGAATGACACGCAGATGAGGCGAAGCAAAGCACAACCGCATGGAGAACTAAGGTCCACCTTCATCAGCACGCTAGGGGTGTGAGAAAAGATACTACAACCCGCCACAATACACTCTTTTCAGGGCCCACATAAGAGAGTAAACTGACTCATTGTGGGCATGGAACTAAACAATAAGAATATAGGTGTGTATGTGTATATATTTATATATATATATGCAGAGAGGGTGGGGGAGGGGGGAGGAAGAGGGGAGAGAGCGAAACGACACCCAACTCACACATCGACAAACACCGTTTTCCCATAATAAGCTTCACACAGTATTTTCATATGTCCTGCTGTTGAATCTCTGTTATTCCAAACATCATGCCTGTCCCTCCTGTCGGGGCATAGGCCATTCATAACCCTCCTCCAGAAAACTCGGTCTTGAGCTGCCGTTTCTGCCTATCTCTAGTTGAGGTCCATGGACTGAAGTTCATTTTCAGTCTCTTCTCTATGTGTTTCCTGGTCTACCTCTCCTTCCTCTTCCCCTGTGGATTCCATGTAAGGGTATATCTGGCCAGGTTTGATGGTGATTTCCGTAGGGTGTGCCCTATCCAGCACCATTTATATTTAATCTTTTGTTGCACTGGTTGTTGTTGGATCCTTTCCCATAGGTCTTCATTCCTCGCAATGTCTTGCCAACCTGTACCCATTATCATCCGCACATGGTGATAGCAAAAAAACACAAGTGGATGAAAATAAGCCACAAGAAAAGACTCATAAATTAAATATTACAAGAAAATTAATAGAAACAAAACCATGGATGGCATATATAGACATGCACATAACTAAATAGTTTAGTAATACAACAAGTATTTCTCCAAAAACTGCCATGGGACAGGTTGAGGACCGCCAAACGTAAAACCCCGGCCCGCAAATCCAAAACTAAGCATCATATCCCCCAAACCGCGGTGTTTCCAAAACATCATTTCGGAAGTGTGCATTTAATGCCTGGTGTAGATCCGCGTAAATACGCTGGTATACAGATCCATGAAATGTCATTTATTTGTGTTTGTAGGCTTCAAATTGTGTGACAATGGGGTCACGATCTTTATCTATGTTTTGTCTTTTGTCAGTTAGCGCTCAACGTCATGTACGCCACTTTCTCACGAACGCGTCATCGTGTGTTGTTCCAGTAGGCTTTAACCTCTCTGTTAGCTGATCCATGTTGCCAATTTTCTGTCGGTAGACTTTCTTTTGCATTATGTCCTAGATCCTACAGTTCACGTGGTTAGGATCTGGACTTTTTGATGGCCATAAATTCAGTTAACGACTTCTGGTGTCTCCTGGGCGAGCAGTATAATTGTTTCTCCAGTGCGAGATGATACTGGAAGGCAAGGAATTCTTAATCCGTTGGAGTAGGTTTTAGACATCCTGTCACTAGTCTCATTTATTGCTGTATCAATAAGTTTGACATGCGCAGAGGTTATCCAGACTGACTACAGAGAAACGCAAGGCAAGGGCTGATGTTTCGGATGACATCTGGCTATGTTCCCCATGTTGTGTCAGTCAATTTTCTGATCATATTACGTTTCGCATGCATCGTCCGTTTCCCGACAGTGTATCGTATAGGGCAGCGTGAGATCCAACTGTAGACCGAAGGTATTTGTAAGCCGGACTGTATTCTAGCTCATGTCCTTGTCCTTGTTTTCTTTTTTCCTGTTTCTAAAGTGGAAACCACATACTTTGTTCTTTCTAGGGATTGGTTGTAGGTGACCTTTTTCTGTTAATATACAGCAAAAGGCACCAAGGCTGCTTGTCACTTTGTGTGCAACCTCATTAAAACAATTGTCTTGTGCGATGAATTTCATCACCTCTGTCTACAGGTTGGTGGTTGGTATATACGAGGCGTGATCAAATGAAACCGGACCTAACTGCACCAAGTGAACTTACGTACGATGCGCATGATGACGTCACTTCTGATGTAAATGGCACATACCAACCGTCAAGTTTGCAAAATGTCATTATCCGCCGACACATAGTCTTCTCAGCCACCGCTGAAAACATGGCGCTTGTGTTCGACATCCTTCAGCTGTTATAACCCGAATCACCGCACGCTGATCAACACTGAATGGATTCCCTATCATACCCGCCATGTTTTCAACGGTCTGCCGAGGAACCTATGAGTCGGCGGATAATGACATTTTGCAAACTTGACGGTTGGTATGTGCTGTTTACACCAGAAGTAACGTCATCATTCGAATCGTACGTATGTTCACTTGGTGCAGTTAGGACCGGTTTCATTTGAACACGCCTCGTATATACCTCTTCAAGGCTTATAGGAACGAGCCTTATTCCTTCCAATGTTCATATTTCCATCAACATCCTCTCACTCCACCCTCAAAATAACGAGAGGAGAGGAACATGGTGGGCAATCTGGCAATGTGTGAGTGTTCAGACTTTGTAAGAGTGCCTAAGTTGTTCCTCTACTGCCCCCCCCCCCCTCTCTCGACACACAGGATCACATACTCACTCTCTGAGAATATCCACGTTGTGTCTTTCTCCTGTTCCACAAACACACTCATTCTCTGAGAATATCCACGTTGTGTCTTTCTCCTGTTCCACAAACACACTCACTCTCTGAGAATATCCACGTTGTGTCTTTCTCCTGTTCCACAAACACACTCACTCTGTGAATATCCACGTTGTGTCTTTCTCCTGTTCCACAAACACACTCACTCTCTGAGAATATCCACGTTGTGTCTTTCTCCTGTTCCACAAACACACTCACTCTCTGAGAATATCCACCTTGTGTCTTTCTCCTGTTCCACAAACACACTCACTCTCTGAGAATATCCACGTTGTGTCTTTCTCCTGTTCCACAAACACACTCACTCTGAGAATATCCACGTTGTGTCTTTCTCCTGTTCCACAAACACACTCACTCTCTGAGAATATCCACGTTGTGTCTTTCTCATGTTCCACAAACACACTCACTCTCTGAGAATATCCAAGTTGTGTCTTTCTCATCTCCTCCCAAACCAGTTTCCCTACTCCCCACACACTGTAAAAGTGACCACGCCAGTGCTCTCATCTCCTTCCAAACCAGTTTCCCTACTCCCCACACACTGTAAAAGTGACCACGCCAGTCCTCTCATCTCCTCCAAAACCAGTTTCCCTACTCCCCACACACTGTAAAAGTGACCACGCCAGTCCTCTCATCTCCTCCAAAACCAATTTCCCTACTCCCCACACACTGTAAAAGTGACCACGCCAGTCCTCTCATCTCCTCCCAAACCAGTTTCCCTACTCTCCACACACTGTAAAAGTGACCACGCCAGTTCTCTTATCTCCCCCCAAACCAGTTTCCCTACCCCCACACACTGTAAAAGTGACCACGCCAGTCCTCTCATCTCCTCCCAAACCAGTTGCCCTACTCCCCACACACTGTAAAAGTGACCACGCCAGTTCTCTTATCTCCCCCCAAACCAGTTTCCCTACCCCCACACACTGTAAAAGTGACCACGCCAGTCCTCTCATCTCCTCCCAAACCAGTTTCCCTACTCCCCACACACTGTAAAAGTGACCACGCCAGTCCTCTCATCTCCTCCAAAACCAATTTCCCTACTCCCCACACACTGTAAAAGTGACCACGCCAGTCCTCTCATCTCCTCCAAAACCAGTTTCCCTACTCCCCACACTCTGTAAAAGTGACCACGCCAGTTCTTTTATTTCCTCCCAAACCCGTTTCCCTACTCCCCACACACTCTCTGTATGAACAGCGTGCACAGTTTCAGTCCTGCCGTTCTGGTCTCCGGGAACGTGGCCCAAGGAGCTGCTGTTAAAAAGAGGAATAAAAAATGAGCTCCCGAGGGTCTCTAGGGAGAAGCTGGGTTAAACATATTCATCCAGCGGTGATCAATTATGGCCGACACGCGAGGTTACAAAGCCGCGCATATATCGAGTTGGTGGGACATTACAATACGAACAATTACCAAGGCAAAATGCGTGGCGAAAGGAGATGGACAGAGAATAAGAAATGAGTGGACAGAATCTGGACTTTTTCACTGAGCTAGCAACTTCATCGTGTAAAAACATTACTACAACAACCAAGGTATGAAGGAGCATGCAAACAAAGGTTTATGGGAGGAATCCAACTGCAATGGTGTCTTTATGCTTCGTATGGACGGATAATAGAGAGATAAGGTAGTGGTGTCGAGGCTACCAAGGACATTGAATATGAAGTAATGGAGTCTTAGTACAGTAATGGATGTTAGTACAGTTATGGATGTTAGTACAGTAATGGATGTCAGTACAGTTATGGAGTGTTAGTACAGTAATGGAGTCTTAGTACAGTAATGGATGTTAGTACAGTAATGGATGTCAGTACAGTAATGGAGTGTTAGTACAGTAATGGAGTCTTAGTACAGTAATGGAGTCTTAGTACAGTAATGGATGATAGTACAGTAATGGATGTCAGTACAGTAATGGAGTGTTAGTACAGCAATGGAGTGTTAGTACAGTAATGGAGTGTTTGTACAGTAATGGAGTGTTTGTACAGTAATGGAGTGTTTGTACAGTAATGGAGTGTTAGTACAGTAATGGATGGCAGTACAGTAAGGGATAGCAGTACAGTAATAGATGGCAGTACAATAAGGGAGTACAGTAATGGTGTGTTAGTACAGTAATGGATGGCAGTACAGTAAGCGATAGCAGTACAGTAATAGATGGCAGTACAGAAGTAATGGTGTGTTAGTACAGTAATGGAGTATTATTACAGTAAGGGATGGCAGTATAGTAAGGGATAGTAGTACAGTAATGGAGTATTATTACAGTAAGGGATAGTAGTACAGTAATGGATGACAGTACAGTAAGGGAGTACAGTAAGGGAGTGTTAGTACAGTAACGGATGTGAGTACAGTAACGGATGTTAGTACAGTTACGGATGTTAGTACAGTTACGGATGTTAGTACAGTAACGGATGTCAGTACAGTAACGGATGTTAGTACATTAACGAATGTTAGTACAGTAACGGATGTCAGTACAGTAACAGATGTCAGTACAGAACCAGATATCAGTATAACAATGGTGAAGCTCTGTTAACTCTAGAAGACCACGCAGACATATGACTCGTGTCCACCAACAGATTACGCATTCCATGTGATGTTAGTGCAGATAATAGATGTTTGTTTCACCAGGAGAAGTGGAAATATAACTGTAATAATTTAAAATTAATATTTATTTTAATAGTCAACATGAGCCAGTGTATCTGCACAATCACTCTGTCATGTATCCACCGACCCCCTTGTCATGTAGACAGATCGACCAGCGTTATAAGCCATCAGTAGAAGTTGATGTCTTTTAATATTTAAGTTAATTGCGCTCTACCTATCCCACAAAGAGTTTGGCATGGAAATAAACACATTGAAGACAAAGACTATAGCAATAGCCTAGTACTTATGCTTATGAATATAATCAATAATGGAGAAATAATCGAAACATTATTATATATTTCAGTTTAGTTCCTCCCGTAACCCATCAGGTCGATGGGGCACAGATGAAGACATGAAAATCCCACGCCAGCTCTCTCTGTCTGTCGCCGCCTGACGTATCTCACCGTGACGAAGGTCTGACCACTCAGCGATGTTGTCCACCCATCTCTTCCTTGGACGTCCTCGACCTCTCTGTCCCGGTACGGATCCAAAGAGTATCGAGTTGGGAATTCCGTTGGACCTCGTGACGTGCCCGCACCAGGCCATCTTTCGTCTTTTGATAGTTGTGAACAGATCTTCAAAAGGACCAATAGCGTCTTCAACTCTCTGACGGATGTCTACGTTCGTGACACGATCCTTATATGTAACATTTAGGAGTTTTCTTATATATTTAGGACAAACCATTACAGAAGTTGCTCGCAATGAGACGGGATTTAATACAAAGATTGCATTAACAAAAAAAGGCCTTCAGAGAACACCACAAATTACTAACCTCAAAGAAAATCAGAATAGAACTCAGGAAAACAATCACTACTCATGAATGGTCAATTCCAATGTATGAGGTTGAAACAGGATCTCGGTAAGCATGAATGAAAAGAGCTTGCGATTGTTTTAAATGTGGTGTGACCGTAGAACGAAGCGAGTGAGCCGGACAGAAAGAAGATCCAATGAACTCACTGAAGGGGGTGCACAAAGCCACATATTGAAAATAATATAAAAACGAAGACTGGGTTGACTGGAAGACATTGTGCGACATGAAAGTCTTCTTAAAGAAGAGGGGCACGATCCAGGGAAAAGAAAATGGGGGGCGATCAAGACTTACCTTTAGTTCTAAGGCATGCAGTGACATAAAGTATGGACCGATGCTAACGTGGATCAACTTTAAGAGGATTCGGTCAAATTGATAATATGCTCAGGCAACCTTACAACCAGTGTCAGTACTGACCAACCAGGGATATTGTCAAATGGAGAGACATGCTCAGGCAACATTACAACCAGTCCCAGGACTGACCAACCAGGGATATTGTCAAATGGAGAGACATTCTCAGGCAACCTTACAACCAGTCACAGGACTGAAACCAGATGATAGGATCAAATGGACAGATATAATCAGACAACCCTACAACCAGTCTTAGGACTACTCAAACAGAAGACATAGTCCAATGGACAGATATGCTCAAAAGTCCTTACAACCAGTCTTGGGACTGATCAACCAGTTGATGATGGACTTCCCCTAGGTCTATTGAGCTACATCAATTAGAAATTGCAACAACAAAAAAAGAGCGTACCACGGTTAGCCTTCTGCTACCTGGCATCATGCATAACCTGTCTATTTGATGCCAGGACTACTGGTAATGTAGTTAGATTAATTCAAAACTACCCGTCGTACAACACGGAATAATTACTGCTCGTCCGACAGCGGATTCTTCTCCCACCAAAGGTGGCCAGGTATGCGTCTAGGTCATGGCAAGCTACAGCATAAACAACTGGACATTGGCACCTGACTTACAGTTAGGAAGACCCTGTAGCGATGAATGAAATGCTAACCACACAAGCTGAGAAAAAGCACTACACGTTTGTTTGTTTTTTTAAATATTCCATACATGATTGCAATAACTACTATAGCGGTGTTGTAGTTTCGTATGCCCACAATGAGTAGATTTACTCTTTTTTGCGCCCTCAAAAGGACGTTGAGTGACGGGTTGCAGTAGCTTTCCTCACATCTCTGATGAAGGTGGTATGGGTGCTTCCTGCGGTTGTGCTATACTTGTCTTCATCTGCGTGTCGCTCACTACTAAGGGGATCACATCGATCCCTCACCTCGTTAGCCAGGCTGCCATGAGAACAGCACGTTTCCAGGGAGGGTTACTAGGAAGCGGAGGTGAGGATCTTGGCCATTATGTTTTGCTACACCCTGACTAACATGTCTGATCAGTATGTTGTGCCTGACCCTGACTAACATGTCTAATCAGTATGTTGTGCCTGACGTGACGTTAGTCTTCCTCCTCTTGTGCGCCCTGAAAATGTCATTAATTGGCTGGTTGTAGTAACGTTCTTCATATTACGAGCTTGCTGATGAAGGTGGACAGTGGCGCTACATGCGGTTGTGCTATGTTTGTCTTCATCTGCGTGACGCTCACCAATACACAGATCGCGTTGATTCACATAATGTCGGCGGAGACTGTCTTGAAAACAGGGAACGCTCCGTGGAAGAGAGATAGTGGTCTTGGATGGTACATCGTGCCTGACCCTGACACGACGTCCTAGTCTGTATGTTGTGACTGACCGGACTAGCGTCTCAGTTCCCCTACTACCGAATGGTAAATGTTGCGAGTTTTCCCACTGCTACACTCACTGAAACAGTTAACCGTTCGCTGAGAGCTCAGCTCTTTTCACATGTCCGTATCAGCGCTGCCAGAGAGTTCAAGTCGAAATGTTGATTAAGTCTTGAATAGCCAACACGTTCTGATAAAACCAAAGCATCATGTCTGTGGTTGAGAAAGCTGTGCTTCACCAAGGAAGGCTTTTTGTAACAATTTCGAAGAGATAGTTTAATCTGTCACATTTCATTTCAGTTGGAGTAGAAGTTAGCATTAATACATTAACTTTCAACAATTGAATGAATTCGCCATTGCAGTTGGGAATTTCTTTAATTATTTGATCCACATTATGATGTTGCAGGTCCTATGTACAACCCTCCTTAGTTACTTTTACAAGCAATGGACTCGTTTCTTTCTTCAGCAATACCAGGGCTCTTGGTTCCAAACGAAGGGTGGATGACAATATTTCGGAGGTATTTAAAGTGCTGTAAGTAAAGATCCCGAACTCATGTCTGCGTGACTTAATGGGAATGTGGTGTTAGGTCGGGGAGGAAGACTAACGTCTGGTCAGGCAACATATACTGATCAGACATGTTAGTCAAGGTCAGGCAAAACAAACTGGCCAAGACCCTCACATCGGCTTCCCCGTAACCCTACCTGGAAACATTCTGTTTTCAAGGCAACCTGGATAACGAAGTGAAGGATCGACGTGATCCCCATTGCAGTGAGTGCCACGCAGATGTAGTCAAGCATAGCACAACCGCCTGGAGGACCCTGGTCCACCTTCATCAGCACGATCCAGATGTGAGGAAAACTACTCCAACCCGCCACTGAACGTTCTTTTCAGGGCGCACAAAAGAGCAACCTACTCATTGTGGGCATTTGCAAATAACAGCATACAATGGTGTTCGGCTTAAATTGTACTTGACCAAAGGAACACTAGGGGTGATGTGGTCAACATCACGCCGGTCGCCTTTACTTTCCAATAATATTATGGTACTAATCTTTTTAGGCTGGGTGGAACCTTCCTTATCTGTTTTGCGATCGAGAAAAATTCCTCACCAACCGGAGGCCGACTCCGTCGCTCAGCTGGGAAGCCAGTGCGCTGACCACTGCGCCACCTTGGCTTCTACACAAGCTGTAATAACGCTGCTGCCTTGCGAAATACCTGTTTACGGGAAAGGCTTCGGGAGTAAACCGGGAGCAAAAATCTGCATCTTGTGCCATCTCCAGTCGTCTCGAAAATTCTTGCCACTGGTCAAAGGTAGCTCAGGACCAGAGAGCCGTCGTCGTCCGTTCTCAAACTCCCGCTACTAGGCACTGAAAAGGGCTTTGCAGTTAGCAGGATGATGTCCGGAGAACTGATATGTTAGAGTGTAAGGTTGATATATTGGGCACATTTTTCTCATTTTAATATAAATCACCGCGCAAGCCATACATTCCAGCAGACAGAGCAAGAACTAAAGATTGTCAACACGGCTGACACAGAGAGAGTGGTCTTCATCACACATGATGGACGAACATCAGCAATCAATTTATATATATATATATATATATATATAGACACACACACACAGAGACATACTCGACAGGATTCACAGCCATTGATAATGATGATGTTTGAAAAAAAACTTAGAGATTCAACAGTAGGACATATGAAAATATTGTATGAAGCTTATTATGGAAAAACGTTATATTTGTCAGTGAGTTGTTCAATGTGTGATATGGGTGTCAAGTTTCGCTCTCCCACTCACTCACTCACTCTCTCTCTCTCTCTCTCTCTCACACACACACACACATACACACACAATCGTATCTCTCTCTCTCTCTCTCTCTCTCTCTCTATATATATATATATATATATATATATATATATATTTATTATATACTATTTACGATTATGTGTATTGTCACAAACATACAAACCAAAACGTCAGGAAATGACACGCAATAGAATAATACATTAAGAAAGAAGATGATCATGAGAAAATCAATGAAAGTAGACGAGCAGACAATTTAATTGAAGAGTGACGGAGGGTGGTGAGAGAGAGAGAGAGAGAGAGAGAGACAAAAGTGTACTAATGGGTAGACAGGTAGGTAGATCGAGTGGGTAGGCAAACAGACGCTGACAGGCAGACATATATTATATAGAGATAGACATACCGACAGACAGTTAGTCCTGCAGACCGACATATCAGTAGATCGAGTGGGGCGCGAAGGACAAGAAGCAGACAGACAGAAAAAGAAAGAAAGAAAGAAAGATTATATAAGATAGGAAAGATAGATAGATAGATAGATAGATAGATAGATAGATAGATAGATAGATAGATAGATAGATAGATAGATAGATAGATAGATAGATAGATAGATAGATAGATAGATAGATAGATAGATAGATAGATAGATAGATAGATAGATAGATAGATAGATAGATAGATAGATAGATAGATAGATAGATAGATAGATAGATAGATAGATAGATAGATAGATAGATAGATAGATAGATAGATAGATAGATAGATAGATAGATAGATAGATAGATAGATAGATAGATAGATAGATAGATAGATAGATAGATAGATAGATAGATAGATAGATAGATAGATAGATAGATAGATAGGATAGATAGGATAGATAGGATAGATAGATAGGATAGATAGGATAGATAGGATAGATAGGATAGATAGGAAAGATAGGATAGATAAGATAGATAGATAGATAGATAGATAGATATGATAGATAGATAGATAGATAGATAGATAGGATAGATAAGATAGATAGATAGATAGATAGATAGATAGATAGATAGGATAGATAGGATAGATAGATAGGATAGATAGGATAGATAGGATAGATAGGATAGATAGATAGATAGATAGATAGATAGATAGATAGATAGATAGTTAGATAGATAGATAGATAGATAGATAGATAGATAGATAGATAGATAGATAGATAGATAGATAGATAGATAGATAGATAGATAGATAGATAGATAGATAGATAGATAGATAGATAGATAGATAGACAGACAGACTAGGAGAAGCTATGCACATGTTCCTCATCTATAATCAATAACTTCGAAGAACTGCCCTACCCGATTGATGGAGGGGAATGTGATCAGAATGCATGATCGGTTGAGGGGAAGAAATCGCGTTTTATATGCAGACTTAGCAGACCTGCTGGCTCATGGGATAGACGATGGATGAAGACATCGACTACTCCCGCGTTTTCCAGATTAGGGGTTCTTAGCTGGAAGGGTCCAAAGTGACCCCTGTATGGTTCGAAGCTTGATTAAAGAGTGTAGGTAAAACGTGGTTGAGGAATGGGGAGTGATAATGTTTATATTTAATATCAACTGAAAATTAACCATTTTGATACTTGGCACACAATTTGTTTCCAACTAACTGACATTACATTGAACGTAGAGCCGGTATATCGGCCCAGAAACTGTATTACAAAGACGTAGAGCTGCTATATTGGTTTCAACAGTTAACATACATAAACGTTTCGGAAGGAAGACTGACGTCAGGTCAGGCACAACATACTGATCAGACATGTTAGTCAGGGTAAGGCAAAATAAACTGGCCAAGACCCTCACCTCGGCTTCCTAGTAGTCCTTCCTGGAAACGGGCTGTTTTCATGCAGCCTAGCTAATAAAGTGATGGACCGACGTGGTCACCGCAGTAGTGAGCGACACGCAGATAGTCAAGCATAGCCCAACCGCATGGAGGACACATGTCCACCTTCATCAGCACGCTCAGGATGTGAGTAAAGTTACGACAATCCGCCACTAAACGTCCTTTTTAGGGCACACAAAAGAGTAATTCTACTCATTGTGGGCATTCAACAGTAAAGTAAGTCGTGTGTCCTTTTATAGAACGTAGCTTCTTACAACCTATTTAGCTGTTATAAGTTTCTTGGCAAGTGTACTGTACGGTAGGTTGGTAAGTGTACAGTACGGTAGGTTGCCATTACTTCCCGTACGTGGAGGAGCATTAGCCCGAGAAAGAACCCAGTGTCTGCCAAACTGGACACAAGTGGGAATCGAACCCGGAACATTGGGATTGTGAAAACCGAGTAAGTTTCACCCCTAGGCCACGCAGCCTCCTGTGCATTCAACAACAGCAACATAATAGCTCCTCCTTACTAAATATTCATAAATGTATCAATACACCTGTACTTCCTATTAGGGAGTCGCGTAGTGCAGTTGTTAGCGCATCTGAGTGGTCCTGGGTTCATTCCCCAGTTGAGGCGGTAATGTTTTTTCAGACCGCAATGGCTCCCGGGTCGACCCAGCCTTAAATGGGTACCGGTTCAGTCCGGAAAGTAAAATCGGCGAGGGAGAGGAGATGGCTACCGCCCTCATATAGCCGAGCCTTTTGAAATATGAGATCGCTAACACCACACACCCATACGGCAATAATGCTAAGGGTTACTTTACTTGTACTTCCTAGTAGCAGTGTGACATTCGCCCCGCTCCACCCAAATGATCCCATCACTTCATATATTTATCGTAAGCAATGATGGCGATACCATCAGACTTTTTCGCCTAGATGATGTAACTTTCGCTGTATGAGGATTATAATGAGGAGAGAAATTGCGCTGATTATGAACCTCTCTCTTTCTCTGGACCCGACCTACCTTGAACCAGTGGCAAGACATAAGTCAAGACGACTGAAGGTAACTCAGGATGTAGGCACTGTGGTCCCACCTCCCTTGAGACCAGGGGTCGCTCCAAAGATCGTCCACTGTTTCCGTTCATCGCTCTGAAAGGTGAGTGCCTTGCCTGTCGACTACATCGACATGTGTATATGCACACATACACACACAAACACAAACACACAACAAGTCAATTAGACGTTTGTCCCCACCACGATTACATAACTCTCTATTTATGGTTTCCTATATTTCCTATACAAAGTTTCGAATTATCATCATTGCATAGTACTGACGTCACTCAGTAATGCGTAGTTTCAATTCTAGAATTGAGACGTCACGTGCAGTTAGCTCAGGTGCTTCCAATGGACCTTTAATAATTATTCATGGAATCTCAAAATTCATGGAATCTCAAAATGTAAATATAGTTTCTTCCTTTGAACCAGTATTCTTGTCGATCACTATGCCAGAGCAAACCACATCGAGGTCCCTGCAGATAAGCATACAGACATTAGCGAAGAGCTAAAGGGGCACGAAAACATAAATACGGCTCCTGAAGAGCACATGATGGCCAAACTAACAATGCGCGAAATGGAAGAGGCTATGAGAACACTAAAGAGAAGGAAATCTCCCGGAAAAGATGGGATAACAAACGAAATGCTGATGGGGCTGGGCCAAACAGCGAAGGAAAAACTACTATCAGTCCTGAACCAAAGCTGGAAAAGGGGTATTGTACCCCAGGCATGGAAAGATGCAATACTGGTACCAGTACCAAAAACAGGAAAGGACAAAACAGATCCGAATGGATACAGGCCCATAAGCCTACTGAGCTGTGTCGGCAAGCTGATGGAACGGATGATAAACACCAGACTGATGTGGCATCTGGAAGAAAAACGAATACTAATTCCACAGCAAGCCGGCTTTAGACAGCACAGATCCACTGAGGACCAGGTCATCCTCATAGCCCAGGAGATAGAAGATGCCTACCAGGCACAGAAACACACAGTAGCTGTTTGGGTGGATCTGGAAAAGGCATTTGACAAAGTCTGGAAGGATGGACTTAGAGTCAAGCTAAGAAGAAGTGATGTTTGTGGGAAGATGTACAAGTGGATCAACCACTACCTCAAACAAAGAACGGCCAGAGTCCAAGTACAAGGGCAGATGAGCAAAAAGGTGACACTCGAGCAGGGAGTACCCCAAGGGGGAGTACTGTCACCCACACTCTTCCTGGTATATATAAACGATATTACAGAGAATATACCAAGAAGAGTCCATAGCTCAATGTTTGCAGACGATCTGGCTATGTGGACCTCTGAAAAGAATCTCACCATAGCAAGAAATCGGATGCAAACGGCCCTAACATCGCTGGAAGAGTGGGCGAACTCATGGCTGGTCAAAATAAACGAGGAGAAAACCACGTGCACAATATTCTCGCTCTCATTAAAACCCCAAAGTACCAAATTAAGCCTAAATGGCAAAATCCTGCAGCCAAACGACAACCCAACCTATCTGGGAGTCACATTTGATCGGCGCATGACATGGAAAAGTCAGATTGAGAGAAACCGAATGAAAGCCAGAGAAAGAATGGCGATCATGAGGAAACTTGCTGGCACAAGCTGGGGAGCAGACGAAGGCATACTAAAGAAACTGTACACTGGAAGAGTGAGACCAGTTCTCGAGTATGGCATCGCGGCATGGACAACAGCAGCGAAGGCGAACTTCGATAAAGTTAACAAACTTCAAAACCAAGCTATGAGAATCATAACTGGTGGAATGAAGTCAACGCCAATTGTAGAACTTGAAAAGATTACAAAACTGCAATCCATGACCGACAGAAGAGACTGCAGAGCCCAGCTGCAGTCAGAGAAACTCCGAAGACTGACGGATCATCCAATGTACCAGAGGCTAAACAATTTGGGAACTGGGAAACTAAAGCGGAGAAACTTTGCAGAAATAGCCAAAGCAAAGATGCACGAAGATCCCATAAACGCACTAACAACACCAAAACCCATCACTACTGTACGAAAACCTACTTGGAGGCAGGATATATTTCCAGAGGTGGTAGAAAATATACCAGGTATTGCAAACAAAAACTGCCAGACCGAAAAAGAAAGGAGAGACACTACCTTAAGCTTCATAACGAAAAGCTACCCAAGCATGGACTGGACCCATGCATACACCGACGGTTCTGTAACAAACACTACACAGAACGGAGGGGCAGGAGCATTCCTGAACCTACCAAATGGCAGAAAAATAACACTGTCATTCGCTACTGGTAAGTACACGAGCAATTTCAGAGCAGAGGCAGAGGCACTGAGGGCGGCAGTGGAAGAAATGGTAACACACAGTGAAAATGAGAGCCATATAGTCCTGCTGACAGATGCTCTCGAAGTAGTCACAGCGCTAAAAAGCCAGAAAAACACTGAGCTTAATGACTTAAGAGCAGCACTCTGCAAACTGTGCCAACAGTCCGCACCAAAAAGGGTAGTGGTACAGTGGGTTCCGTCACACTGCAACATCCAAGGCAACGAGGAGGCAGACAGACTGGCAAAAGAAGGTGCAAGGCTACCACAAATAGATACCAGTATGACGTACGAAGAGTCAAAACGGCTTATCAAAGCCAGGTACATGTCCAAATGGGAAACCGAACATACTGGTTACACCAAAAACGATGCCTATTACCAGTTGAACCGAAGAGAGCAGGTCGTTGTCTTCAGACTTCGCACTGGCCACAACAGACTGAGGTACCACCTCTTCAACAAATTGAAGATAGGGTGTACCGACGAATGCCCGTGCGGTACTGGTAAAATGACCACTGAACATCTGCTGCAGAACTGCCCGACATACGAGGATCAGAGAGAGCAGATGTGGCCATTGCCAGTGGAACTGCAAGACAAGCTCTATGGTAGTGGCGAGAGTCTCAGGATGACCGCCGCTTTTTTCGAGAAAATAATGGTTACTGTCTGACTGTGTACGCAGAAGAAGAAGAAGAACCAGTATTCGGGATCAAGATGCTGAGCAGCACATGAGCTGCAGTGGGTAGCGACCCATAGATGACTGCTAGCGTCAGGGCCAGCGACCCATAGCTGCCAAGACCCTTCTACACCTCCACGCGGTGATCCTGGATAACAGGCTGCAGCAGGGCAGACTGGCTAAGGAGAAGGGATCGAAGAGGAAATGCTAACCCGGTACTAAAAAAATGCTTGCTGAAGTCGGATGTGTTGGACCGAAAGGTGCAAATATCGCAGCCAAGCTATAAACTACAACACAACGCATTCCGTTCTCTGGACTACATTCTGCTACTTAAGCCCTTTCAGGGTTTGGTAGTGGGAGATTTGAAGTCCCCTCATATTATGAACAAGTGTTCCTAGGCTTCCCTAGACGGACAAAGGCTATCGTAATCTTTGCAATGACTACCAAGGGGATCCAAGGCACCAAAAAGTGCAAAGAACCCCTGATTTCGAAGATCAGCCAGATAGGCAGGTCTCCAACATAAACAATGCTAGACGGCATCAAGTTATCCAACTTCATAATCCCGGCCAAGTGAAAACGGATGGGCATTGCACTGACTCCTTTTTTGTCTGCCCATACGTGATTTGGCATTAAGACGAATCACAACAACAAATTCAACAGAATAGCATGCGCCTGCCTGTCTCTCTCTCTCTCTCTCTCTCTCTCTCTCTCTCTCTCTCTCTCTCTCTCAGCGAGAAATTAAAACAAGAGTGCAATATTAGGCTGAGAGTTAGACGCGGAAGTGAAAATGATGTCCGTGTAAATGTAAGAGTGCCGAGAGAGGCTGACAAAAATATGAGTGGTATATCTCAAGAGAAGCCACGAATAACGATGTAACGAAGGAAGGCGTCTCAAAACTACAGCATCACAAAGGCAGTACGAGGGTGATGATAGCTGAGGTGATTTAATACAGGTTTATAAGATAATCAACGGACAGGATCAATTAGACTATAACCAGTTTTCTTTCTTCAAAATACAACCGCATACAAGATCAAGAGGGCACCGCTAAAAATTAAATACAGAAAGGTCCAGATTAGATACCAGGAAATACATGTTTAGTCAGAGAGAGGTGAATGCATGGAGGGCATAGCCAGAAGGAAAGTGGAGGCAGGGTCAATTAATGCAATCAAGAATAGATTGGATGCGCGTAGTTATTTTTAGATCAAGTAAATGTAAAAGAAACTGGTTGCATACAGATCCTGCAGAGTCTTCTAAACAAGTATAAAGACGTTAAAGTTAAAAGACAAATGAAGTCAAAGGCAATGATACAAAAGACAAATGAAGACAAAGTCGATGACATAAAAGCCGAATGAAGATAAAAGTCTATGACATACAAGACAAATGAAGACAAAGTCGCTGACATAAAAGCCGAATGAAGATAAAAGTCTATGACATACAAGACAAATGAAAACATAGTCGATGACATAAAAGCCGAATGAAGATAAAAGTCTATGACATACAAGACAAATGAAAACAAAGTCGATGACATAAAAGCCGAATGAAGATAAAAGTCTATGACATACACGACAAATTAAAACATAGTCGATGACATAAAAGCCGAATGAAGATAAAAGTCTATGGCATACAAGGTGAATGAAGACAAAGTCGATGACATAAAAGCCGAATGAAGATAAAAGTCTATGACATACAAGACAAATGAAAACATAGTCGCTGACATAAAAGCCGAATGAAGATAAAAGTCTATGACATACAAGACAAATGAAAACATAGTCGATGACATAAAAGCCGAATGAAGATAAAAGTATATGACATACAAGACAAATGAAAACATAGTCGCTGACATAAAAGCCGAATGAAGATAAAAGTCTATGACATACAAGACAAATGAAAACATAGTCGATGACATAAAAGCCGAATGAAGATAAAAATCGTTGACACAAAAGCCAATGGAGGACAAAGTCGATGACACAATAGCCGAATGAAGACAAAGTCGATTACATTAAAGCCGAATTAAGACTATTTCGAAGACACCAAAAACCGAATGACATTTCGATGGTCCCAAAGCTGAAGAATGAAGCCATTTTCCCGATCCAAAAGTCGAAGGCTAATTTCATAGCCTGGGCGGCCGTCTGAAGATCGATATCCAACAGTCTGAATGAAGATAATTTCGATAACTACCAAATGGCCGTGCCGAAGTAGAAGTGCATAATGGAAAACGACTATTTGGTAGCAGCCTGGAACATCGGTGTAAGTCTTCCAAAGTAAAACTGCCTCGTAACGTTTTGTTTATCATTCACCTTTGTTATCCAGTTTCACTGTGTATTTTTTTTTGTTTTGCGTTCGCCTTATTTCTGTTATCCCCAAGGCGGTGTGCGTTGCACTGTGGTTTTTATTTAGCACCTGTCGGCCCAGTGCATCCGACTTCACCATGCATTTTATGTAAGGGTCTGCTTCCTCCTGCATTTTCTAAGGGCTTGCTTTCCCGGGATAACGGCCGGTGCTGTGATGGGGATCGAACCCAGCACCTTCCGGTTGTGAGTCGTGCCACTTAACCACTAGGCCACGCCGTCCCCTGTTTCACTGTGTATGAAACACATCAATGGATAACACGCAATGTAAGCATTAGTAGCAAATGTAACGTACGAGAAACGACGTTTCGATCATCTATGACCCTTATCAAGAGCCGGACAAGCGAATACAGAAAAGAAATAAGAGAAGTCCACCTGAATATTATTTGATCACTCGATGGGATCAAGACGCTGAGCGGCGCATGAGCTGCAGTGGTCAGCGACCCATAGCTGACTGCTAGCATCAGGGCCAGCGAGCCAGAGCTGCCCAGATCCTTCTATATCTCCACGCAGTGATCCAGGATAACAGGCTGCAACTGAGCATACTGGCTAAGAAGAAGGGATCTAAGATCGGAGCCTAATACGGTTCTTAAAAACGCCTGCTGAAGACGGGTGTGTCGGACCGATATGTGCAAATATCGCAGTCAAGCTGTAAACTACGACACAACGTATTCCGTTCTCTGGACTATATTCTGCTACTTGCAAAGCCCTTTTCGTGGCTTGGTAGCAGGAGATTGAGAACGAACGAAGAAAAAGATTACTCGATGATCCATTCCTAAGAGGCGGCTGTACATCCGAAGTTGGACTGCAGCAATCTACATCCTGGACCAAAACAGGCCCAATGGGTAATAAGATTCCCTTCTGACGTGTCGTGGACGTTGTAGTGAATTGCAAGGAAGTTTAACCAACGCCGTGGTCTTTCTCTGTCTCGAGGGACACCAGACTACTGTTGACGTGCTCCAACGTTGATCCTTTGGTCTGAACATGCGTCCTACCTATCGATGATTTGCCGTGTTTGCGTCAACATCTGCATGAAACGCCAATGACAATTGTCGTAGTTCGGAATTTTGAAGATCCTGCATACGCTGGTTGTGGGGAGTAAGGTCGACCCTGTGTTTCGAGAGTGAGAGTGTGAGAGATATTTAGAGATAGAGAGTGTAAGTGTGAGAGATATTTAGAGATAGAGAGTGAGAGTGTGAGAGATATTTAGAGATAGAGAGTGAGAGTGTACATGTGAGAGATATTTAGAGATAGAGAGTGAGAGTGTGAGAGATATTTAGAGATAGAGAGTGTAAGTGTGAGAGATATTTAGAGATAGAGAGTGAGAGTGTGAGAGATATTTAGAGATAGAGAGTGTAAGTGTGAGAGATATTTAGAGATAAAGAGTGTGAGTGAGAGTGTGAGAGATATTTAGAGATAGAGAGTGAGAGTGTGAGAGATATTTAGAGATAGAGAGTGTAAGTGTGAGAGATATTTAGAGATAAAGAGTGTGAGTGAGAGTGTGAGAGATATTTAGAGATAGAGAGTGTAAGTGTGAGAGATATTTAGAGATAAAGAGTGTGAGTGAGAGTGTGAGAGATATTTAGAGATAGAGAGTGTAAGTGTGAGAGATATTTAGAGATAAAGAGTGTGAGTGAGAGAGTGAGAGATATTTAGAGATAGAGAGTAAGTGTGAGAGATATTTAGAGATAGAGAGAGAGTGTGAGAGATATTTAGAGATAGAGAGTGTAAGTGTGAGAGATATTTAGAGATAGAGAGTGTAAGTGTGAGAGATATTTAGAGATAGAGAGTGAGAGTGTAAGAGATATTTAGAGATAGAGAGTGAGAGTGTACGTGTGAGAGATATTTAGAGATAGAGAGTGAGAGTGTAAGAGATATTTAGAGATAGAGAGTAAGATATAGAACTTGGCAACTGGTAGTTTGTTCTGTACTGTAATATATTCTTTGCAAAATATATTTTAAAACCATGTTGTGGCGTTCTTTCGAATGCACGATTTTATCAGGAGGATTTTTGGGCGAAGGAATTTCGGTCGCTTGTTTCCTTAACCACGTCGGAAAAATGTTCGCGGGGGTCCTTGAACATCGATTACGAGCTATTGTGGAACCACTGCTCATTGCTTCATAATCAGGATTCTATAAAGCAGGGGATGTACGGATGCTATATTTACGCTCAGGGGGAAAAAAAACCATAGAATACAATGTGAAAGTCCACGTAGTCTTCATTGATCAGGAAAAGACATTTAACTGGGTAAACAGATGTAAGCTGTGGGAGGTAATGTAATAATATGGTGTGGAGTGTCAACTACTGGATGACATTCGTCTCTTGTACTAAGGCAGCCATGGTGCAGTACAAACCAATACATGTATGGTGTATGACAAATTGGCTTCCTGTGCTGGGTGGTGTAAGACAGGGATGTGTTTTTTCTCAACGTTTATTCATTATTTATATGAATCAAGTTACACAGTTGGCTAAGCCCTATGAGGAGTCATTAAATGAACTTGTGTTTGCCTATGATCAAGTCATATTTTACCAAAATGGAGAAGACCTGCAACAAATATATCTCAATTTAGCTGGTAACGAATATGACATGAAGATCAACACAGACAAGACAGAGACTATGATGATATAGCGTGTACAGGCGGAGAGAAGTTCCCACAGCAATGACATAAGTATCAAGCAAGTAAGGCATTTTCAAATACCTGGGTAGTACGTTCAGTGATCACGGCTGAGTGGACAGAGAGATCGCACATATAATTCAGAAGATGTACAGCGTTCACTATCAAACTGCACCGATTCTAAAACACCCTAAAGTGTTTCTTTCAACTAATTGAAAGCTGATAAAAGCACTTTTCATTCTATTTGATGTTACCAATACCAATTTTGGTCCTTGTAGAAGCACATAAGAGTAAGTTCCAGAGTTGTGAGAAGTGCAGATAGTTGGGACAAACCCAGTTAGTGCATCATTGACGCCCGTCCCCTCTTCCCCTCCAAAAAAAAACACAGTGGTTTGGTCATTTAGTCAGAATCTATTATGACCTGTTTTATGTATTATAAGCCTGCAATGAGAGCACATCATATGCAGGTCATCGGTCCAAGTGCAAGAGTTCCCTGACCACCAACGGTGTTGCGTACATCTGCCTTTGCATTGTGGATTTCTGCACGAGAGTACGCCGTACCAGTATGGAAGGTGTCAGCACGCACAAGACACGTCCATGTGGCAGCAAATTAGGCATGTCGCACTGTAACAGGGTGCCTTAAGTCAACACCAAAGGGAAAGGGTTATGCCATATCTGGCATCTCAGCACAAGAAATCATGAGAATTGTTACATTAGAAGTAAAACGGGTAAAGTAGTCCTGTTATCAGAGACACCTCTCTTTATGTATAATCCAGATGAAGGACGACTGAAATCAAGGAAAAGTTGCCTTCACACTGCAAATAACAGACCAGCAACGTGAGCAAAACCGCACCAAAAATATGGTGAGGAATGGATGGAGATCAAAGAAGAGCGTGCGACAGGGCCATAATATGTGATACCCTGTGTGGAGAACCCTGAACAGATTATGAACGGGAATGTCCAGGTGTAGATCAAACTTGAACAAAATGGGGATACGCGGACAACGATGTCTGCGAATGTGAAGCCATCCATGACCTCGAACATCTGTATAACTGCCCAAGAATGTGAATCGATCCATGACCTCGAACATCTGTATAACTGCCCAAGAATGTGAAGCCATCCATGACCTCGAACATCTGTATAACTGCCCAGGAATGTGAAGCCATCCATGACCTCGAACATCTGTATAACTGCCCAAGAATGTGAATTCATCCATGACCTCGAACATCTGTATAACTGCCCAAGAATGTGAAGCCATCCATGACCTTGAACATCTGTATAACTGCCCAAGAATGTGAAGCCATCCATGACCTCGAACATCTGTATAACTGCCCAAGAATGTGAAGCCATCCATGACCTTGAACATCTGTATAACTGCCCAAGAATGTGAAGCCATCCATGACCTCGAACATCTGTATAACTGCCCAAGAATCCACGAACCATGTAGTTTGGCGGATCTCATGGCAAACAAATAAAAGAGCTACCAAGGAAGCTAATTTCAGGTCCAATTATCTGTAAGGTTGCTGGACACGGAAAGTAAGTAAGTAAGTTCGACTGGCGGACAGATGATCGGCACGCGTCTGCTAGAAGCCATTGAACCCGTAACTGCAAGTGCTCGGTGAATGCTTCGTGTAAAGGAGCCAGCTGTAGTGGTTACTGTATGATTCACTTGAAGCGACAAGGTGGTTGAACAAGAATGTTAGAAATAAGGGATAGTCTAACCACACAGCGCTGAGATACCCGTACAGAAATCAGAAAGACATAGAGACACGAGTATCTGTACATGAAGATTTGGCGCGAATTGTTGAAGATCTACCACGCGCGTGGGGCTGAAAGGATTTGATTGGCTGACATAGCTGGATGAATTGGTTGTTCTATTCTTGTAACCTGATAGGTATTCTGGATCCACTCAGGAGATAATGAAAGACCGCTGAACTTTAAATAGCGACTATATGTAGATTACACCACACTTGATAAATGGGATAAAATATTAAGGCAATTGCAATATTCCAATGATTCTGCAATAGACAACTAATGAGGGCTGTGATTGGAGACTAGCAAGCTCATTTTGTAAATCACTTTTCTACAACAGAAAACCACAACTTTAAGACCAGAAACTGTCACAAGTATGCACCGAACTTTGGGATAGGTTTCCATAAGAGGCAACTGCAGCTGTGGTTATATGTGTTTTAAGGAATGTCTTTTGACAAGTTGATTGCACAACCAGACACTCACAAACTCAGAGATATAGAGTTAGAGGAAGGGACTATCTGGGTAGTGTAGTGCTTAGTGGCACGGCTCACAGTCCAAACTTGCTGTTGTTCGTATCCGTTTATCAAGCAAGAAAGTACCCCTATGGGAGGGAATTTAAGTGCTGCGGTCGTATGAACTGGTTCATAAGGCGTAAAACACAGTTCATCGCACTTCTCCTTAAAAGACAACATGAACGAAGAAAAAAACCCACAACTGGTCTACCAAAATTTTTGAAGATGTCAACTTAGCAGAATCATATAGAATTTACATTTCAACAGTTTACATGGGCAGCCGTCTCGTTCATTTACATAGGCAGCCGTCTCGTTCATTAACATGGCCCTGGACGGTTGCCAAGACCAGAAACTAAGCGTCTCACTCTTTTCAATTGACTGTGCAGCCTCAAATGTGATATGGGATAAAGACACAAACACTCACAAAATATCACTGGAGGACAAACTGAGTGACCCAGGCCTTTCCTGAGAGATCACTCTCCGTCGTCAACGTATGCACAATTCTGACATAGGGCGATTGTTCTTGGTGTTCTTGCGATAATCTATGCAAACAAGACACAATATAGAAGGGCAGATCACATGTTGCGACGAAACAATCCTCGATGGAGCACGGCGACAACAATTTGGTGCCCCCGAGTCAAAAAGATATCGCGGGGAAGAGCTTAAATGCATTGGTTAGACGCCCTTGTTGCCCGCAACAATATCAGACGCCTCTGGAAGAGTGCTTACCAGACAATCGACTTTAGTGGCCCAAGAGAGGGTCCGTAAGAGACGAAGTTGGGACCCGCAGAAACGATGAGGAACTGGTCATCAAGATCGAGATCTATCTTCTTCCTTTTCTTCGGCGTTCGCCCTCAAAAGAACAACGTGTCGTAGTTTAGCTAGGCTGCGATATCTGCGCATTTCGGCTCGACACATCCGATTTCATCTGGTTTTTTTGTTGTAGGTGCCAGGTTTGTCTTCATACTACGACCCCTATTCGCATAGCCATGCTAGTGGATCGCGTAGCCAAGTCGACAGTGAACTGGCTTACTAGACTGGGATTACAACGTGCCAGAATTCTAATTTACGGACGGACAGAGCAAAGTTCCGGGCCGTGCTTCGTACCTGATACAATCGCTCCTCAAGTCAACCCAGCTGTAAATGGGTACCTGACATATGCGTTGGGGAAGATAGAAAGCAACAAGGAAGGGAACTTGTATTCCCCACCTCACATAGGCTGCGACTTAGTACATGAAGAGTTATCTTCATCCCTGAGGGCAATTGTTGCCATGGGACTGACCGTTACCTTGACTTAACCAGACTTTATTAGTGCAGCCTGTTTCCAGTCCCGTCGCTTGGATGCGGAATAGGGTTCTTGATCAGTTCTGGTCGGCTGACCCTGATAGAAGCAACTAGTTATGAACCAGCTCATTGACTGTGTTGCATCTTCGTCTTCTCTTAAGCACGAGTATATAACTGCACGCTCGCCTGACATGGGGGGAACACCTCCTATCTCTAAAAAAGAACAAAAGCACAGGGTCCGTAGACAAACGTGTGTCAAATGAAGCATGTCGATCACGGCCATGCCGTATACCTCAAAACAGTCTTAAGCTACAGCAGCCTAGCCGACAAGGTGGGAAAGGACACTGTGATCCCCTTAGAGGCAAGCCATTTGAGACGTTTTGCATTGGTCTACAGGAAGACTACCATTGTTCACCTTCTACAATGCGCACGCGGATTAAGAATGACAGCCACTGAAGTCTTGTTTCCAGAACACATTTCCGCCAAGGATAAAGAACTCGGTACGAGCAGTTTAGAAAACCACAAAAACAACAAATTAAACTGCAGGACTTCTTTCATTGGCTACAACACAGTGCCATTTTGGTGATGTCTGCCTGCATAGATTCGAAATAAACAAATCATGCGGTCTTTACATGTCTACCTGTCATTCATGTGGTTGGGGATCAAGATGATGAGCAGCGTATGAGCTGCAGTGGTCAGCGACCCATAGCTGACTGCTAGCGTCAGGGCCAGCGAACCAGAGCTGCCAAGACCCTTCTACGCCTCCACACGGTGATCCTGGATAACAGGCTGCAGCAGGGCAGACTGGCTAAGGAGAAGGGATCGAAGAGGGAATGCTAGCCCGGTACTCAAAAAATGCTTGCTGAAGTCGGATGTGTTGGACCGAAAGGTGCAAATATCGTAGTCAAGCTATAAACTACGACACAACGCATTCCGTTCTCTGGACTACATGCTATTTAAGCCCTTTCAGGGTTTGGTAGTGGGAGATTGAAGATGAACGAAGCCAAGCCAAGTCATTCATGGGATTGGCAAGTAAGCTAAGGATTACGTCTGTCCATGTCTGTCTGTCATCAAGTCATTCATGGGATTGGTTTGTAAACTCGGGGCTATATCTGTCCATGTCTGTCTATCATCAAGTCATTCATGGGACTGGTTTGTAAACTCGGGGCTATATATGCCCATGTCTGTCTGTCATCAAGTCATTCGTGGGATTGGCTGTAAACTCGGGGCTATATCTGCCCATGTCTGTCTGTCATCTGCAGCAGTCTTCATCCCAGCATTGGTCTTCACAGCCATGTCACTGAATTCTTGTATCACAAAGGTATTTCTTCTTCTTCTGCGTTCGTTCTCAATCTCCCGCTACCAAGCCCTGATCAGGGTTTTGCGAGTAGCAGGATGTAGTCCGGAGAATGGAATGCGTTGTGTCGCTAGTTTATAGCTTGACTGAGATATTTGCACCTTTCGGTTCGACACATCCATCTTCAGCAGAGCACAAAGGTATTAATTGTTCTGCCCCTTCCTCTCTTTCTCTGTGTTTTGTTTTCCAAGACTCTCTTCACTGGGGCTTCACATGACGTAAGTTGTGGCCCAGCCCGGCCTGTCGTTTTTATATCTTTTTTAATCAGCTATCTTTCCTCTTCCACTTCCACCAACACCCTTTCATTTTATTTCTCTCTCTCCAGCTCACTCTATTCATCTTTCGGCAACACCCCATCTCAAAAGCCTCCACATATCTCTCATATCTGTGTAGCATAGATCGGCCAATGTATGTTATGGAACACCCCAGGGATATTCAGGTGTCGAAGACATGTATCACATCCATACAGAAGCAGCCACTGCAATGAGTTAGCCCAAGCTTGAGAGTAATTTCTCGAAAGTAATCGCTCGATAGTAATATCTCGATAGTAATCGCTCGATAATAACCGCTCGATAGTAATCGCTCGATAGTAATCGCTCGATAGTAATCGCTCGATAGTAATATCTCGATAGTAATCGATCGATAGTAATTTCTCGATAGTAATCTCTTTGATGACTGACTGTAAAACACGATTAAAAATGAAGAACCAGCGTGGGATTTGTTTCACAGCTGTCTTCCACAGCGTCCTGTTCGTCTCCATTGTGTCCCTTCTTCACTCTGCGCCAAAGCACGTTGCGTGATTTTGCATTAGTGGGGCATATTCTTCCCTCGCAGTTCAGTTTAATCGAAGAAACATGGTCAGTGCACACGGTCTAACCCATAAGTGCTCTGTTCTCCTCAACATTTTGGGAGAATCTCAGCACAATGCACGAATTCCATAGCACCCGTACTAGATTTGGTAGATTTGTAACATCATTTTTTAATCATGCCCGTGCAGCGGCCGTTAAGCGAAATCTTTTGCATGTCCAACTGCGGAGGGATTTTTAACGTACGTTACACTACACACGGGCGTCCTTCTTCTTCTTCTTCTTCGTTCTCAATCTCCCACTATCAAACACTGAAAGGGCTTAAGTAGCAGAATGTAGTCCAGAGAACGGAATGCGTTGTGTCGTAGTTAACAGCTGGGCTGCGATATTTGCACCTTTCGGTCCAACACATCCGACTTCAGGAAGCATTTTTCAAGTACCGGGTTAGCATTCCCTCTTCGATCCCTTCTCCTTAGCCAGTCTGCCCTGATGCAGCCTGTTATCCAGGATCATCGCGTGGAGGTGTAGAAGGGTCTTGGCAGCTATGGTTCGCTAGCAGTCAGCTATGGGTCGCTGACCACTGCAGCTCTTGCGCTGCTCAGCATCTTGATCCCACACGGGCGTCCGATGTCCACTACTCAGAGATCTGGGGAAATACCTTAAAGTCCCAAGTGAAAAAAAATCCCAATCTCCGCCGTGATTTGAACCCGCGACCTCCAGCACCCGAGGCCGACGTCTTACCTCGAGGCTCATCGATGCACTTAGGGTAAATGTGGTACAGTGATCACCAAGTCTGCAGCTGTGTAATGATGTCTGTAAACTTTTCATATTCTTAGTTCGGCACATGAAAATATCGCTCTGGAACAGGCACTCGCTAATTGTCTTGTTATACTCATAGCACATTAGTAGTTAATACGATAGCAAAGACCAGGGAACTTTGTGGTCTCACGGGTAAGGCGTCGACCTCGGGTGCTGGAGGTCGCAGGTTCAAATAACGGTGGAGACCGGAATTTTTTCCACGTGGACTTTCAGCGGATCTGTGTAGTAGAGATCGGACGACCGCGTGCAGTGTCGCGCACGTTAAAAATCCTCTAAAAGTTGGAAATCGAAAAAAATTGGCTTATCAGCCTCTGTCCAGGCAAAATTAAAAAATGATGTTAAAAATCTGCACAATCCATAAGGGGATCCTCGCCGGTGATAAGGAATTTTCGCGATGTGTTGCTGAGATTCTTCAAAAGTAAGTAAGTGAGTGAGAGAGAGGGAGAGAGTGAGAGAGAGTGAGTGAGAGAGAGGGAGAGAGATAGAGTGAGTGAGTGTGTGCGTGAGAGAGAGAGAGAGAGAGAGGGGGTGGGTGTGTGTTCGTTACAGCTGAGAGCGTATGCGCAACATGGTTGGGTTTGAATCCTGCAAGTTCTGAGCGTGCACTGTTCTCAAGGGATGTGAGAGAGACGTCTAGTCCTTTCGGAGACAGGCAATAAACTGGAATGTCCAGTGTAAACGATAAAAGAACCCTTGGCAGTTGAAAGTCGAAAATAGTAGGCTATTATCCGATGTCCGAGAAAATATCTAAATGTAACGAAATTCCTACCAACTAGTGACCTGTATGAAGATCAAAAGGAGGCAGTCTCTCCCATCTTGCAAAGACATAACAGGTCATCCGCCTGTTTCTGTGCTAACTTGATTGAAAAAAGTATATCCCAAAAAAGGCCTCTTCACATCCCCACGGGTAGATGATGAGTGACTAAGGCAGAAGACTCTACACCCCAAGGGTAGAAGAGGAGCGACTATGAGAAGAGATATAACTGGAAATGCTCGGACATAAGCTTCGTGTAAAAGGACCAGCTGTAGTGACGGTCGTATGCACCATTTGGAGTGATAAGGCTAACCAATCAATCAATCAAGGTCATCTGTAACTATGAACCTGTTCTTGTATTGTAATCAAGTAGATGACGGAAGATGATGACGTAATACACACACAAACACACATTATTGAAGTGAAGTAAAGTTATTGAAGTGATGGCAGGAAAATCATTCACTTTATTAAATGCTATATTGCACGTGACTGTTATTTCATTTCTTGTGAATGTCTCAGTTTGCCTTGCCGAAATCTAGACTGCTCTGGCAACAAGCTATTGCTCTGAAATCATTTGGAAGCCTACAACACAGATTTCGGGATACCAACATTACATTGTATACAATCCAGTTTTAAGTGATTTTTGTTATAGGGATGAAAGACATAAACTTGTAAATATCCATAAAGATAGGATTCTGCATTAGGTTTTCAAAAACAACAAAAAAACATTCCCGAAACACAGCTTGGCTGTGTTCATGACAATTGTATCTTGCGTGCTTAATTACGTGAACCAAGAATGTCCTGAGAGTTGCACAAAATCAATACTGCTGCACGCGCGCAAATATCGAACACTGACCACCAAAAAAAAAAATAACTGATTCCTTGTCCGGCGTGTGTGGTCTCAGAGAATAATGCTCCGCATTCTTTGAACAGCGCAAATGAACAATCAGGTGTGATTACACCCACAATTGTTAACATTTCTAAACATTTGTTAATTACTACTAACAACAGAACTTAACTGCAACGGTCATATACCATACATAACATTCAATAGCATTAACTGTTGGGAATTAAATAGGAATAAAATAACTTTTTTTTTTTGGGGTACTGTTTCTATTTCCAAAAGAACTAAAAAGAATACAATAATTCGGATCTATTAACTAAGGTAACTTAGATTTCACGTCTGAAGCCAACCACACATTATGTTTCATCACAAATATGAAATAAAACGTAGGAATGTGAATACGTATACACAAAGGCCCGCGTTTTTTTCTCTTCATATTTGAAATTTTCTCTTGTACCGTTTAAATTTGTGAAATCTTTACATTAAATTATAATGTTATAATATTTGATTATTATTATATGACTCCTTCACACGTGCCGGTAAAATAATAAAACAAACGCACATAAGCACACACACATACTGAATTGTATCCTAAAACGGCGTCACAATCAAACGGAAAATATTGATCAAAGTTTTAATTGGAAATTAGAAGAACAAAAAAATCATAGAAGTCTAGGATTTGAATCACTGACCTCCAGTCCCATAGGTGAGACCACACGCCTTGACATATCAAAATATTCAACATGCCCGGCCTTCTTCTTCGATTGCTTTTTGGTGGGATCAAGATGCTGAGCAGAGTAGCTGCTGTTTGAAAATATGTTGGCTCCCTAACACTTGCTATAGCAAGGAACTCTCGGAATATGGAGTAGCCAGCAAGCAACTCTCAGAATATGGAGTAGCCAGCAAGCAACTCTCGGAATATGGAGAAGCCAGCAAGCAACTCTCGGAAAATGGAGAAGCCAGCAAGCAGCTCTCGGAATATGGAGTAGCCAGCAAGCAACTCTCGAAATATGGAGTAGCCAGCAAGCAACTCTCGGAATATGGAGTAGCCAGCAAGCAACTCTCAGAATATGGAGTAGCCAGCAAGCAACTCTCAGAATATGGAGTAGCCAGCAAGCAACTCTCGAAATATGGAGTAGCCAGCAAGCAACTCTCGGAATATGGAGTAGCCAGCAAGCAACTCTCGGAATATGGAGTAGCCAACAAGCAACTCTCGGAATATAGAGTAGCCAGCAAGCAACTCTCGGAATATGGAGTAGCCAGCAAGCAACTCTCGGAATATGGAGTAGCCAGCAAGCAACTCTCTGAATATGGAGTAGCCAACAAGCAACTCTCAGAATATGGAGTAGCCAGCAAGCAACTCTCGGAATATAGAGTAACCAGCAAGCAACTCTTGGAATATGGAGTAGCCAGCAAGCAACTCTCGGAATTTAGAGTAGCCAACAAGCAACTCTCCTAATATGGAGTAGCCAGCAAGCAACTCTCGGAATATAGAGTAGCCAGCAAGCAACTTTCGGAATATGGAGTAGCCAGCAAGCAACTCTCCTAATATGGAGTAGCCAGCAAGCAACACATAGCTGACTGCTAGCGCCAGGGCCAACGAACCAGAGCTGCCAAGACCCTTCTACACCTCCACATGGTTATCTTGGATAACAGGCTGCAAAATGGCTTACTGGTTAAGGAGAAGGAATCGAAGAGGGAAGGCAAACCGGTACCCACAAATGTCTACTGATGTCGGATGTGTCGCACCGAAAGGTGCAAATATCGCAGTCAAGCTGTAAACTACGACACAACGCATTCCGTTCTCTGGACTACATTCTGCTACTTAAAGCCCTTTCGTGGTTTGGTAGTGGGAGATTGAGAACGGAAGGAACGAAACCAAACCAAGATATTTGGTCATCCTAGATCAGAGGCCACGTAATCAGGACGAAAATCAGTATTTTCTGAATTTGAACGGAAGCCGCATAGCTTGTCTCAGCTCTGATTCCTCTGGCCAAGTTAGGCGTCGTTAGTCTAGTCTTGTTTGCTCTACTGTCTTCCACAGACCATTAGGCTAGCAGAGGTGACGGTCGAGGCCAGGGGACCGACTCCGTTTCATCCTGGTTGCCGCTGGTTAGAACTTCGCCATGACGAGAGCTGAGATTGTCCCATGATCATAACTTGTGGTTGCATGTGTTCGAATTTGTCCCGGAATCTACGCCGTAGCTAACACACTTCGTCTCCGGCAGGCGAGGCTATGCCTAATTGAGCGCGACCCGCGTACAAACCCGGTACTTTGGGATTGCAAACCAGGGTCACAAAACCTAGGCCACCGAATCTTTCATCGAGAATGAGATGTTAGAGACGTCATTGTATCAAGCCGAAGCTTGCTTGAGGTGAGTATAACAGTTCCTCCTCGCTGCCTTTTCTTCCATAATTGTAGGCGGTCAGGAACATATAACTCCGACTGGAGTGTGACAGTAGTGAGAGCTGGACCCCGTATCTTTTCAGTTAAATGTCAGTGCTCTACCACTACATTAATCAGACACCGTTTATAAACCATAGAGTTAGATAGTGCCTGTGTAGAGAATCCAGTCATGTGCTCATAGGGGAACGAAAGAGGAATGAAGCAATGTGAAAGAAGAAAACTAGAATAAATAATACGGGGGAAGCCGTGCCGAACAGACTCAAGTGAAGCCATAAATGACAAGAGGTACAAAATGTATGGCGAGACATGGGGTCTTCTACGCCACAGGTCGGCAATCGACAGACCGCAGAATGGATATGCCTCCCCCTCCCTCCCCCCCCCCGAATTATAAAAACTAAATTGGAGGTCTCATCTGTCTTCTCCCCCCCCCCCCCCCCAATCCCCAAACGTTATGTGACGTAAAGGCAGAATGCTGATTTAATAAAATGGTTTAGATGTGATTGTAGGTATATATACACACACGCACACAAACACACACACAAGGCTAGGTCAGTAAATAGGTCACAAATCGATATTTTAAAAAAATATATAATTTAGAGATACGAACCAAATTAGTAAGCAACATAATAAATATTGCTTCAATGGTATTGATTCTATGGTATTGTTTCAATGCTATTGCTTCAGTGTTATTGCTTCAATGTTATTGTTCAAATGTTATTTATATAATGCTATGGCTTCTATTGTGTCTTTAGATTAAATGTGGCCCCTGTTCTGTCAATGACCTCCAGCGCCTGTCTATGAGAACAATGCCGACCCCCGACAAACACAATTAGGACACGTTCATTACTTACGTCAACATCTTCCGCTAGCGACTGGTGGTAATGTGTGCTGGCGAACACCGACCGCTTGGCCACCTTTCTGTGCTGGAAATGGTAGTAATCAGGCATAATCTGAAACGAGGGAAAGTGAAAGAACATGGTGAACAATTAAATAAAAGAATTTGCAAGTTCAACATTTCAAATGGGGTATTCGCGCTCATCGGTCGGGTGGTAGGTCGCAATCGGAAAATAAAGCAATCATTCGGATGGTAAATAGAATACAAATGAGAAAAGCAATAAACAATCCTATTTGTTGTAAACTCCCGTGTTTAGGGTTGAGCGTGAAATCCCTTGGCAGTTAAACATCGAAAAGAGTAGGCTTAACGGCCACTGTCCGGACAAAATTGACAAATTCTAAGTAAAAATCTGCCCAACAATTGTTTGTACCTTCGTATATACCGAGAATTGAATGCTGGCTACTCCAAATACCGAGAGTTGCTTGCTGGCTACTCCAAATACCGAGAGTTGCTTGCTGGCTACTCCAAATACCGAGAGTTGCTTGCTGGCTACTCCAAATACCGAGTTGCTTGCTGGCTACTCCAAATACCGAGAATTGCTTGCTGGCTACTCCAAATACCGAGAGTTGCTTGCTGGCTACTCCAAATACCGAGAATTGCTTGCTGGCTACTCCAAATACCGAGAGTTGCTTGCTGGCTACTCCAAATACCGAGAATTGCTTGCTGACTACTCCAAATACCGAGAGTTGCTTGCTGGCTACTCCAAATACCGAGAGTTGCTTGCTGGCTACTCCATATACCGAGAGTTGCTTGCTGGCTACTCCATATACCGAGAGTTGCTTTCTGGCCATTCCATTTACCGAGAGTTGCTTGCCGGCTACTCCATATACCGAGAGTTGCTTGCTGGTCATTCCATCTACCGAGAGTTCCTTGCTGGCTACTCCAAATACCGAGAGTTGCTTGCTGGCTACTCCACATACCGAGAGTTGCTTGCTGACTACTCCATATACCGAGAGTTGCTTTCTGGCCATTCCATTTACCGAGACTTGCTTGCTGGCTACTCCAAATACCGAGAATTGCTTGCTGGCAGCTCCAAATAGAGTTGCTTACTTTATCAAGTGTTTGGGAGCAAACAGATTTTTAAAAAAGCAGCACAGAGGCTACTCTGTAAACACCATTGCCTTGACCTTGTCGTGGATTGCCAGCTTGTGTAGCTTCACACCTCCCAGAAGTATGCCAGCAGAAAACACACTCTTCGACCAACTAACGCCATGATTCTAGCCCGGTGAGGTTCACGAATGAGACTGCGCTTCAGGTCTTCTCCGGTCCTCCACTACTTTCGAGCATGGTCGCTTCCCCAGGACGGACTGCCTCTATTTTGGACTGCATAAGTGGGGCGGTCCTGCAGGATCTGGTCTGATGTCTGCTTAGGCGCTCAACATTCACATCTGGGAAGCTTGTATCAAACGGGACAGTTTTAGGCGGGGATATATGTCAAACTGGACAGCTTTGCGCTGGGATATATGTCAAACTGGACAGCTTTGCGCAGATTTAGGGGATATTTGTCAAACTGGACAGCTTTGCACAAGGATATATGTCAAACTGGACAGCTTTGCGCAGATTTAGGGGATATATGTCAAACTGGACAGCTTTGCGCGGATTTAGGGGATATATGTCAAACTGGACAGCTTTGCACAGGAATATATGTCAAGCTGGACAGCTTTGTGCAGATTTAGGGGATATATGTCAAACTGGACAGCTTTGCGCGGATTTAAGGGATACATGTCAAACTGGACAGCTTTGCGCAGATTTAGGGGATATATGTCAAACTGGACAGCTTTGCGCAGATTTAGCGGATATATGTCAAACTGGACAGCTTTGCGCAGATTTAGGGGATATATGTCAAACTGGACAGCTTTGCACAGGGATATATGTCAAACTGGACAGCTTTGCGCAGATTTAGGGGATATATGTCAAACTGGACAGCTTTGCGCGGATTTGGGGGATATATGTCAAACTGGACAGCTTTGCACAGGGATATATGTCAAACTGAACGGCTTTGCGCAGATTTAGGGGATATATGTCAAACTGGACAGCTTTGCACAGGGATATATGTCAAACTGGACAGCTTTGCGCAGATTTAGGGAATATATGTCAAACTGGACAGCTTTGCACAGGGATATATGTCAAACTGGACAGCTTTGCGCAGATTTAGGGGATATATGTCAAACTGGACAGCTTTGCGCGGATTTATATGTCAAACTGGACAGCTTTGCACAAGGATATATGTCAAACTGAACGGCTTTGCGCGGATTTATATGTCAAACTGGACAGCTGTGCGCGGATTTATATGTCAAACTGAACGGCTTTGCGCGGATTTATATGTCAAACTGGACAGCTTTGCGCGGATTTATATGTCAAACAGGACAGCTTTGCGCGGATTTATATGTCAAACTGGACAGCTTTGCGCGGATTTATATGTCAAACTGGACAGCTTTGCGCGGATTTATATGTCAAACTGGACAGCTTTGCGCGGATTTATATGTCAAACTGGACAGCTTTGCGCGGATTTATATGTCAAACTGCACAGCTTTGCGCGGATTTATATGTCAAACTGGACAGCTTTGCGCGGATTTATATGTCAAACTGGACAGCTTTGCACAATGATATATGTCAAACTGGACGGCTTTGCGCAGATTTAGAGGATATATGTCAAACTGGAAAGCTTTGCGCAGATTTTGGGGATATATGTCAAACTGGACAGCTTGGCACAGGGATATATGTCAAACTGGACAGCTTTGCGCAGATTTAGGGGATATATGTCAAACTGGACAGCTTTGCGTGGATTTAGGGGATATATGTCAAACTGGACAGCTTTGCACAGGGATATATGTCAAACTGAACGGCTTTGCGCAGATTTAGGGGATATATGTCAAACTGGACAGCTTGGCACAGGGATATATGTCAAACTGGACAGCTTTGCGCAGATTTAGGGGATATATGTCAAACTGGACAGCTTTGCGTGGATTTAAGGGATATATGTCAAACTGGACAGCTTTGCACAGGGATATATGTCAAACTGAACGGCTTTGTGCAGATTTAGGGGATATATGTCAAACTGGACAGCTTTGCACAGGGATATATGTCATACTGGACAGCTTTGCGCAGATTTAGGGGATATATGTCAAACTGGACAGCTTTGCACAGGGATATAAGTCAAACTGGACAGCTTTGCACAGGGATATATGTCAAACTGAACGGCTTTGCGCAGGGATATATGTCAAACTGGACAGCTTTGTGTGGGAATATGTCAAACTGGACAGCTTTGCGCGGGAATATATGTCAAACTGGACAGCTTTGCGCGGGAATATATGTCAAACTGGACAGCTTTGCGCGGGAATATATGTCAAACTGGACAGCTTTGCGCGGGAATATATGTCGAACTGGACAGCTTTGCGCGGGAATATATGTCAAACTGGACAGCTTTGCGCGGGAATATATGTCAAACTGTACAGCTTTGCGCGGGAATATATGTCAAACTGGACAGCTTTGCGCAGGGATATTTGTCAAACAAAAGCTGGCACTATAGTCGTCTGGTTTTGTGGTTTTTGACAAAAGGAGGACACCGCTGTCTATGTGAAAAGCAAGCAAGCTTTGACAAAATCCAATGGATGTGTTTTGGAAACGTGTGGACAGATTAGCTTTTCTACGGGATGGACATCCGGAATACTAAGTTCCCATCACTTGCACGTGGCTAGAATAGAAAGGATACAAAACGCATGAGAACGGATATCCTAAACCAGTGCTGGGACTCTATAGAATGGATAGGTGCAGACCGGGCGAAGTGGAGGGAGTTTGTTGCTGTCCTTAAAAACGCCATCTGGCGTGATGGCCACTGACAGTTCCCCGTAATTGACCAAGGGTGAAATTGACGAATAACAGCTTATGACATTAGTGGCGCCATGTTGTCGGGGACTTCACTGTGCGAGATCTCACGTTATGTCACAAGAACTGAGAAGTTCCCTTCTCCGCTGCCTAGTCCTACCCAACTCTAATAATCAGTTAACTATTTTTTTTAAAATAAACAAGCCAATGTCCCTGTTCAGATCACGGGGCTCCTAACTGGCATGAACGAATAGGTCTATTGCACCTTCATGTATGTCGTAATAGGCGACTAAGGAGAGTTGTCCATGCGGCTTGCAACCTCCTAGTGTACACAAATTGCTACAAAAACCACCCTTGCAAAAGCATGCAAAGTGTTTTGGGGTAGAGCATTTAGAGGATAGTCAACTGTAGCGGTGGCCATATTCTTCGACTGGAGCGATATTGTGATGAAAAGACAATAACGGCTAAGGGTCAAGGCAAGGTGCAAACATTGGGATAAGAAGACACGAAAGGCAGGTAGCTAGGCAGTCCGCTTAGGCGACGACCCCTCGCGTCAGACACCAGGGAGGACGATGCGTGGCTGAGTCGCAGGCCGCAAGCAATGAGAATGGTGTCTATTCGACCGCACGCGGCACTATGGCGGAGAGGGCTTCATCACATCCCAAATGTCCATAGATTGCTTTACGAGCTGGTGGGCGGGGGCACCCTCGGCAAATCGGGTCACATGTCCAAACAAGCTCAAACGGCGACGGTCTAAAATGGCGACTGTACTTTCGAAGCCGATCATACCAGCGGACATCGTTTGAGACCACACGAGTGGAACGTAAAAACAAGCCCGCAACCCTTACAACGGGTACTAGTGCACCAAGTCAAGATGAGAGATATGAGCTGTTAGACAACAATATAGAATGTCACGTTTAGAAAAGAATTTAAATCGAAATATTTCCTAAAACTGCCATAACAAAGATTAAAAAAACACTGATAAAAACCCCAGATTTAATGTTGCTAGGATTGGTGGACATATGTGAAAATTGGTAAGACATTTCAGATCCCTTGTAACTTTCGTACGAGACCAAAGGCAGCATGAACAAGTTTCGTAGAAACTAAAACTGTGATGCGGTCCTTCAGTCATCGAGTTTGTCCTCATTCTGTCATTCATTAAACAAGTTTGTCCTAATATTGTCCGTCAACCATGAAGTTTGATCAATTACTGTCCTTCAATCATTGAGTGTGTCCGCACATTGTCCTTCCACCATGGTTACTGTACTTCAACTGTCCTTCCGCCATTCTTACTGTACTTCAACTGTCCTTCCGCCATTCTTACTGTACTTCAACTGTCCTCCCCTATTGTTACTGTCCTTCAACTGTCCTCATCCTGTCCTTCCGCCATTGTTACTGTTCTTCCGCCATTGTTAGTCCTTCAACTATCTAGTTTACTGTCCTTTAACACTCTAATTTACTGTCCTTCAGTCATCTAGTTTACTGTCCTTCAACCATCTAGTTTACTGTCCTTTAACACTCTAATTTACTGTCCTTCAGTCATCTAGTTTACTGTCCTTTAACACTCTAATTTACTGTCCTTAAACCAACTAGTTTACTGTCCTTTAACACTCTAATTTACTGTCCTTAAACCAACTAGTTTACTGTCCTTTAACACTCTAATTTACTGTCCTTCAGTCATCTAGTTTACTGTCCTTCAACCATCTAGTTTACTGTCCTTTAACACTCTAATTTACTGTCCTTCAGTCATCTAGTTTACTGTCCTTTAACACTCTAATTTACTGTCCTTAAACCAACTAGTTTACTGTCCTTTAACACTCTAATTTACTGTCCTTAAACCAACTAGTTTACTGTCCTTTAACACTCTAATTTACTGTCCTTAAACCAACTAGTTTACTGTCCTTTAACACTCTAATTTACTGTCCTTCAGTCATCTAGTTTACTGTCCTTCAACCATCTAGTTTACTGTCCTTTAACACTCTAATTTACTGTCCTTAAACCATCTAGTTTACTGTCCTTTAACACTCTAGTTTACTGTCCTTCAACCATCTAGTTTACTGTCCTTCAACCATCTAGTTTACTGTCCTTTAACACTCTAATTTACTGTCCTTCAACCAACTAGTTTACTGTCCTTTAACACTCTAGTTTACTGTCCTTAAACCAACTAGTTTACTGTCCTTTAACACTCTAATTTACTGTCCTTAAACCAACTAGTTTACTGTCCTTTAACACTCTAATTTACTGTCCTTCAGTCATCTAGTTTACTGTCCTTAAACCAACTAGTTTACTGTCCTTTAACACTCTAATTTACTGTCCTTAAACCAGCTAGTTTACTGTCCTTTAACACTCTAATTTACTGTCCTTTAACCATCTAGTTTACTGTCCTTTAACACTCTAATTTACTGTCCTTAAACCAACTAGTTTACTGTCCTTTAACACTCTAATTTACTGTCCTTTAACACTCTAATTTACTGTCCTTTAACCATCTAGTTTACTGCCCTTTAACACTCTAATTTACTGTCCTTAAACCAACTAGTTTACTGTCCTTTAACACTCTAATTTACTGTCCTTTAACACTCTAATTTACTGTCCTTTAACACTCTAATTTACTGTCCTTCAGTCATCTAGTTTACTGTCCTTAAACCAACTAGTTTACTGTCCTTTAACACTCTAATTTACTGTCCTTAAACCAACTAGTTTACTGTCCTTTAACACTCTAATTTACTGTCCTTTAACACTCTAATTTACTGTCCTTCAGTCATCTAGTTTACTGTCCTTAAACCAACTAGTTTACTGTCCTTTAACACTCTAATTTACTGTCCTTAAACCAACTAGTTTACTGTCCTTTAACACTCTAATTTACTGTCCTTCAGTCATCTAGTTTACTGTCCTTCAGCCAACTAGTTTACTGTCCTTTAACACTCTAATTTACTGTCCTTAAACCAACTAGTTTACTGTCCTTTAACACTCTAATTTACTATCCTTCAGTCATCTAGTTTACTGTCCTTAAACCAACTAGTTTACTGTCCTTTAACACTCTAATTTACTGTCCTTTAACACTCTAATTTACTGTCCTTCAGTCATCTAGTTTACTGTCCTTAAACCAACTAGTTTACTGTCCTTTAACACTCTAATTTACTGTCCTTAAACCATCTAGTTTACTGTCCTTTAACACTCTAATTTACTGTCCTTAAACCATCTAGTTTACTGTCCTTTAACACTCTAATTTACTGTCCTTAAACCAACTAGTTTACTGTCCTTTAACACTCTAATTTACTGTCCTTCAGTCATCTAGTTTACTGTCCTTTAACACTCTAATTTACTGTCCTTAAACCAACTAGTTTACTGTCCTTTAACACTCTAATTTACTGTCCTTAAACCAACTAGTTTACTGTCCTTTAACACTCTAATTTACTGTCCTTCAGTCATCTAGTTTACTGTCCTTTAACACTCTAATTTACTGTCCTTCAACCATCTAGTTTACTGTCCTTTAACACTCTAATTTACTGTCCTCCAGTCATCTAGTTTACTGTCCTTTAACACTCTAATTTACTGTCCTTAAACCAACTAGTTTACTGTCCTTTAACACTCTAATTTACTGTCCTTTAACACTCTAATTTACTGTCCTTAAACCAACTAGTTTACTGTCCTTTAACATTCTAATTTACTGTCCTTTAACACTCTAATTTACTGTCCTTCAGTCATCTAGTTTACTGTCCTTTAACACTCTAATTTGCTGTCCTTAAACCAACTAGTTTACTGTCCTTTAACACTCTAATTTACTGTCCTTTAACACTCTAATTTACTGTCCTTAAACCAACTAGTGTACTGTCATTCAATCATCTAGTTTATGTTCTTCAACCAGATAGTTTTTTAGTCATCGCACTCTAGTGCTCCAGTGTGGTCCTAACAGAGGTGTGAGAGCATTGCTGCAACGGTTGCTTTCTAGAACACGCGTGGTAGTGTTCAGTTCGCATATTCTCTCGTCCTCAAACGTAACGACCAGGATCCTTCTTCTTCTTCTGCGTACACAGTCAGACAGTAACCATTATTTTTTCGAAAAAAGCGGCGATCATCCTGAGACTCTCGCCACAACCATAGAGCTTGTCTTGCAGTTCCACTGGTGATGGCCACATCTGCTCTCTCTGATCCTCGTATGTCGGGCAGTTCTGCAGCAGATGTTCAGTGGTCATTTTACCAGTACCGCACGGGCATTCGTCGGTACACCCTATCTTCAATTTGTTGAATAGGTGGTACCTCAGTCTGTTGTGGCCAGTGCGAAGTCTGAAGACAACGACCTGCTCTCTTCGGTTCAACTGGTAATAGGCATCGTTTTTGGTGTAACCAGTATGTTCGGTTTCCCATTTGGTCATGTATCTGGCTTTGATAAGCCGTTTTGACTCTTCGTACGTCATACTGGTATCTGTTTGTGGTAGCCTTGCACCTTCTTTTGCCAGTCTGTCTGCCTCCTCGTTGCCTTGGATGTTGCAGTGTGACGGAACTCACTGTACCACTACCCTTTTTGGTGCGGACTGCTGGCACAGTTTGCAGAGTGCTGCTCTTAAGTCATTAAGCTCAGTGTTTTTCTGGCTTTTTAGCGCTGTGACTACGGCGAGAGCATCTGTCAGCAGGACTATATGGCTCTCATTTTCACTGTGTGTTACCATTTCTTCCACTGCCGCCCTCAGTGCCTCTGCCTCCGCTCTGAAATTGCTTGTGTACTTACCAGTAGCGAATGACAGTGTTATTTTTCTGCCATTTGGTAGGTTCAGGAATGCTTCTGCCCCTCCGTTCTGTGTAGTGTTTGTTACAGAACCGTCGGTGTATGCATGGGTCCAGTCCATGCTTGGGTAGCTTTTCGTTATGAAGCTTAGGGTAGTGTCTCTCCTTTCTTTTTCAGTCTGGCAGTTTTTGTTTGGACCAGGATCCAAATGCCATTACCAACCAAGATCTGCTTACCGGGAGCAACCAAGTAGACATCACTGGTCGACGAAGTGGGTGTAGCTAAGTGGTTATTGGCAGGGCTCACAACCCAAACCTGCATGTGTTCGAATTCATGATCTAGTAGGGTCGTGACCCTAAAAAAAAGCAAACTAATTTTTATAGCATGCTGTAGTCGGAAGCAAAGGGTCATAAGGTGCAAAACAATACAAAGCACTTATGACTTAGGAAACATGACAGACGACAAACAAAATAGATTTGTAAAAAGATAACCGGCCGATCCACACTGGAAAACGACATTGGCGCCATTTCCAAAACTGGCATGTTTCTTGTCTCTTGTGTATTTCAGCCGGAATATAGGATAACAATTGCAGCTGGTCTCCCTTAGGAAGCCTGTGCCAATGCAGTTTGTGGTGCTTTTGCTGTGGTATCTGTAACATACGTTTTGCACGATGAGGCTGCTAGCCCCATGCACAATTCTTTGGTCGCATTTTGCGGCACATGTGGAGAGGCAGTGGGCATTTTCTTTCTTCGCTAGTAAGAAACTCCGGGATCTTTATTTTTGTATTTCTTTGGCGTTCGTTCGGAAAAGGAATTTTGAGACGTGTGTCGTAGTTTAGATTTTTGGTCAGTTATCTGTCACTAACACTGATGCAAGCAACCAGCCATAAGTCACTGACTGCTGTCAGTTCTTCACTGACTGATGTCAGTTCATTCTTTCTTTCTTCTTCTTCGCTTATTCTCAGATCATCTGCTGAAGACGGATGTGACGGATGGAAAGGTGCAAATATCGCAATCAAGCTGTAAACTACGACACAACGCATTCCGCTCTCCCGACTACATCCTGCTACTTGCAACGCCCTTTTCAGGGTTTGGTAGCAGGAGATTAAGAACGAACGAACGAAGAAGAAGAAGAAGACGGCGAAGAAGAAGAAGATTCTCAGATCAAGGTCCCGGTGTCCCTTACAAAGGACACAGCAGCATGTATCTCATATCTGTCTCGAGAGTCCAGTATTGTTCTTCCTGCGTGAGCATTTGTACGATGTGTTCCACGGTCATTGTATGCTCCCCACATGGACACCTGTCATCTGTCACCATCATAATTTTGTTTTAAAGATGATCATTGAGTCTATTATGTTCAATCCTCAGTCTGAAGATGATGACTCGCTCTTCCCCAGTTAAATCATAGGCGTCATCTTTTCAGCCTATTCACTGCCAAGTCTTTGACCTCTACTTCGACTGAAACCCCTGGTGTTAGGGTGATGAAAGCTTTACTGTAAAGGTGTTTCTTGATTATCCTTCGCGTTTAGTAGTATGAATAGCAAGCTAAGAAAAAACATTGAATATTTTAAAAGAGTCCCTCAGTCGTATCCGTGCAACAATACTGAAGGATTCGACTGAAAGAAAATGATTATATACTTTCTGTTCTATGTTTCATGCGTGTGCCTTTCAGCGTCAGGTTATGAAGAGGTTTCTTCACCAGGCCCTAGTTTGTGCTTCGTTCCTGGGAAACTTCACTGCTTGTTATTTCTGCTATCCATCTTTTGCGTGGGCTGCCCGTGGCTTTGTATCCATTGTATAAGTATAGCATTGCTTTCTGAGAGATAATATCTGGTGTTTGTCGTGTCACGTGGCCCCAACATTGGGTTCGCTGTCTTTTGATGAAGTCTACTACAAGTGGTTTGCCGACTTGTCTCCTAATATCTTCGTTTCTGATACGATCCATTCTTATTACCCCAAGCATTCTGCGCAGGCATTTCATCTCTGTTGTTACGATGTTTCTTTTACCTTTGTTTGTTAATGTACGACTTTGCCACTGGTAGCACAATGTGGATAGGAATTATAGTTGTATAGAGTTAATTTGTTATCCACTTTATATAAATACATGGCGGATTGTAGTAGCTTTCCTCGCATCATTAGCATGCTGATGAAGGTGGACCGCGGTCCTCCAGGTGGCTGTGCTATGATTGCTTCATCTGCGTGGCCCTCACTACTACAGGGATCACATCGATCCACATCTTGTCAGCCTGGCTGCCTTTTTTTTTCTTTTGCGTTATTTTTCCATTCCCCCTTGGCGGGGGTGTGCGTTGCACTGTGGTTTTTATTTTGCGCCTATCGGTCAAGTGCATCCGACTTCAACGTGCATTTTCTAAGGGTTTGCTTCCCCGGGTTAACGGCTGGTGCTGTGATGGGGAGCGAGCCCAGCACCTTCGGGTTGTGAGCCGTGTCACTTAACCACTAGCCCACGCCACCGTGTCCCCCCCCCCCCCTAGGCTGCCTTCAAAAGAGCATGTTTCCACGGAACGTTACATGGAAGCGAAATATATTTATACGAGACAGAGATAGATAAAGAGGGTGTGTGAGAAACATATACGTATTGAGTACATCAGGAAGATGTGACATCATGTACATATCCACTATATCACAAGACTGTTTCCTATAACAAACCCCCACTTTGAGATAGCCATGTATTTTACTCTGAACACGTAACCAATCCTAATTCCAAAAAAAGTTCGATAGTTCTTCACCTGTGCTTGTACGCGGCAACAAAAACATTATCAAAAGGTGGTTGTATTACAGAAAACACTCAATGTTTGGTTGCATGCTGCGTCCACTGATATGTTAGCACAAGACGGGTGTAATAAGCTTCATTCGTTCTTCATTATTTCACAAGAAAAACAGTTGTCCTGATGCGTCTCCCCCACCCCCTCACCCTGTTAACCAACCTCCAGATAACCTAGATAGATGAAAGTTTTTACATATACTATACTTGAGGAGCCTGTTTATATATCAAATTTTGGTGGATAATGGACAGGTCATTCAAAAGCTTTGACAGAGAAACGTAGTTTTTGTATATTTACTATTATATATACGTATGTTAAATTCCACTCACTCATAGGCATGTAGCCCATCGTCCCGGTAGTTTCAGAAAGTGTTGGACCGAAGTTCGGGGTGGATTTGTCAGTAAATATCAATAAAGAAAAACAGGTATTATAATAAATAAAAGCTTTTTACTGAAAGGGACCATCATCACTGACGTCTCTGTAGACCATGCGCGTGGCGCCCAGTGAGTTTTGTTCAGCTCTGTCCTCTGTATTTAGGCACTATCTGCTATAGATATAAAGGCCGATCCGCGAGTGACAGCCCCTGCCACAGATGGTATAACCAAGCAGAGTAGGTTGGCTTGCCGGGGTTTTCCTTGATCTTTTCAGCCTTTCTCTTTTCTCTGCAGCCATAAGGCCCCTTCGAGCCTACATAGTTTTAAAAAATATATCCGTACCTCTCACCCACTAACTCTATCGCTTTCCCGCTCACACCCCAACAAACATTGACTACGCTTACTCAGTCTGATTCCCATTAGAACATATGCCTGCAGAGTTTCCTCACCACCGTTTCATACTTTGGGTCTTCTTCAGGACCGATCACGAGACACTAGCTGTAATGGTTTCCTCTGGTACAACTCTGTCCTCGTTGTCGTTCGCTCTCAAACAATATATTTACTTATTAAATTTGGCGGTCCGTCTCCGTTTTCACGAGTCGCCATGTTGGCACTCTGTCCCTGATGGAGTCTACAGACCTGGAGAGAGGGCACCTGTATGTGTGGGTGGTTGTTGAACATAGGACTGCTGTCAGTCTGCAGTCGCCTGTCCGTAGTCTAAACATTGTCATTTGATCTCTGTTACAAATGTCAGACATGGACTTTCATCAATGCACCAGAAAGAAAAATCATGGTATGCGAAATGAGGTGTTTGAGAAAGGCAGCCGGGGTCATAAAGCTGGATGTCGACAGAGTACGAAACGAAGAAATCAGTAAGATGGTGGGTGCAACACGTGGAAAGACAGAGAATAGAACGGTTTGGACACCTGACAAGTATGCAACCAGGTACCAGCTGCTCGCATATACAACATCAGACGTCAAGGTTGCAGAGCAAGAGGCAGGCCACGAAATAGATGGATAGATTGTGTCCGCGAGACAATGAAGAAACACGGAATGACAGCAACATCGACAGTAAAGCTGGCATACGATAGAAAACTGCACCTCCGCACGGGGCCAAACGACATATGTGGATAGAAGATAATGATGAACTCTTCTTGATATGGAGTAGGTTGTTTATGATATATCAGGCTCTATGTGGCATTTGTCTTGAGGTTAAGCTTCATCATTGTTCTTATTTCTTCATATGCAGCTGTTTCAAATGTGGGTTCTGCGTCTTCCTTTGTCAAGTCTATCTGCTTCCGTATTTCTTCATATGCAGCTGATACAAGTGTGGTTCTGCGTCTTCCTTTGTCAAGTCTATCTGCTTCCGTATTTCTTCATATGCAGCTGATACAAGTGTGGTTCTGTGTCTTCCTTTGTCAAGTCTATCTGCTTCCGTATTTCTTCATATGCAGCTGATACAAGTGTGGTTCTGTGTCTTCCTTTGTCAAGTCTATCTGCTTCCGTATTTCTTCATATGCAGCTGATACAAGTGTGGTTCTGTATCTTCCTTTGTCAAGTCTATCTCCTTATTTGTTCATATGCAGCTGTTTCAAGTGTGGGTTTTGGGTCTTCCTTTGTCAAGTCTATCTCCTTCCTTATTTCTTCAAGTGCAGCTATTCAAGTGTGGGTTCTGCGTCTTCCTTTGTCAAGTCTATCTGCTTCCTTATTTGTTCATATGCAGCTGTTTCAAGTGTGGGTTCTGCGTCTTCCTTTGTCAAGTCTATCTGCTTCCTTATTTCTTCATTTGCAGGTGTTTCAAGTGTGGGTTCTACATCTTCCTTTGTCAAGTCTATCTCCTTCCTTATTTCTTCAAGTGCAGGTGTTTCAAGTGTGGGTTTAGCGTCTTCCTTTGTTAAGTCTATCTACCTCCTCCTGTCAACGTATCTTGTAGCGGTCAAGAATCCACTGAGATGTCTCTGCCCAAAATGCGGCTGGTGTTTATGAGCGTCCTAAGTAGGCTGTCCAATTGGTTGTTTCTATATTTTATGGAAATTATGTCAGATATGGAATCAGAAAGGAAAACGATCTTGTCTCTGGCATGTTCCTTTGTTCTTCATGTCGACTACAGTAACTGTTCTTAGTGCCTCGGTCCTGGAGTTTTTTTTAGACCTTTCTGTGAGCCACTAAGACTTGGATTTTCTGTCCTTAATGTAGCACTCCAATGTCCGATCCCTTTGGACCAGCTCGGCCTACAAAAACGGTGGGCGGGAAAAATTTTTTTTTTTTTGAACGGAGTCACTCCTGACAGCCATTTTTTACTGCTGACTACGCCCTCCATATATACACGATATTTTGCCGGTTAAAGTATCGTATGTGCGATTACAAATGGCTTTTGAACAGTTTTAATTTTGTATACGCCGTTTGGAGCAAGCCGACTTTTTGCGAAAGGTGAAGTAGGTTGTTGAGAAAGATTTTTATCGCGTAGATCTGTTTATTTTGTTTGTTTAAATGAAAGAACTACGTTTGAATTGGAAACTAACAGTTGTGGCGATATTGTAAACACAGTATCGATACGTTGTTGTGGTTTCCATGGTTTTCTATCGAAGCGACTAGGCCTAGTGGTCGAGTCCACATTTTTCCCGAGATTATCATAAATTTTCAACTTCATCTTTTGAAATCTCAAAAACTAACAAACATACAACAAAAACAATAACACCCACATGTTCGTTATGCTATTGTGTATCTACACGCCAGAAAATCATATTTATTGACAAACAAATATAAAAGTTACAAATTTTGAAAGACGACTACCACAGCGACTAATTAAGAAAATTAATTAGGTCAAATTTTTTTCAAAAATATATTGGAGTGCGTAAACGCCGCACTTTCAATTTTGCATAACTCTCATTACTGATCCGTCAATGTATATATGGGTCCATTTTATGGCTGTGAATGTCTTTTAAACATATTTATAGGATATCGCTTTTCTTTCTGTATCTGTTTCCGTGACTATTTTTCGTCACTTCTAATATGTTGTTTATCAGCTCAAGGAATGTTTTCCTCTAAAGTGGAAATGTTCTGCTTGTCATTATGAACTCTGTCTATCTGTGTGAGGTCTGGCTTGCAGGGGGTTAATTCGCTTAATTTTGTTGTTGCAAATGAGCTCTTGAATCTGCCTCAACCATATCTTGTATTCATTGGACAATTTCGGAGCCAGTAGGATTATTCTTCCAGTTGTAGTACTATGTAACCTCTTACTAGGGGTGTTCAAATAAAACTGGGACTTTTTGTTCTTGTTCTTCTTCTTCTGCGTTCGTTCTCAATCTCCCGCTACCAAGCTCTGAACAGGGCTTTGCAAGTAGTAGGATGTAGTCCGGAGAACGGAATGCGTTGTGTCGCTAATTTATAGCTTGACTGCGATATTTGCACCTTTCGGTCCGACACATCCATCTTCAGCGGCACTTTTTGTTCTAATTCTACCTGAATGGGTTATAGCGTGCTGGAACTACTATCATTAGTTAGGGCCACTGGTCTCCTAGTTCTACCTGAATGGGTTATAGCGTGCTGGAACTACTATCATTAGTTAGGGCCACTGGTCTCCTAGTTCTACCTGAATGGGTTATAGCGTGCTGGAACTACTATCATTAGTTAGGGCCACTGGTCTCCTAGTTCTACCTGAATGGGTTATAGCGTGCTGGTACTATTATTAGTTAGGGGCACTTGTGTCCTAGTTCTACCTGAATGGGTTATAGCGTGCTGGAACTACTATCATTAGTTAGGGGCACTTGTGCCCTAGTTCTACCTGAATGGGTTATAGCGTGCTGGAACTACTATCATTAGTTAGGGGCACTTGTGCCCTATTACTGCTTGGTGGCCCACTTGCCATGGGTCAGTCGCGTGGCAAATAAATAAAAATGGCAGACAACACTGTTAGTTCTTGCATGAAACAGCATGTTGTGATGAAGTTTCTTGTGAAAGAAGACGTGAAACCTGCGGAAATTTACAGAAGACTGCAATCACAATACGGGGATGAGATACTCAGTCGTAGTAAGACATTTGAAAGGAGTACACGTTTTAGAGAAGGCCATACATCCGTGAGCGATGATCCCGGCCGTGGTGGCTCTCAAACCACCGCTGTCATTCCTGTGAATATCCAGATTGTAGAATGCCTTATTCTGGAAAATAGCATGTAGCGAAATAACAGAAGAGGTAAGTCTTTCTCTAGGTACGGTGAACACTATTATTCATGAACATTTGCATTTTCGGAAGGTAAGTGCACGCTGGGTATGATCACAAAGAGCGTCCTGCTCCTGCAAGATAACGCTCGACCTCATACGGCTCACCGCACTATGAGCCATCTGCAGCAACTCGGCTGGGTTGTGTTTCTACATCCACCTTACAGTCCATACCTTGCTCCAAGCGATTTCCACCTATCTGGCCCCCTAAAATAATTCCTGGGAGATCGGTATTTCAGCACTGACGACAAAGTTAAACGGCTGTCCTGGATTGGTTATGACATACTGACAAATCTTTCTACGCTGAAGCTTTTCAAGCATTAAATCAAAGCTGGGAAAAGTGCATAAACGTTGCAGGAGATTTTATTGAAAAATAAACGGCATTTTGACTTCCTGAAAAAAAAATTCTTACCAAAAAAAGTCCCGGTTTGACTTAAACGCCTCTCGTAACCTCTATCTTGTTCATTGGTTGTAGTACTCTGTAACATTTTTCTGTTACTCATTGGTTGCTAGTACTCTGTAACCTTTTTCTGTTGGTTGCAACTTTGCTATCTTTCGCATTTCTTTTATTGGTACAGCTATCATAGCTCGTGTAATAATTCGTTCTGTCTGGACTTTATTGCTACCGGTATTTCAAATCAGAATTTTGAAGCTGTTGCCCAGGCGGGCATTACATAATCTATTTCTGGTCTAGCATTTCACGTGTTCAGCAATTTCAGTATTTGATCGTCTGCATTCCTTGTAGTCGTGTAGTTACCGCTAATTATTTAAAAAGAGTAACTCGCAGCTCAGCGTTTTGCTGATATTTTACCAAATGATTGTTCCTTGCGTGTATGCAGTCTAATGAAATTCCTAGATACGCCTGTGCGCTCTTTTCTTCTGGTATTTCGTGTCTATTTAGTTTGAGTGCGATTGTTTAATACTCTATTTGAAAGTGTAAAAGATATGTATGTTATTTTCTTCTAATTGATGTTCAGGGGCCATTTCTGAGTCCATTGATCTAATCTTTTTTGGGGTTTCCTCCATCCTGTAATTTGCCGTTTCCATCAGCTACCCATAAAGATAGACCACTCGCGCATAGCGACCTGTGGACCTTCTTTGAGACTGTATCCAGTATATTGATGAAAATAAGAAACAGTGTAACTAATAGAACACTGCCCTCTGGGAACTCCCTGTTTTGATTTCATGCTATGCATTATCTGGCCCTATCTTCGATTTTGAAGGAAGTGGGCTTATTCATCTGCACACGGCCCACAGGTTCGATATTTCAGTTGTTTTTGTTTCACCGCTCTCTACTTTATTAACGGCTTTCTCCGAATCTACACAGAAAGCCGTTGTGTGTTTCTTGAGTGATATGTGTTAGTTGATTCTACGAGAGGCGTTCAAGTCAAACTGGAACTTTTTTTGTTTTTTAAAGAAGATTTTTTCAGATTTTTTTTCAAAGCAAAATGCCATTAATTTGTGGATATAATCTCATGCAACGCTTATGCACTTATCACAGCGTTAAAGTAATGTTTGAAAAGGTTCAGCGTAGAAAGATTTGCCAGTATGTGTGAACAAATCCAGGACAGCCTGGTTCACTTCTCCATTAGTGTTGAAAAGCTGACCTCCTAGGAATTCTTGTCTGGTTCCAAACAAGTGGAACTCGCTTGTATCGAGGTCTGGGCTGTAAGGTGGATGTGGCAATACCACCCAGCCGAGTTGCTGCAGATGCCACATAGCGCGGTAAGCCGTATGATATGAAGTGGTATCTTGCAGGGGCAGGAAACCTTTCATGATCAAACCAGGCCGTTTTTGTTTCTGCAGACAGTTATGCACATCCCTCAAAATGCATATATACTTCTCACAGTTGATAGCGGCACAAAAGGGTAGAAAATTTCCGCAGGTTTCACGTATTCTTTCATTTGAAACTTCATCACAATACGCTTTTCCATGCAGGCACTAGCAATGCTATCCGCCGTTTTTGTTAATCTCTCACGTAACTGGCCCATGGCAAGTAGGCCACCTAGCAGTAATAAGACACAAGTGCCCCTAACTAATATTAGTCCCAGAACGCTATAACCCATTCAGGAAGAACTAGAACACAAAGTCCCGGTTTGATTTGAACGCATCTCCTACTTTGACCCGTGTTGTCTGAAGCCGGCTTTTGTTGTGTGGTAATATATCTTTTACTTTTCAGGTGCAACGTCAGTCTGGTACTGACAAGTCTTTCTATCAAACTCGTGTGTTGTTCTTCTTCGGCAGGTGTTCATTGGTCTCCTCATTCCCTGTTAGTTTCAATCCACATGTCTGGCTATACTACCCATACACAAACAAGCCATGACTTCAATGTGCACAATACAGGATATAAACGCCCTCGTTGTGTTGTCTTGGCTACATGGCAAACGGTGGCCGTTTGTAGTGGTTATAATATTGAGGCTATGTCCCTGCCTGCGGCTATTATCATCAACATCAGGCGCCTTGCTGGTTGGCGATCGTGGAACCTCATTCCACTTCGATCACTTGTGTCGTTTACCAACTCTGTTGCTGATTGTCGCCCGTGCCATTATCTCAGGCTGTCCAACATCATCTCTCTCGGTCTTCCTCTTATATTTTTCCTGTTGTCACAACGTGCTCAAACTACCTCTTCTCGTAACTTGCCCGAAAAAGGATGACTGCCTTGTTCTGATGTTTGCAATGAGTTATCTTTGTGGTTGTGCCCCTTCGATGTCCTGTTTCTCTATTAATCTTCCTTGCAGGGCATGGTATCCGCAGCATTCTTCTGTAAAACCCCGCATCTCCGTTGCTTCCAAAGATCTATTTATCGTCTATTATCATTTCATTAAAAAACGTAATACGCATTCTACTCTCACCTGCCATCTGCGTGGTTGTTGTTATTTTCAATGCATGCCTCTGTAGTGTCTTCAAAACTGTCAATCCACCTTGAAAGTGGTCTTACTTTCGATGGGAAAATATGTCATCCGGTGGTATAGGAAGATGTCCTAACCACTAATTCTTTGTCTGCTTGTGCAAATGATGTGCATGTCTATGTTCTCACGTTCTGTTTGATTTTTTGTTTGCGGCATGTTTCACTCTCTCTTCTAGTGCGTTTATGTTATCCCTTGATAGTATGTGTATTTATCGATTGTCTGTCCTCTATTAGTAGTAACATCTGCCATCGGAAGAAACCAGAACAAATATTGTTTTTGTTGTTCAAATTTACTCATTCTAAGTCAACTCTTGACAGAATGTCTTTAGCAGTGGGTTACAGTGGCTCTTCTTGCATCCCGAGGCGTGCAGGAAGCGGACCTGGATCTTCCTGGTTGTATGTAAGGTTACTCGGTGTGAACACTACGGTGTCGGTCCCCAACTCGTTGGCCAGTCTGATGTAACTTGGCCTATTTCCATGAGCACGAAGGAGCACGTGAGGTGGCGGTCTTGATTAGTATGTGTTCCCTGGCCCTGATCACGCTTCGCTCACAGGAACATTGAAGACGCTCATTACTATATGAAAGACTAGGAACAGTCTACTCAGAAATGAGAAACCGACTAATAAACGAGTTTGTTTGTATAAGAAACTACACTCTAAAAGGCAAGAAAAATTTCATGAAAGAGAGAGAGACAAAAACAGAACGAGAGGCAGAGAGCGAGCAAGAGATATATTGAGACAGAGAGGGAGAGGCATGGACAGCAAGCAGATAAAGACGGACATAGAGAGGCCGGCAGTCAGACACGTACAGAAATAGAGAGAACGAGAGGGAGAGAAAGAGATTAATACAGTGGCATAAATAGAGAGAGACACATAGTAACAGAGACATAGAAATAGACAGAATGACAGAGATTTAAAGAGAGGCAGACACAGCTTGACAAAGACAGAAAATGACAGAGATACGGAGAATAAAAGAGACATGGAGAGACACAATGACAGAGACCTATAGAGAGAGAGAGACAGAGAACAGCATCCCTATATGGGGATTCCGATACTCCTTACTGGGCAGCAACAAGTAGTAGCACTGCACATTATGTATGTCGTAAGAGGCGACTGAGTTGTTGTGGTTAGCGACTTCATCGTGTACAGCAAATCGATACAGAAACCATCAAGCAGGAGCACATAAACGTGCTTTGGTGCAGGCTTCCTGTTAGGACTCATCGAAAGTGATGTTCATTTGGTTCATATACAGCAGTATGGAAAACAAGAAGGAAAAGAGGAGGAGGAGGAAGAAGAAGTAGTAGAATAACAACAAGAATAGGAAGAACAACAGCAACAAGAACATCAACAAGTAGTGGAACACGAAGAAGAAGAACAAGCGTAAAAAGAAGAAGCGTAAGAAGAAGAAGAAGAAGAAGAAGAAGAAGAAGAAGAAGAAGCATAAGAAGAAGAAGAAGCGTAAGAAGAAGAAAAAGCGTAAGAAGAAGCGTAAGAAGAAGAAGCATAAGAAGAAGAAGCGTAAGAAGAAGAAGAAGCGTAAGAAGAAGAAGCGGAAGAAGAAGAAGAAGCGGAAGAAGAAGAAGAAGCGGAAGAAGAAGAAGAAGCGGAAGAAGAAGAAGAAGCGGAAGAAGAAGAAGAAGCGGAAGAAGAAGCATAAGAAGAAGAAGCGTAAGAAGAAGAAGAAGCGGAAGAAGAAGAAGAAGCGGAAGAAGAAGAAGAAGCGGAAGAAGAAGAAGAAGCGGAAGAAGAAGAAGAAGCGGAAGAAGAAGAAGAAGCGGAAGAAGAAGCATAAGAAGAAGAAGCGTAAGAAGAAGAAGAAGCGTAAGAAGAAGAAGAAGAAGCGGAAGAAGAAGAAGAAGAAGCGGAAGAAGAAGAAGAAGCGGAAGAAGAAGCGTAAGAAGAAGAAGCATAAGAAGAAGAAGCGTAAGAAGAAGAAGAAGAAGCGTAAGAAGAAGAAGAAGCGGAAGAAGAAGAAGAAGCGGAAGAAGAAGAAGAAGCGGAAGAAGAAGCATAAGAAGAAGAAGCGGAAGAAGAAGAAGAAGAAGAAGCGGAAGAAGAAGCGGAAGAAGAAGAAGCGGAAGAAGAAGAAGAAGAAGCGTAAGAAGAAGAAGAAGCGTAAGAAGAAGAAGAAGCGGAAGAAGAAGAAGAAGCGGAAGAAGAAGCGGAAGAAGAAGAAGAAGAAGAAGCGGAAGAAGAAGCGGAAGAAGAAGCGTAAGAAGAAGAAGAAGCGGAAGAAGAAGCGTAAGAAGAAGAAGAAGAAGCGGAAGAAGAAGAAGAAGCGTAAGAAGAAGAAGAAGAAGCGGAAGAAGAAGCGGAAGAAGAAGAAGAAGAAGCGGAAGAAGAAGAAGAAGCGGAAGAAGAAGAAGAAGAAGCGGAAGAAGAAGAAGAAGAAGCGGAAGAAGAAGCATAAGAAGAAGAAGAAGCGGAAGAAGAAGAAGCGGAAGAAGAAGCGTAAGAAGAAGAAGAAGCGTAAGAAGAAGAAGAAGCGGAAGAAGAAGAAGAAGCGGAAGAAGAAGAAGAAGCGTAAGAAGAAGAAGAAGAAGAAGAAGAAGCGGAAGAAGAAGAAGAAGAAGCGGAAGAAGAAGCGTAAGAAGAAGAAGAAGCGGAAGAAGAAGAAGCGGAAGAAGAAGCGGAAGAAGAAGCGGAAGAAGAAGCGTAAGAAGAAGAAGAAGCGTAAGAAGAAGAAGAAGCGGAAGAAGAAGAAGAAGCGGAAGAAGAAGAAGAAGCGGAAGAAGAAGAAGCGGAAGAAGAAGAAGAAGAAGCGGAAGAAGAAGAAGAAGAAGCGGAAGAAGAAGAAGCGGAAGAAGAAGAAGAAGCGTAAGAAGAAGAAGAAGCGGAAGAAGAAGAAGAAGAAGCGGAAGAAGAAGCGGAAGAAGAAGAAGAAGCGGAAGAAGAAGAAGAAGCGTAAGAAGAAGAAGCGGAAGAAGAAGAAGCGGAAGAAGAAGAAGCGGAAGAAGAAGCGGAAGAAGAAGAAGAAGAAGCGGAAGAAGAAGAAGAAGCGGAAGAAGAAGAAGAAGCGTAAGAAGAAGAAGAATAATAAGAAGTGAGGAACTAAAGCTACATGAGAATATCCTGATATATTGTCTGAAAAAAAAAGCACAACCTATAGTATATTTTAAGCGGCTGGTTAGTGAAGTGGCAGAGCACCGGCTTTTCGTGGCAAAAGTTAGGGGTTCAACACCCACTACCGGAAACGCCAGTCAACCCAGCTGTAAATGGGTACCTGATTTATGGTTAGTAAAGGAAAAGGCAGCGAGGAAGGGAACTGGTCACCACAACTTACAAGCTGGGGCTTAGTATACTGAAGTCTCCAACACTTCATTCCTGGCCAGCGGTTTAAGTCTGTTGAAGGACTTGCTTTACCTTTTAGACTATTTATACTTCTGCTCGGGTGTTGACCTAGACAATTATTGAAAACACAAAGTTAGCTCTGGTTACATCAAGGTTAGGTGCATCAAGTGGTGTTGCAATACGCTTACTTTGTACTGGCTTTGTTTCTTACAAGACCTACTAGCGCTCAGTTGGAACACGTTAATGGGATAAGGCACACCAGGATTTGAATCATCATTATCTATGCTTTCCCAGTTCTTATGCGAGTGCTGGACAATGATATTGTTTCGTGGAGATTGCGTAAACACCGCGCCTACCGTCAGAACGTCATTGTGTTTACCGCGTTTAATAGAAACTGTGGTGTGAATGTTGGCGGGAAAACAACTTCATCGTATGAGTGGCACAAACAGATATTCTGTGAAGAGAACAGATAAGATGGATGGGACTTTGTGTTCGCATGCCCAATGAGATACTCTCCAATCCGCTGATGTACACTGGATTCAAAACAAGCGGACGATCGCCAAGGGGACAGAATAAAATCTAAAGAATTCATACAATCCATCTAAAGAACCATTCATGTCAGATCCTGGAAAATCCTTCATTAACTTTAAATGCACTCATAAAATCTCTCCAAGAAGCATCAACATTCACCTTCTGTGAGACGCTTACATTACTCTAAAGGGGTTCACCTCCTGTGAGACGCTTCCATTGAATGGGCTCATAAAATCTCTCTAATATTGATGTCAGGTTCTGGAAGACCCCTCCATTACTCTAAAGGGATTCATAGAATTTCTCTAAGAAGCTTTAACATTGACGTCACCTCCTTTAAGACCCTTCCAAATCCTAAAGCAGCTCATAGAGTCTCTATAAGAAGCGTTAACATTGACGTCACCTCAATAAGCTTTACCATTCACCTCCTGTGAGATCTGCGCAGACCCGTTCCGCCTGGCGCGCCAGCTACACAAAACTTCTAGATCGCCCAACAGAGTAGCATCAATGAGCTGCCAGGAAGTACAGAAGACACGACGACCCCACAAACTTCTTATATGTGTGTCGCAGGTCCGGCAGAGACTGCTGTGCCAGGATTGGACTGTACAATTATATCTCACAAGTCTGATGCTGTTGCCATATTCGCAAGCGATGAGCATCCAGCCATTTTACAAGCAAATGGAGACAAACGTGCTGTGACATATGCCATGTCTTCACCTACATCTGTAAGTTACAATCACAGTCCTAGCGAGACTAATCATCATTAATGTGAATGCACAATGGATTATCAGAACAAGCGCTGGCTGCCGTGTTCCCCGCAATACTTAGACAAAGTACCGTCGTTAGGGATCGGGGACAGGGCGAACAATGCAGATAAACCGTGTCTATGACATAGAGAGAGGGGGTAAAGAGCGGCTACTGACGGCACTAGAAGTAGCGTGGTTTCTGAGTCTTCTAAGACATTCCCCAATGAAGTAATCAGATCTTGCGCTGCTAGAACATTTCAAATGACTCAAAGTGAAAAAACACACGAGGACCGCAGGGAGCAAATGACCACTGATTTGAAAACATGTCATAAAGGTCACCGTATAGGGCTGTGCATGGGATTAGCACCAGTGTCATGTAAAACCAAATACTACAGAAACCAATACTGCAAGATCCCAGAACGGACTGTGAGGCAGGCTTATGTAAGGTTACCAAGAACCCAAAATGGGCATTGGGACAGACTTAGATATCTAAGGTTACCAAGAACCCAAAACGGTATTTGGAACAGACTTATCTAAGGTTACCAAGAACCCAAAACGGTATTTGGAACAGACTTATCTAAGGTTACCAAGAACCCAAAACGGTATTTGGAACAGACTTATCTAAGGTTACCAAGAACCCAAAACGGTATTTGGAACAGACTTATCTAAGGTTACCAAGAACCCAAAACAGTATTTGGAACAGACTTATCTAAGGTTACCAAGAACCCAAAACGGTATTTGGAACAGACTTATCTAAGGTTACCAAGAACCCAAAACGGTATTTGGAACAGACTTATCTAAGGTTACCAAGAACCCAAAACGGTATTTGGAACAGACTTATCTAAGGTTACCAAGAACCCAAAACGGTATTTGGAACAGACTTATCTAAGGTTACCAAGAACCCAAAACGGTATTTGGAACAGACTTATCTAAGGTTACCAAGAACCCAAAACGGTATTTGGGACAGACTTATCTAAGGTTACCAAGAACCCAAAATGGGCTTTGGGACAAACTTATCTAAGGTTACCAAGAACCCAAAATGGGCTTTGGGGCAAACTTATCTAAGGTTACCAAGAACCCAAAACGGTAATTGGGACAGACATATCTAAGGTTACCAAGAACCCAAAACGGTATTTGGGACACTTATCTAAAGTTACCAAGAACCCAAAATGGGCTTTGGGACAAACTTATTTAAGGTTACCAAGAACCCAAAACGGTATTTGGGACAGACATATCTAAGGTTACCAAGAAACCAAAACGGTATTTGGGACACTTATCTAAAGTTACCAAGAACCCAAAATGGGCTTTGGGACAGACTTATCTAAGGTTACCAAGAACCCAAAACAGGCTTTGAAGCAGATATATGTAAGGTTACAAAGATTCCTTAACGGACTATGGGACAGGTTTATGCAAGGTTACTAAGATTCCGGACTTTGAAGTGGATTTATGTAACGTTGCATAGATCTATAAACGTACTTTGAAGTAGACTTATGTAAGGTTACTGAGAACTCAAAATCGACTTTGGAGCAGGCTTGTGTAAGGTTATCAGCAAGTGGGTAAACCTATGCTTCGTAAGGCAAAGAGCCACATGGATACACGATGAAGTATTAGGGTTGAACAAACAGCCCTTGTGCTTTACCAACATTTGTATTAATACGCTCTGAAACTACATGGAAAATAACTCTCCGTTTCAGTACCTAGTTCACATATTTTAGCGTAGACGATGAAAAACGAGGAGACGAAATCCACAAATCTAAACCGTAAAGGTAGGTTCATAAAGACAAGATAAAAACAACATTTACTTGTATGGTAAAAAAAATCAAGCTAAGACGAAAACAAAAAAATTAACTGAGGTTACGACCTCAAGGCCTTCATTACGGACAACGAATAACAAAAATATTAGCTAACAAATCATAGAAGAAGATATGCTAGATACATCAACAAGAGATGCGAACACACAAACAGTCTGAAAATGTACTTAGCTGGATACCACACGGGAAATCGTTACTGATAAAAATTCGAGTGGATTTGTCAATGATTAGGTCACAAGCGGGATAATCACAGGAGTAGTGGAAGTAGTTGACCAGGAAGGTGTACGAGGTGTAAAAAGTTAACTCATGTTTCGTTTCTCTTTTAGACCTAGTGTTGTATCTGACAATGCATATCTATACATGTTATTTTACAGTTTACTTTATTTCACAGCACCACCGCAGCCTCGCCTTATTTTTTTATGTCGGGGATGAAAGGTTGAAGACCTCATTGTACGAGTCCACAGCTTGTTTATGAGGTGGGTTGGTCATTTCTCTTTCTGGCTATATCTCCTTCCCTCACATTAAACCAGGTACCCATCTATAGCTGGGCCGACTGGAGCGAGCTGGTAACGGACGTTGAACCCCGCACCAGTGTCGTGAAAATGTTACTGCTCTACCACTACGCGAATTAGAAGCTTATGCGAATCTAAATCAAGTGAATTATGATCCTTGTTCCGTAGAATAGCTGCACGTGGCAATGTTGTGCGAACTGGTCCATCGATCACCAACATTCCATTACAAGATAGGTGGGCGGGGGCTGGAAGTGCAATCCGTACCGCTGGTGAGGTAGTTCCCAAGCTGGGCCACACAAGGTGTCCAATGAAGGGCCGCGGATACACCAGGGGAGGACCTACGGAGATTCATGTCAGGGTCGGTGGAGAGTCAGTGAAGGGCCGCGGATACACCAGGAAGGACCTACGGAGATTCATGTCAGGGTCGGTGGAGAGTCAGTGAAGTGCCGCGGATACACCAGGGGAGGACCTACGAAGATTCATGTGAGGGTCGGTGGAGAGTCAGTGAAGTGCCGCGGATACACCAGGGGAGGACCTACGAAGATTTATGTGAGGGTCGGTGGAGAGTCAGTGAAGTGCCGCGGATACACCAGGGGAGGACCTACGAAGATTCATGTGAGGGTCGGTGGAGAGTCAGTGAAGTGCCGCGGATACACCAGGGGAGGACCTACGAAGATTTATGTGAGGGTCGGTGGAGAGTCAGTGAAGTGCCGCGGATACACCAGGGGAGGACCTACGAAGATTCATGTGAGGGTCGGTGGAGAGTCAGTGAAGGGTCGCGGATACACCAGGGAGGACCTACGGAGATTCATGTCAGGGTCGGTGGAGAGTTCAGTGAAGGATCGCGGATACACCAGGGAGGACCTACGGAGATTCATGTGAGGGTCGGTGGAGAGTTCAGTGAAGGGCCGCGGATACACCAGGGGAGGACCTACGGAGATTTCTGTGAGGGTCGGTGGAGAGTCAGTGAAGTGCCGCGGATACACCAGGGGAGGACCTACGAAGATTCATGTGAGGGTCGGTGGAGAGTCAGTGAAGTGCCGCGGATACACCAGGGGAGGACCTACGAAGATTCATGTGAGGGTCGGTGGAGAGTCAGTGAAGTGCCGCGGATACACCAGGGGAGGACCTACGAAGATTTATGTGAGGGTCGGTGGAGAGTCAGTGAAGTGCCGCGGATACACCAGGGGAGGACCTACGAAGATTTATGTGAGGGTCGGTGGAGAGTCAGTGAAGTGCCGCGGATACACCAGGGGAGGACCTACGAAGATTTATGTGAGGGTCGGTGGAGAGTCAGTGAAGTGCCGCGGATACACCAGGGGAGGACCTACGAAGATTCATGTGAGGGTCGGTGGAGAGTCAGTGAAGTGCCGCGGATACACCAGGGGAGGACCTACGAAGATTCATGTGAGGGTCGGTGGAGAGTCAGTGAAGTGCCGCGGATACACCAGGGGAGGACCTACGAAGATTCATGTGAGGGTCGGTGGAGAGTCAGTGAAGTGCCGCGGATACACCAGGGGAGGACCTACGAAGATTCATGTGAGGGTCGGTGGAGAGTCAGTGAAGTGCCGCGGATACACCAGGGGAGGACCTACGAAGATTCATGTGAGGGTCGGTGGAGAGTCAGTGAAGTGCCGCGGATACACCAGGGGAGGACCTACGAAGATTCATGTGAGGGTCGGTGGAGAGTCAGTGAAGTGCCGCGGATACACCAGGGGAGGACCTACGAAGATTCATGTGAGGGTCGGTGGAGTGTTCAGTGAAGTGCCGCGGATACACCAGGGGAGGACCTACGAAGATTCATGTGAGGGTCGGTGGAGTGTTCAGTGAAGTGCCGCGGATACACCAGGGGAGGACCTACGAAGATTCATGTGAGGGTCGGTGGAGTGTTCAGTGAAGTGCCGCGGATACACCAGGGGAGGACCTACGAAGATTCATGTGAGGGTCGGTGGAGAGTCAGTGAAGTGCCGCGGATACACCAGGGGAGGACCTACGAAGATTCATGTGAGGGTCGGTGGAGAGTCAGTGAAGTGCCGCGGATACACCAGGGGAGGACCTACGAAGATTCATGTGAGGGTCGGTGGAGAGTCAGTGAAGGTTCAGGAATAGTCCTACCAGAACCTACAAAACGGCCTGTGAGGGTCCCCAAATATTCCCGTGAAGGCCGTGGAGTCATGAGGGTCCACGGAGTCCTGTGTGTCTCTGTGGGTAGTCCAGTGCGGGTATACAAAGTCACGCGAGAGTCCACAGAGAGTCACGCAAGGGTACACAGAGAGCCACGCAAGGGTCTCCAAAAAGGCCCGAATGTGAGTGTCCATGGAGAGCCCAGTGAGGAACTACGAAGAGTCAAATGAGTATCAATGGAGAGTCCAGTGAGGGCCCACGTGGAACCATGTAAGGACCTGCAAATAGTCCTGTGAGCGTATGCAGGGAGTCATGTGATAATCTGTGGTGGAAAGTCATGTAAAGGTCCACAAAAGTAAAATGTTGGCCTGCTGAGAATCATATGTGGCCCCACAGAGTCATTATGTCTCCTTTCCATATATCTAATGTCCCAACCAAAAGTGCTTCCAACGTCAGGATGCAAGCTCTATTACTACCGAAAATTCCAGCATGACAAGGAGAAACGATCCATACAAATATATGAAGGTTTAAAGCGTCTATGTTCACTATCCACATGATCCCTATACATCCTTGAAGGTTGAAAGCCCCTATTTTCGATATTCCCTCACGCCATAGGCACCCTCGCTGTAACCTCCAAAGAAAGTGAAAGCCTCACAGAAACACAAATTCAAAACACAGGAAACCAAAGACAATTATGTGTACAAGCTGCAGGAAAGTAGATTATGGAACATGTGTGAAGAGGATCCTTGCTATTTATATATAATAAAGAATAAATGACACATGACAGGAGAATGTTAATTCATACATCAATTACTGAAGAACAAGAAGTAAAACACAGAATTGAGTTGCACAAGAAAGTGAAAACCAGAGAGCCGAACAGAGAATAAAGACGAGTGTACTCAAAAGTGGGGGCTGAGCAGCGCATGAGCTGCAGTGGTCAGCGACTCCTAGCTGACTGCTAGCGTCAGGGCCAGCGAACCAAAGCTGCCAAGACCCTTCTACACCTCCACGCGGTGATCCTGGATAACAGACTGCAGCAGGGCAGACTGGCTAAGGAGAAAGGATCGAAGAGGGAATGCGAACCCGGTACTCAAAAAATGATTGCTGAAGTCGGATGTGTTGGACCGAAAGGTGCAAATATCGCAGTCAAGCTGTAAACTACGACACAATGCATTCCGTTCTCTGGACTACATTCTGCTACTTAAGCCCTTTCAGAGTTTGGTAGTGGGAGATTGAGAATGAACGAAGCCAAGCCAAAAGTGGGGGCTAGAACATCTACTGCAGTTGCACTAAAATACAATCAAGGAAACAGCAAAACGATAATGTTCAAAGAATAGCAACGGAGAGATAGTATTCTGATAGCTGTGAACAGAAAAAATAATTGAACAAATGCGTTGAATACTTCCAAAAGTCCAAACAGTGATGCTATGGTCAGGGGCAGTACGCTGAAATCAAATAATGGCAATCTGGCCAAGACAGTTATGCTCAAATCAAATAGTGGTAACGGGGGACGGCGTGGCCTAGTGGTTAAGTGGCATGGCTCACGATTCGAAGGTGCTGGGTTCGATCCCCATCCCAGCACCGACCGTTACCTCGGGGAAGTTAACCCTTAGAAAATGCAGGAGGAAGCAGACCCTTACATAAAATACATGCTGAAGTCGGATGCACTGGGCCGACAGGCGCAAAATAAAATCCACAGTGCAACGCACACCCGCCTTGGGGAATAGAGAAATAAGGCGAACGAAAAAAAAATTGTGGTAATTGGTCAGGGATTCCGCGGCGACGTGGTTAAGCCGTCGGCCTCGTGATCAGGTGGTGTGGGTTCGACTTTTGACTCTTTCACGGGTGCTTGATGCGGAGTCCCCTGCATCTCGTAGTCGTCCCCTAGTCGTCTTGTCCTTGACTTGCCACTGGGGTCAGGTGGCACGAGAGAGTGAGGATTAAAAGTAGCGCAGTTAATCCTTACTAAAAATAGCGCTAGCAAAATAAATTATGCCATCATCGTCTTTAATTGGTTAGGAAAGTAATACTCAAATCAAATAGTGGTAACATGGTCAGGAAAGATATGCTCAAATCAACAACAACAAAAAGTTATGCTCAAATCTAAAAATGAAAATCGGAATTATTTTAAAATGTAAAGGTGATCCAACAGCAGATACTGCTGCTGTTGATGCGACTTTAGAGGCTTCATTGTACTACGTTTGAGATAAGACTATATGTTCAGTGTCGAGCACGTTAAAAATTCCTTGGCAGTTGGAAGTCGAAAAGAGTATGCTTAAAGGTCGCTGCTCGGACAAAATTCAAGTTAAAAATCTACCCAAGTTATTTGTGCCTTTCCGCGAGCCGTTTGTTAAGAGCAGCTATAGAAGGTGCCTATCGGACTGTGAGTCTCTAGTGTTTGAGTCTATTAAGATGGACTTGCACATCGGTTAAACCACCCTCCAAGAAACTGGTTGTATACAGACTTTGTAGAGTCTTCTAAACCAGTATAAAAACGTTAAGTTAAGTCTGAACTTGTTATAACCTGTGGTAACAAGTTCCCCACCAAGCTGCCTTATCTTGCATTCTCTAACAAACAGGGAGGTACCAATTTACAATTGGGTATGGTGGAGCACGCAGTTACTGGGGAGTGAAGCTGTAATATCTGCCATGAAAAACAAGTGGTGTAACCACATTTTCACTCAAACACTAGAATTATTATCATTAATCTATCAACCAAAATCTACTCAGTTCCCTGAGGAACATAGGTCTTTAATTGATGCATGCCAAATCATCAAATGTTTACCTACACTTATCTATAGAAGTTATATGGCTTAAAGTTTCTACTTGCCAGTGTAGAGAGCCCCAAATCCAACCTTCGTTAGTTGTCTTTACAGCATGACTGGCAAGTTACAGCATTACTATTATTTGCCCCGCCCTTTCAGACCCAATAACACTATTATAGAACCACTAAATGAATGGCAGACATCCAGATTCGTCAACTTTGTGAACTAAATAGACATCAGATAGCATAAATAGATTCTCATCTGGAAGATGCAGAGAATAGGCAACACATCAATGTACATAATTTAGATAAAGAGGATATCTACAGAAGAGCCCACAAAAGCAAACCTTCACAACTTGTTAAATATGAAGTGGTTTCAGGCAGGGATGTATGCCACACTTAGAAAGCACCTTCAAGGTTACTGGCCGGCTGATGGAACAAATAGAATATAGGAAAATAATACAATTGACACTAGACAAACAATTGGAGAATCTGGGGTAAAATGGCATGTCTTTTGATATACAAACAAAGAAAGAAAAAAACAAGATCTCAAGGCAAGATTGTCTTCAAACTCTGTCAGGCCAATACAAAACTTTGCATAGATAAATCAGGATCTCAAGGCAAGATTATCTTCAAACTCTGTCAGCCCAATATGGAACACGACAGCAGCTATCTGAGAGGAAAATATAGTTGTCTAGACTGATCAAGCTTAATTAAGTAGTCTGCCTCTATGCTCAGAAACACGGCATATATCTAGGAATAACATCTTAAACTACAGACTTTAGAAACAAATATGTCTATTCTTTGTACCACATAGTCAGAATTAAGTTAAAGCACAGATCTGTGCAATAAATGATACAACCAAAGTAATTGGAATCCAATTATGGAAATGACATACCTAAATAAAACAACATAGCAATATAACCAGACAAGACCTCAAATGAAACCCACAAAGGGAAAAGAAAAGGAGAATGAGAACAAACACCTGAAAAAGGGTAATGAGGAATTTTCTGCCAGAGTAATTGAGGTCTTATGAGCTAAAAAAGAGTGCCAAAAAAATCAATCAACAATAAGCAAGTTACAGCAGGCATTTGCAAACCCAGGCCTGGAAATTAGGTCCAATCTATCAAAATGTTCATCTGGCATGTGGAAGGTCATCATCATCAGGGCCTTGCCGGTTGGTGATCATGGACCTCCATCCCCTTCTATCACATGTGTCATTTACCAACTATGTTGTTGATTGTCATCTGTGCCATTCTCCCAGGCTGTCCAATATTTTCTCTCTGCCTTCCTGTGTCTCTCTTTCCTGTTGTCACAACGTGCTCCAAACCGCATCTTCTCATAACATGCCCGAAGAAGGATGACTGCCTTGTTCTGATCCAATAAGTTGTCTTTGTGTTTGTGCCTCCTCGAGTACTGTATCATTAGTCTTCCTTGCAGTCCATGGGATCCGCAACATTCTTCTGTAAAACTACATCTCTGTTGATTCCAAAGATCAATGCGCTCGCTTGCTAATTGTCCATGATTCACTGCCATATGTCAGTACTGCTTCTGTGCTAACTTGTCTCAATTCAGTCCCCTTCACTTTAATGCAGCATTTTGGAGAGACCTGGTTTCTTAGTCACTACCATCACCTCCAATTTCTTTTTTATCCAAATCGAGGTCTTTTTTTTTCACTCTACTGAACTATGGTGTTTACGGTTTACTGCAAATCGGTTTCATTCTGGGCTATCAATATGGAATGTACTCCAATTAAAATAGAGTTAAACCTACAAAACATTGTCTCACTCAAGTTGACACTCTTTAAAATGTCTTTTGACTAGACATAGTCTCACCCAAGGGGTATAGAGATCAAATGGTACTTGCAGCTGATTGGCCTGTTGCATTTTTACACGATGGAGATGGAGGGCGCCTCCTATTGGATGGAAATTTTATTACCACTAGAATTTTTGACAGCACAGAGGCTACAGTCTACTATCGCATCAATCTTCAAGGGTTAATTTAAATGTGCACGGAATCTCTGAGTTTGTCATCCATCTACGATAAAACTAGATACTTGTTCTGCATATCTTGAACATGGTACGCTTAAAACAAACAGAATTTAAAACCCCACCATTTTTCGCCTTTGTTCTTTCATTTCTTGAGAGTCAAGCCCCTTACTTCTCAGCTATAGCGACCCCCTAAAATGCATTATAACCAATTGCTGCAAAAGCTCAGGTTCAGCCTTCCTGTAAAGCAGAGTTCTTCAACTTGGCGTCCACTTTTATAACTTTCCTGAGGATAAATATTTTTTACCACCCACTAAAATCTAAATTGAACTAAATTACATGATCATCCACTGAGTGTGTGTATTTTGAATGTATTTAATACAGCATGTAATTATTTTGCTACTGCCCACCTGAAAGCTAAAATTGCCAACTAGTGGGTGGTAGCTTCCATGTTGAAGAGCCCTGCTGTAAAAGATCCAGCTGCAGCCATGACATATGCTTCACATGGGCGCAAAATGGGGAATGATAACATTGTTGATGAAGAATACAACTTAATTTGTTCATACCATTTCAGCTTCACACTTGGTCATAAACACAAACTGTAGGACAGCATGGGCTAGTGGTTAAGTGACACAGCTCACAATCCGAAGGTGCTGGGTTCGCTCTCCAAACACAGCACCTGTCCTTACCCCGGGGAAGTAAACCCTTATAAAATTCAGGAGGAAGTAGACCCTTACATAAAATGCATGCCAAAGTCGGATGCACTGGGCCGACAAAACAAAAAAACACACACAAAAACAGTGCAACGCACACCGCCTTGGGGAATAGAGAAATAAGGTGAACACCAAATTTAAAATAATAAAAATTAGCACAAACGAAAATGATGAGAAAAATTCATATCTAGCCCAGTTTGGGCACCACCCCAACTTGGTATTCGGCCCTCGATCCAAAAAATATTGCACATGCCTGAGTTAGTTTTATGTTGCATGGAGAATAACAAAGATAATCAGGAAATGAAAGGGTTTTTTGGTGAAATACATCAATAATAAAAGGCAATGTTATTGGTATATGATGACTACGGCAGGCAAAAGTGATACAAGTCAGTAGGGCAGTCATCTGTGGTAGATATTCAAGTCAGTGGGCCAGGGCCAGTCATATGTGGTAGATACAAGCAAGTGGGCCAGTCATCTGTGGTAGATACAAGTCAGTGGGCCAGTCATCTGTGGTAGATACAAGTCAGTGGCCAGTCATCTGCTATGATAGATACAAATCAGTGGGCCGTCATCTATGATAGATTCAAGTCAGTGGGCCAGTCATCTGTGGTATTACAGTACATTGGTCTTGGTATTTTCAGGGTTACAAAATGTTTCTGTTATGCAGAGTTGACATCACAGAACTCTTGAAAGGTCCATAGGTGCTCAGTACCTCTTTTAGAAAATAAATTACTTCAACAATAAAATCACGCATATTAATGAGAAAATATGTAAAATAACGAAGTTAATCAGCTTATTCACTTTGTAAAGCCGATATATTATCTCAAACTCTCTATTACAGTGCCATAAAGCTGATATATAAGCTCACAAACTTTCTTACAATACTATAAAGCTGATATATGGGCTCCTAAATTTTCTATTACAATACCATAAAGATGATATATAAGCTCACAAACTTTCTTACAATACCACTAACAGTATTACCCAGCATTGCCCGAAATAGTTATATAAATCAACCAACCGATTACCCTGTCAATCTTTTGTCACTTTGAAACTATTCCCCATCAATTCACCAGTCCCTCTATCAATCTCTTCCACCTCTAAACCTGCAATTATTGATTGATCACCGCGCCGCCGCCGCTTCCCCCCCTCTCCCCCCCCAACCCGCTTACTCTCTGCCCTTCTCCTAAATCAGTACAGATTGTTGGACAGACTGTATAAGGAAAAAATAATTCACTGTCAGTATTTGTCGGTAATTACATGCCCATAACTCATGGAGGTAATGACATAGCAACTTGAAATGTGCTGATCTAGAATGTTGTGAAACTTTCAGCTCAAAATGTTGTTCCATCCGTGCGTTATTGCATCTTTAAACAAATTTATATACATACAGAGTGATTTCTTTTAATGTGGACACATATACAGTAATTTATTTAATTTCTGTTGGCATTTCAGTTTTTTTTATCAAATTGGCTACCAGATTGTGTTTGGAATAAAAAAATAAAAGGTGCTGCATGGTTGGGATTTTCAGCTACCCATGATTGTTCACAATAAATATCAAGCATGCTTCAACAGAGATCTGCCCTTTACTGGATTTATGCCAACTTTGTCAAGACCCGGTTCAGTTGATGACAATTACAGGTGTAACATCGGTCGACCATAAACAGACCAAGCCCATGCTAACATAGCTGGTACACTTTCTTGTGTAGTCCACATAAATCAACAAGACGATTCAGTGCAAAGTGTTGTCTTCTCCAAGCAACTGTACGGAGAATCTTGAATTATGATCTCGGAATGTGACCATATCACGTTCAGATTGCACAGGCTCTATCTCCTGCAGACACAACCGCTCTTATTAATGCCTGCAACATATTATTTGGAGATGGAGAATATGGAACCAAACATTTAATGACTAGTGGTATGCAGCGACGAGGCAACTTTAAATGTCAGTGGAAATGTGAACAAACATAAGTGTGGCTTCTGGGGAAATGAGAATCTCCATTTAGTGCATGACTATAAAAGAAACAGTCCTAAGATCAATGTCTGGAGTGCAATCACTGCAACAGGAGTGTTAGGTCCATGCTTTTTTGAAAGAGACACAATTACAGTTGATAACATCGTGAGTATGCTGGAGAACTACATACAGTACAATATGCCACGACAACTCCTGCTAACTGGATACTTTCAGCTGGATGGCACTCCACCTCACTTTGCTCGGAATGTCCGTGCATATCTTGACAAAACATTTCAATGCTGATGGATTGGCAAAGGAGGACCTCTACAATGGCCAGCATGTTCTCCAGATCCTATGCTGTGTGAGTTTAGGATGTGGGGTATGGTAAAAGAATGTGCCGGTGCTACCAAGTCACAAGATAAATTTGAGATCTCTGAAAGTGAATTACAGATGCCATGGCAACAATACCACCAGAAATGTACATTTAGATTCTCCAGAGCATATGGTAAAGGACTCAGAAATGTGCTGACAATGACGGTGAACAAGTGGAGATCCTATGAAGCAATGTCAGAGGTTCCATCTTCTTCTTCGTTTGTTCTCAATCTCCCACTACCAAACCCTGAAAGGGTAAGTAGCAGAATGTAGTCCAGAGAACGGAATGCGTTGTGTTGTAGTTTACAGCTTGGCTGCGATATTTGCACCTTTCGGTCCAACACATCCGACTTCAGCAAGCATTTTTTGAGTACCGGATTAGCATTCCCTCTTCGATCCCTTCTCCTTAGCCAGTCTGTCCTGCTGCAGCCTGTTATCCAGGATCACCGCGTGGATGTGTAGAAGGATCTTGGCAGCTATGGTTCGCTGGCCCTGACGCTAGCAGTCAGCTATGGGTAGGTGACCACTGCAGCTCATGCGCTGCTCAGCATCCTGATCCCAGAAGTCCCATCTAAATGTTAACATTTTTTTTAGTATATACAAACTTTCATAAATATAGTAAAGATAAAGCTGATATATTGGCCCGCAAACTTTCTTACAATACCATAAAGCTGATATTTTGACTTGAATAGTTGTTATACATAGGCTATACTAAAACGTTCTCATTACCAAGATGTTTTCTAAATTTATAAATGTTCTTGTACTTCTTAGTAGCAGTTTTATATTGGAAGAATGAATGGTCTCACGCGTGTCAAAAAAAAAACAGAATGAAGAAGTTTAAGTGCATTTTCATAAAATAGCAGAAAAGTACTTGTTCGTAATATTTATTTTTGCAGTGACCAAATAAGAGACCTAGATGAAAATGGCAAGATAGTATTAGAAGATTACTTAACTTCATTCGACTGGTTAAAAGGCTCGATAGAGTCTGTATACAAAGAGTTTATTTCACTCCACTGATACTAAAAATACTGTGAGCATCAATCTATTTTTGAATGCATTACCTGCTTCCACTACATCCTGCGGCAATGCATTCCAAATATACACCACTCTCTGACTAAAAAATATGTCATGATATCTAATATGGACCTGTCTTTAAACAATTTGTATCAGTGTCCTCTTGTTCTTGTAGGTGGTTGTACTTTGATAAAATTGGTATAATCTAATTTATCCTTTCCATTTATTAATTTATACACTTCCTACCGATGACACATGTGTCAGACCGAAAGGTGCAAATATCGCAGTCAAGCTGTAAACTAGCATTTTCCAGCATGTTTATATCCACTCTATGATAAGGACTCCACACCTGAACACAGTTCTTTAATTTAGGTCTCACCAATGATTTATATAGTTTGACTATTACTTCCTTGCTTTCATGTGAAATGTTTCTTTTTATCATACCTAACATGCCTTAGCCTTTTTCACTGCCACCTAGACTTGCTCTCGCACCTTTCCTGTATGATCTATTATAACTCATAGGAGTCTTTCCTTTTTTATGTAGAATAAATGCAGAATATTATATTTATTCTTTTCATCCTCAGATTAAGGTCCCAGATTCTCTCAAAGGATACCCTTATTTGTAAGACTGTTTTTATCTCGGTGCAGCTTCTGTTTCATTTAACTTTCACTCCATTATAATGGTTAGAAGGCTCCACGGAGCCTGAATACAACCAGTTTATTCCACTCCACCTATACTAAAAATAACTGTGAGCATCCAATCTATTTTTAAATGCATTAACAGGCAGGTTTTTGAATTGTTCTCTCTCTTCCTGCATGAGCGTTCTGCTTTGTAGGATGTGTTCTATGGTCATGGAATGCTCCCCACATGGACACCTGTCATCTGTCCAAGTCTTCATTCTGTTGTAAAAATGACCCTTAAGTCAATTATGTCCAGTTCTCAGTCTGAAGATGATGGCTTGCTCTTGTCTAGTTAAATCATTGATGTTGTTGAATGCCCACAATGAGGAGGATTACTCTTGTATGCATCTTAAAAAGGACCTTAAGTGGCAGATCGTCGCAGCTTTCCTCACATCCCGAGCGTGCTAATGAAAATGGACCTGGGTCCTCCAGGCGGTTGGGCTATGCGTGGCTTCATCTGCATGTCAATACTATGGGGATCATGTCGATCCCTCATCCCGTTAGCCAGGCTGCCAAAAAAAAGCCTTTTTCAGTTTTCAGGAAGGGATATGTGGAAGCCAAAGTGAGGGTCTTGACCAGTATGTTTTGCCTGACCCTGACTAACATGTCTGATCAGCATGTTGTGCCTGACCTGATGTTAAGTCTTACTTCCCTAGTTAAATCATAGTAGTTCTGTTCTTTTCGAAAGTGGGGATGTTGATTAGTACATAGAAAAATCAATCAAATAATAAAAAATTGTCAGCTTTCTGTGGAGCACAAAATTTAAACAAATATGTGCTAAGTCTACCTGTTCTGGGCCATCCATTCCAGCTTTGTTCACATCTTCCCTGCCTCGACTTCTCTTGTCATGGGGAATCCAAAAATAGAAACTGTCTTATGATGTTTTCAGCTGGTTTTCTTAATCTGTGTCCTACCCAACACCAGTGTCATCTCCTTGCCAGGTTTCACTTATATTATCTTGTTCTTTCTAACAGTTTCTCATAGCGACCAAGCCCTTTATTCTTTTCAGGTACTCATTTATGAAAGTCTGTACCTTTATCAGTTATTTCTGTTGTTCGCCATATTTCAGAGCCATACAATGAAATAGATTTATTATACCTTCTCTTACATTGCATCCGATTGCGGTTATGAGACATAAGAACAAAGTCACTGGCAAAGTCCAGATAATGAAGTCATTTTGTCAAATTCCATTGAATTCTATTTTTATTGCTGTTGGTTTCATAATTCAGTCAATAGCTAGTAGAAAGAGAAATGGTGATAGGAGACATCCTTGGCACACACAAACTCTTATCTCCAAGTGCTCAGAAAGCTGGCCTTCAAGTACAGCTCTAGATTTCATATCTTCAAGTTTTCTTAATGTTATTAGTAAACTTCAGAGGCACTACTTATTGCCTTGAGCAACTTCCACTGTGATTCTCTGTCTAAATTGTCAAATGCTGTTTTACATAGTCCACAAATTCGCTATAAGGTGGTGAGTTTCATTCCACACTTTATTCAACTATTGTTATCAGTGGTGATATCTGGTCTGCACAGGACTTATTTTGTCAAAATCTTTCCTGGTCTTCTCTCCGCTGTTTTGTCTACAGTGTCTTTTAATCTCTCTAGCATGATGCTGTTTAATATTTTCCTCAGACACTGATAATTATATTATTTCTCTATAATTTGTATATTGCTGCAGATTGTTGTTCTTTGCCAACTTGACTACATAGCCTTCCTTCTAGCATTTTGTATATCGGTGAATTTCTTCTTTGGTCTTTCACAAATAATTGTAGTTTCATTTCTATCAACTGAATGTTGTGGAGATCTTGTGCAGATGGTCTATTTCAAAGTTCTTCAAAATCTTCAGCTCATTTTTGCTGCTAATTAAATGTCCTTCCTTATCTTAAATGAAGTCATTTATACTTGCTTGTGTATCCCTGTGAGTTTCTTTGTGCTTTTTCATAGGTTTTCTATATTTTATTTTGCTGCAGCTTCACCTGCCTCTGTTAAGAACCAACTAATCAATATATTTTCCTATCTCTTCTGATGCTATTACTTACTTCTTTGTCAACTTCAGTGTATATTTCCTTGAGCCTTAGATTTCTGGCTTTGCATCTGTTAAAATCTGTCGTCTTCATTTTTATTTCCTTTAAATGGTAATCTACCACACTGCACTACTGCCAAGAAACTTATAACAACCAAATAGGTTGACAGTTGCAAGAAATAATTACTGAAAAGGACATGCTACATACATTTTTGTTAATCTATTCTATGTTTCTGTAGTGTTCACTATTCTATGTTTCTGTAGTTGTTCAAAGTTACTGGTACCAAGTAGAATTAAATTTTGACATTTCTTTGGTAGTTGGTTACAGTGCTCTTTTTACATCCCCCAAAGTACTTGACAAGGTGTCCTCCTGGTTGTAATGCAATGCGAGACTTCTCAGTAAGCTCACGACTATGGGGATCACAGTGTTGATCCCTACCTCATTACTGATTCTCTGCCTGTTTACAGTTGTATGAAGGAGATCAAGAAATGGGGTCTTGATCAGTATGTTTCACATGACCATGACTACTCTTTATTCTGATTCTGTTATTATCCATGCTTTGTGTTGGTGTTCTATTTTCCCCAGAACTTCTCCACAAGTCTCAGTGCATATATTTTGTATATGTTGCCAGTGCTCTTCTGCATTCTCTATTTCTTCTAGTTGTAGCACATGATACCTACCTATTTTATTTGACTTCAAATTTATCTAGCATGACCTTATTCCTGAGAAATCTCACATTGTGGTTATGTTGTTGTATACCTTTTAAGTTTAATTTTTATTTGACTATAGGAAGATGGTGGTGTGATGCCATGTCTGCTTGTTAAGATATACAATTACAAGGAGAGACTATTATGTTGAAGGGTAGTGCAGAAACTGCATTAAAGTATCTGGATTGCAGCTAAATACAACTATCAACATCATCATTATATAACATTTTTCACTAGCAGCTGTCCATCGTAAGCAAAGAAAGTGACAGTAACAGACTTGTGCTGTGAGGTGTGATCTCATGTAACCATACAGTCCAATCCTGTAACAGCAGACTCTGTCGCACTTGAGAAGTCGGCTGTGTGGGCTGTTATGCGTTCTGTTCTTTCAGGCATCTCGCTTTGTCTGAACCTCGATGATATTTTGCTCTGCAATCAGAGCACCTTGTGTGATGCTTGCGAGCCAGGTGGAATGGTTCTTTCCAAGTATTTCCCAGGAGGTAACATCAATGTTGGAACTTTTGAGTCATTTTTAAGGAGTTTCTGTAGTGTATCCTCTGCGCCATTGACGAGCGTCTGCCTGTTCTGAGCTCACTGTATAGCAGCTGCTTGTAGAGGCGCTCATCAGGCATGCAAACAAATTGTCGTGTCCATCTAATCTGGACATTTTGCTAAAGCATTAAGATGTCCAACATGTTTGACTTCTCCAGAATTTCAGAGTTAGGTACTTTGTCCTGCCACCTGATCTTGATAAGACTGCGCAGACAGGTCATTAAGAAGCGATTTAGCTGTTTTCCCTACAGCCGGAATATAAGGCCAGGATTTCAATCTTTCTTACACACAATAAGAGTTAAGAGGCCCCAGGATCAGCACAATAAACTTGAGTAAACATGATCATCATATGCAATGCAAACTCATCATGTAGCATGTCCTTTGTAGAACGTCGCTCCCATCACAGTCTGCCTGAAAGAAACTCGTTCCCTTGCCAAAACTCCAGCTTCCGCCACTGTCATACTCAGGCACTCCTGGATATCTTGGTGCCATCGTCTTCTTGGTCTACCCCTTCCTCTTTTGCCTGGCACCATACCTTCCATCACCGTCCTCTCAAGACCGTTGTGTCTCTTGATGTGACCAAAGTATTTGCATTTTCTAGCCAAAATGGAATTGATAAACCAGTTCTCCTCTATGCTCAACTCTTGCCGAATGTCTACATTTGTTCTTTTCTCTGTCCAGGGTATTCTGAGGATCTTTCTGTAACATTTTGACTCGAAGGATTCGATTCTTTGTCTAGAAGTTTTGGTAATCGTCCATGCTTCACAGCCATAAGCTGCCACAGGAAAAACACAGGCTCTCAAGACTTTTACTTTTATCGTTTTGTTGGTGCCCTGCCATAATTTCTTCAGGCTGTTCAGTCTCTGCATTGACATAGCTAGTCTTCTTCTGATTTCTTTCGAGCAGTCACCATTTTTGTCGATTCTGGAGCCCAGATATTCAAAATGTGTAACCTGATCTATTTCCTCACCACCCACTGTAAATGTATGCTGACATTGTGTTTTATCGGTGGTCATTATCTTTGTTTTGTTTATGTTTATGAACAGATTTTGATCTTTACTATGTCCATTAATGGCTGAAAGTAGCTGATCTAGCCCTTCCGCACTTCTTGATAGTATCACTGTGTCATCTGCATATCGTAACTCTGGAATCTCGTACCCCCCAATCGTAAATGGGTCGAAACTTTCAATGTTCTCATCTTCTCGCACATTTCTCATTATACATTCCGCATATATGTTGTACAGATAAGGTGAGAGTATACATCCCTGTCGGACTCCCTTTTGTACTGCAAACCAATCTGATGTTTGCCCAGATACTCGAACAGCGGCTTGTTGATCTTGGTATAATGTTTCAATGAGATGGACTATATGCAAAGGAAACCCCATTTCCTTCATGATTCTCCACAGATTTTGATGTTTTACCGTGTCGAAGGCCTTAGTGTAATCAATGAAACATGTGTACAGGTCTACATTAAACTCTACATTTTTCATAGATATTCCTTAAATTGAATATGTGGTCCCGGGTCCCTGTCTTTCCTAAAACCTGCCTGGACTACGTGAATTTCAGATTCAAACCTTTTCTCTATCCTTCTTAATAGGATTCGCAGGAGTATCTTGCTAGCATGGCTGATCAGTGCGATAGTTCGGTAGTTCGTGCACAGCTTCAGGTTGCCTTTTTTGGGGAGGGGAATATAAATTGATTCAATGCAAACTACATTGAATATATTCAGAACATGTGCTCAAATTACAAAGGAGACTGTGGAAGGTAGTAAATGATAATCTAAACTAAAGCCCACACAAAATAATACAATTGTCTGGATTTAATACATCATAAGGACAACAAAAAATGTAAATATTGCTAAACTTAAAAAAAAAATTTAACTTGAATAAAATTGTCATTTTAAAATCAGACAATGAGATTGGGAAAGAAAACTAATATGAAAGACAGGAAAGCTCCTAAGAAGCTTAAAGTTAAAGAGGATTTTATAGATAGCACAAATGCATTTAGAAACAGGCGAGCTATGAAATAAACTGGATTAGTTTGGCTTGCACAACACTCACCACAGCTCGGTGGTCTATTAATGGGAGGACTTAACAAAACCAGAGAAAGTGCTAGGTTTAGGTATTGGTTTTTTTGTTTACCACTTCACTGAAAGTATGTTGTACTTGTACCCATTGTTAGATTCTACTTTTATTATTTATTATATCCTTGGTGCGCACACAAAAAATAACACGATAAACAGGGAAGGGCCCATGTGGTCATCACAAGTGCCCTTCTAAAGACTAATTCTATTTAGATGCCAATAACCTCATTCTGACCACTGCTTTCTTTATATGATAACCGAAGTGGGAAATGTAAGCGCTGATGAGATGGTCTTCATCAGCACCATATCTAGGCATGTTCTAGAGATTATATACCAATAATATTAACAATTAACAGCAGGATCACAACTGCTGTCGTCACATGTATTGAAATTGAACCTTTGTTTTTATATGCTATTTTGCTTTCGAAGTAAAACAAAAACGTGTATTATTGTAATGTAAATGTTCTCATATGATGGTGGTAGAGATGCTAAGATGTCATATCTCATTATGATAATTATCCTTCATATTTAGGTGACAAAAATAATATTAACTCAATGGAAAACAGCATGCTTCAAAAACAAAACCACTGATATCATAAAGCTTTAGAAAGATCACTAGTTTCGCTGTAGAGTCTATTCAAATTAATTGTATAAATAAGAGTTAAGACTAAGAGAAGGCCTTACCTGTCCCTTGTAAATAAACTCACGCCGAGAGGCCACGACCTGGGCGACATCCTCGCCTCCTCTGATGTGCACAGCCCAAAGGTCAGTGAAGTGCTTCCCAACAATAGCTTCCACAACCAGAAAACATATTAAAACCAAAACCTTTACAACGTGAATAGATCCATGCATTGTGTTGGTACGGGCTCTGTCGGGTGATCGAGATAAGGATCAACAGTCCCTATCTATGCCTGATTTTCTGTCACCGTTCCTTCTCTTCGAACGGAGTAATCAGCTACTAGTTCCTCGCCGATGTTTGATCACCGTCGTGCTCATCGACATCGCAGTTATCGATGAATCACATTTTCAATTGACCAAAAACTTTGAACACATCTACTGATTTCATTCTTGAGAGCATCACGTGAAGTATGTCTCTACAACAGTCACCCTTCCTTTAACCGTTCTCCATGATGAACGCAAATGCACGGAATCGACCAGATGGAACTAACGGCTAGCCTCTCTTCTCCTTGCTTTCGGTTCGTTCCGCGAAACTGGGGCGAGTTTTGTGTTGATCGGGCCGATTGATTACAAGGTACTGGCGGCTGAATTCAGAAACACTGCCGCGCGCATGTTTTACAACATTATTTTCTTCCAAAACAATCAAATGCTCAAATGCGGTTTTATTAAAACAACTAATACAATTAAGAATCTATTTTTAGACACATAAAGACCTAGACGAATCAAATGAAAACAGTGAACTACGTAAAACTAATATTAGAACAAATTGTATCAGAATCTCCTATAACAGGCGTCTTAACTTAACTTGGAATTGATTATCAACTGGTTGATCAGTCCTGAGACTGGTTGTAAGGTTGTCTGAGTATGCCTCTCCACTTGACACTATCATCTGCAGTTCTCTTCATTTCAGCATACGTTCGTACTTTAATGCCCCTGCATGCATGAGATGTAAATGTTGGTCTTGGTCGCCCCGATCCACTCTTGTTCTGAATCTTGCCCTCTAGTATCTTCTGTAGAAGACTTTCATGTCTCATATTATGACCCAGCCATCTCAATCGACGTTTTTGTATAATATGCAATATTTGTCTTTGTGCGCCCACTTCAGTGAGTACATTCTGATTAGATATTATTTTTGTCCAACTCACTCTTTCCATTCTATGGTAGCACCTCATTTCAATCACTTGTTATCTTTCTTTGCTATATCCCCATGCAGTGCAATTGGCCAAATATGAATGACAATTATTCTTTTCCTCAGTTTTGGGAATTATCATTAATTTTAATTTGTTTCTTCAGGCTTTTTGTTCTTCTTGTGGAAGCCATTCGTGTTTGAGTTCATTTAACTCTTGACGACTTTTCTTTGACGGGTTGCGATGGCTTTCCTTGCATTTCGAAGCGTACTTGAGAAGATTAGCTGGGGTCCTCTGGGCTATAGTGCAATGTACGTCTCATCAGTAAACTTACCATTATGGGGATTACGGTGCCGATCACCAGTTCGTTTTCCAGACTGCTTTGGTGCATCCTCTTTCCAGGGAGCACAATCGTGACGTTATGGAAAAAAACGGTCACAAAATATGTGCATAACTAGTGATGCTAAGCCAAAGGCAGCTGTACAGAAGGATCCCGTAGTTATTATTATAGTATAAATGCGTGTGCTTCATATCTACTAGAATTTAGGGACGGAAAAGATCAATGGACTATTTGGAAGGAAAGATACTATTTCCTGTCGCGAGCTGGCGTCCTGGGCGGAGACGGACGAGACGGACCTTGGAAAGGGAAATTTTTCTTGTAAAGGTCGGCAACTAGAAGGATAGGTGGTTCATGATTTGGAAACTTGCTGAAAGTTGTCCATGTGGGATACGGCTCTACATGCGGGGTTTCAGAATAGAGAGAAGGAGGAGGATGTGGGTGGTTCTTGGGGAAGAGAAACTGTCCTTGTTTGGGACAAGATAAGATAATTGGCTGAAACTTTGTCCACAATATTTTCCCTTTATTTTCCTCATAATCTCAATTAATTAAATCAATTATGCAAAACATAACTCATTTTATACAATTCAATTTAAGTGTCGTTTCCACAATGAAGATTGTGCGCAAGGGAATCTCCAACGTTCTCTATCTCTCGCCTTGATGGAAAATGCAGACAGATGTTCGTTCATCGTTTGATGTTAACCTAACACTGGTAGCGCTGCCTATCTCGTGCTAAAGGGAAGGAAGACTAACGTCTGGTCAGGTAAAATATACTGATCAGACATGTTAGTCAGGGTCAGGTAAAATATACTGATCAGACATGTTAGTCAGGGTCAGGTAAAATATACTGGCCAAGACCCTCACCTCGTTATCCTCGTAGCCCTTCCTGGAAACGGACTGTTTTCATGGCAGCCTGGCTAACGAGGTGATGGATTGACGTGATCCCTGTAGTAGGGAGCGACACGGAGATGAAGTCAAGCATAGCACAACCGCCTGGAGGACTACGGTCCATCTTCATTTGCACGCTCGGGATGTGAGGAAAGCTACAACAACCCACCACGTAACGTCCTATTTAGTGCGCACAAAAGAGTAATCCTACTCATTGTGGGAATTCAACAACAACAACAACCTTCTGCTCGTCTGTCTTCAACCTTACCCTCTAGTATGGTTTATACAAGTGTCATGTCTTCTTCTTCTTCTTTTTCTTCTTCTTCTTCTTCTTCTTCTTCTTCTTCTTCTTCTTCTTCTGCGTTCGTTCTCAATCTCCGCATACCAAGCCCTGAACAGGACTTTGCAAGTAGCAGGACGTCATTTGGAGAGCCGAATGCGTTGTGTCGCTAATTTACAGATTGGCTGCGATTTTCTGCTCTTTATGTCTTTCAACAGTTGTCTTTTCACTCCTAGTTTCTCCAGGACCTCTACATTTGTTAGCTTTTGTTTCCATGAAATACGACCCATTCTCCTGTACACCCACATCTCCAGGGACTCTGGTATAACTGCTTCATCATTGTCCGCAAAGTAGTGGGGAGTATATATCACACTTGATCATTCTTATTTTTAAGTTGTAGCCAAGCTCTCTAGATATGAATATTTTCTGCTGAGTATTTCCTGGGTCATATGCTTCCCTTGGTTCCAGTTTCACATTCTGCCATCATCGGCTATTACCTGCTCAAGACACGATAAACTTGTCACGTGAACCCGTACCTCTCCATTTACTCTGATGTACAATTTAGACTTCTCCTTTGTATTGCTAATTATCAGTTTTGTTATTAAATATTAATTCCGAGACCGCAGTAGTTAAGGCGCCATCAGTATAAAGACGATTGTTTATTATTTTTCAGTTCACGTTCAGACATTTCTCTGACTTGAAGATATTTCCGGTGTACGGGTTAAAAACACAAGGTAACAACACACACCTGCCACACGCCTCTTTTATAGCAAGAAAGTATGTTATTTTTAATGAATTAATTAAGTTAATGATTAATGAAGTGGTCTCTATGGGCACCTGGAGTGCGGTAAAAGAGCAGCTGGCCGACCACAGCTTAGGTTCAAAGACGCTTGTAAGCGGGACATGAAGGCACTGGATAAGGATCTAACAACTTGGGAAGACATATCTGCTGACCGATCCAAAGCTGCAACATGAAGAGTCACGTCAGCCAGAGAGACAATAAGCTTATGCAAAACAGGGAAGTGAAAAAGACAACGCCGCAAGGAAAAAGAAAACCAAAAACTCAGCAGAGAGTTACTACTCCAAGGTTGCATCAACTTATAGTCAGACATGACTGAAAAGGGACTACTTACTTTTAATGTTTTGGTAGAGCATTCGCTTTTCGCGGCAAAAAGTACGCAGTTCAACTCCCACAGCCGTTGCGCACCCGTCAATCCAAATGTAAATTGATACCATAATACTGTTATGGAAGGAAAAGAGAACGAGAAAGGGAACGAACTAGCCACCCCACTTAAGGCAAGTTGTGGCTCAGTTACTATACTGACATCTCTAACACTATATTTCAAACCAGGGGTTAAGTATCTTGAAGGACACGCTTATTTGTCGCCAATAAATGCATAAGCTCAACTATCTGTGTAGCACATCCTTTAATTCGTGACCTTATCGCTCTCTGATCCTTTCGCTGTCCCAAAACATGTCTATCAATGATAGATCTGACAGGACAGATCGTCACGATATCTAATGTATATGTCTATTTGAATCAAGTATGTTCCGCCCAACGCACTTTCTGAAATACAACGATCAATGAGAAAGTCACAGGTAAATATTTTTTTAGACTACATTTTCCTATACAAGCTTGTATTGATGCTTTGACAAGTTTTTGTTTTTTAACAATTTAACAATGGTGAGAGACGGAAATGTTTGTTACTACAGGAGTGTAATTGTTTTGTTCTAAAAAATTTTTTTTTTTTAAATTGCTGTTTTGGTTTAAAAAAATGTATGTATTGGTGTTAGCCAACTTTCATTGCCGACTTTAATCTTTGAAAGCCATTATTGTACTTACTTAGTCGCTCCTTTCTACCGTGAGGTGTAGAGGTGCCATTATTGTTCATGTCGATTTTTCCCCCCGTGTTATCTTCAATGTGTACAGCGGGAAGTTCGTGATTTTCCAGCTCAATGAGCGCGTGTGTCTGTTCAACTTAGACTTGAAGCTGCTGACTTCGTTGTTGATTCAAGTAAATGTAAAAACAAAAACGTTTCTATGTGCACGCTTTTTAGTGACCGGCCCATGATTCATCAAAATTTGATAGATCAACTGGTCGGATTAGTAGAGGTTGTGAACACAATTTCATCTCTCTAAGTTATGGGGAAGGTAATTCCTGTTGATTGCACACAATGAGTAGATTTACTACTTGTGTGCCATGAAAAGGACGTTAAGTGACAGTTTGTTGTAGCTTACCTCACATCGTGAGCGTGCTGACGACGGAGGACCAGGGTACTCCAAGGCGGTTGTGCTATTCTTGAGCTCATTTGCGTTTCGCTCACTACTTTGGAGATTACGTCGATCCCTCACTTCGTTAGCCAGGCTGCCATGAAAACAGTCCGTTTCTAGGGAGGACTACGGGGAAGCTAAAGTGGGGAGTCTTGGCCAGTATATTTGATCTGACTAATGTAACAGTTCCCGCCGGAGCAAGGGGAGTTTAGGATGCCTGAACATGTTAAAGCTTAAAGCTACATGAATGCATGTCAAGGTCACTCACTGTCTCAGCAAAGGAGAACAGAGTTGGGTTAAGGAATGTGGACAGGTAGAAACTGACCACTGGCCTTCCGATTTTGGTAGGGGAAGATTGATTGACAGACGAAATTGGCAACGGGGCTTGCTGCGAGAGAATGAGTGACAGGTGTGCAAAGTGTTTCGTTCCAATTGGAATTGAAGATGACCATACCTGAGATCGATTGGTCAAGCTCTGGCCTTGCTTGAGGATATATAACTCGAGACAAAGTTTAGCTCGAGAGGCTGGAGGAGAGATGGAGAGAGAGAGAGGCTGTATGGAAGAGAGAGAGAGAGACTGAATGTAGATAGTGTGTTTAACTCACCGACTTTAGATAGAGGAGCGATTGATAGACGGTTGGACGAATGTTTAGTGATAGAACAGGATCGCTCAAATAGGTGTGTGAGTTTTGCATTAATGGATAATCTGAAAGTATGTTTGTAAGCAAGGACACATTGTGAACGAGTTATGTCGAGATCGCCCGCCTGAGGGGATTTCAGTGAGGAAGAGTATTTGATAAGGTGTGTTGAAGACGCAGTTAAGGCGATGTGTGTGTGTGATGCAATTGCAAGGCAATAGAACTGGGTTTTTAGATAGTTGGGAATTCCATCAATAGCTAATGCTTACAATTCCCGTTTTAGTAGAATGTTTAGTTAAGATATGTATTATATTGTGTTTGTAATTTCTCTACTCATTGTATGATATGAGTATGATATAATAAATATACCACCTGCTGTTTGATATGTCATTTACTGAGTATGGTCATGATGATGTGGATGAGTGTGAGAATGTTCTAAGTTAGATCACGGCCAGGGCAAAGAAATAGAGGATCTGCTACACGTTATTATTATTTTGGTGCCGTGACCAGGATAGTCGTGGTAGTTTTATAAATATAGTGTGTAGCTATAGATCTTGATTTGCATGTTTAACACAAGTGTCGCAGTTATATATTAACTTGTGTGTGTAGTTAGGAATAGAGGAGTAGCTAGTGGTTAGAGTGTTAGTACCATAGACAGTTTTTCCAATCATCTGACTGGTAAGTGTGACATTTTTCTTCCACCCATTGTTGTATTATTGACAAGACTTTGTGCGTACTTGACAGTCTTATAATTTTTTTGGGTGGGCCAGACGGGTTTATTCAATATGTCGAGGTTGGACAATGTTAAACAATGTTATCATTGTCTAGCTTTTGGACATTTGTCTATAGGATGCCCTAATATTCTTCGGAATATTAATAGTTTCTGGAGAAGAGGAGGACTGGTTGTCAAAAACAAGCCTTTCATGGCACGAGCTACAGTCAGCGATAAGTGGGAGGACAGAAATCAACTACAAAACCAGCTAAGAGAACTAACAGGCAGAGTTATTCGGCTGGAAAAACAGGAAAACGACCTCCAATGGAAGCTGCGACAGCTGTTGCAACAGTTTGAAAAGGGAGCTTTCAAACCAGCTAGGAAGGAGAGAAGAAGTCAAGAAATCACAGAAGTAAACACGGCCCAGTATTTTAGAAGGGGACAGAGTGGTAGGAAAGTGAGTAGGAAGCCCGTACAACTTCCACATTCCGATCCGTGGAGGGACAGAGGTGGAAATCTCAGGACGGACGTGTGTGAACGGCTGGACAGAGGTGGCAAAAAGGGGAGTTTGACCCAGGTGGAGAGGCCAAGTCAAATGAGAGGAGGAGGAATGGTTGGCCAGAAGTTTGAATCGGGCAGATTCTTAGCCCACAAGAGGCCTTTTGCACGGTTACAGATGGAGAGGCAGAACAGGAGCTATCAAAGAGACTTTGAGCACGAGGCGGATGGACGGAAAGAAAGAGATACAGGTTTTGTGTATCCAGAAAAGTTAGGGACGGAGGGCAGGTTACGCAATGCAAACGAGACAAACGTTCGCTCAGAGGTCCAGATGAAATGTTACATCATTGGACAGCGTAGGCCTAGAATTCAGGAAGAGGGTATTACGTCGATTAACATGGTCGGGCGTGCTGAAAGGGGCCAAGTTTACCAGGAACTTGTGGTCAAGCCTGGTAGAAAATTAGTTAAAGTCGACGAAGAATCGAACAAGGAAATAGTCGGAGATTCGTCAGATAAAGAGGAAATGAGAGGAGGAGGAATGGTGGCAGGGCCTAGCCATGCGGGAGAAGTTGTTGAACAGACCGAAAGAAGGGACAACCTTTCGGCCACCGAGGAAGGAAGTGGAAATGACGCACAGTTGGAATGCGAAACGGACGCACCAACAGCAGCCAACAAAGGAGGAACAGAGTTTCTAAGGAAAACGAAGAAAAGGGAAAGTAAGGGTAACCACAGCCAGGACAGCGAACCAGTCATCGAAGCAAAGATGAAAAGATCTCAGTTCGAGATAAGCCAACAGTCAAACGAACAGTGTGAAAAGTATTTCCCACAAATAGTGAATACAGATGGACGGAAGGCTGAAGTAGCGGACGATGTAAGTGTACGTAACACTACCAGAGAACCGGTGGATACGAACCAAACAGCCGTGAAACAAACAGACCAGACGATGGGCGTTTTACAGGAGGAAATCGCGCAGCAATCAGAGACAGCTGATGGGGCAGCGCATAGTCTGGTTAAAATAAGCAGTAGTGATAAGGAACGGTTGATACAATGTTTACTGACGCTAGCCAAAAACATGGAAATCAGAAATGGAATTAGGTAAAGTCGTGTGGAGTACTTACACACATGGGCTATCATGTGAAACTCCAGTTGAGGTATGCATTTGCATAGAATTTGTTTCATCTACCGTTATCCTTGGGAAACGGAGATTTGGATAATTAGGGGGTAGGGTATAGAGATGGAGGAATGACCAGATGTTAAAAATTCCTTTGAATTCGTTGTCTGAAGTACACGCCAGACAATGAGCGGACGGTCAGTCTGAAGCGAAGACTGACCGAGATCAAAGGGACATTTCCGACCAGAGACGCAGGATAGTTGGATGCGCCAGGTAATGATTACGTGACGCAAGGTAACACGTGGACGCGATGCTTCGGTTAATATCTGAGCAGGTAGCTTTGATGCGGGGAATTTGGGAAAAAAACGGTGAAATAGTTAGATCACAACACTCGGTTTTGATTCCTCGTGACAAAGACGGCCAGAAGTTAAAGGGGCTATCCAACTTTAACAAAGACTGCACCTGGACTAGTAGGGTTACAGCATGACGTAATTCGACAGGTGGACGATTCGGTTTTTGACTTTTGACTCAGACATAGTTTAGTACCTGATTAAGTTAGAACTTAGTCGTAGTTTAGTATCTTATAAAGGGGGCATTAACAGGTGCTCATCTGTGGGGCACGAGCAGGAGTGAAGGTTGATGGCACTTGGTCATGAGTATGCGTGCAAATATTTTGACATTTGTATTTGCTGTTTGGGTTTTGACTAATGGTATTACTTGCATTTTAAGTGGGTTGTATGGTCGATATAGTATGCATTGAATTTTTCTTTATTTTGTTGTTGTTTTGTTGTTTAAACATGATTACATATCCTGACAGTATCAACGTGTTATACTTGCTGACTGAAATATTGATATCATAAGTATGCGTGCAAATATTTTGACATTTGTATTTATTGTTTGGGTTTCGACATTGTATGCAATGCATTTGTCTTGTGTTTTGTTGTTGTTTTTTTTGTTGTTGTTGAATCATCATGTTTACAGGTATTTGATACAGGTTATTTAGGTGATCTACAGAGCAGTATATCTCATCCAGACTGTAGGCCTCCGCAAGCACAAGTCACCACGAGTTCCAGAATCACATGTATGTGGAGTCTTTGCAGAGAAGACTACATTGATCAGAAGTTTTAATATTGACTATGACATATGTTGTCAAATATCGTTTTTGTGGGAAACATAAAGAATTTTGCTGTTTTCTTTGAGAGGGGATAGCTGTCAAGAGAGACAATGATAACTAGCCTGAGGATAACCCACGTAAATTCGTGGCCTCACAGGAGTTAGTATGAAGTGAATCGTCGGCCAGGCGTGTAATGAGACCGCCTGAGAAAATTGACCTGAACTGGTCGAGTGTAACAATGAAGGTTCGTGTCCTTAGAGGAAGGCACGGGAAACAGGGCGAGGTATGTTGACCTCAAATGAGTAAGGAGAATTCCTTAAGGTGTTTCTGTTTTGATGAGTTCAAGGTCCCGCAGGGACAGACTTTGGTGTATTTGACTGCAAAACGATGTAAAAGTGGTGGTTTGTGTTGTAAAAACGCCCAGCCACAGTGTTTTTCTTCTGTTTGTATTGATTGTGTATGTATTACAAAAAGTTTATATGTATCAAATGACATGTCTTTTTATGCATGTACGATGTGAGTGAAGTTGTAAACAGGAGTAGTGTTTACATTTTGGATAGTAGAGACGAAAATGGTGGTCATTTGCCAGATGAAAAAAATGACCATCCATGTTTCGGTCTGTAGTTTAGGGAGGTAATGTAACAGTTCCCGCCGGAGCAAGGGGAGTTTAGGATGCCTGAACATGTTAAAGCTTAAAGCTACATGAATGCATGTCAAGGTCACTCACTGTCTCAGCAAAGGAGAACAGAGTTGGGTTAAGGAATGTGGACAGGTAGAAACTGACCACTGGCCTTCCGATTTTGGTAGGGGAAGATTGATTGACAGACGAAATTGGCAACGGGGCTTGCTGCGAGAGAATGAGTGACAGGTGTGCAAAGTGTTTCGTTCCAATTGGAATTGAAGATGACCATACCTGAGATCGATTGGTCAAGCTCTGGCCTTGCTTGAGGATATATAACTCGAGACAAAGTTTAGCTCGAGAGGCTGGAGGAGAGATGGAGAGAGAGAGAGGCTGTATGGAAGAGAGAGAGAGAGACTGAATGTAGATAGTGTGTTTAACTCACCGACTTTAGATAGAGGAGCGATTGATAGACGGTTGGACGAATGTTTAGTGATAGAACAGGATCGCTCAAATAGGTGTGTGAGTTTTGCATTAATGGATAATCTGAAAGTATGTTTGTAAGCAAGGACACATTGTGAACGAGTTATGTCGAGATCGCCCGCCTGAGGGGATTTCAGTGAGGAAGAGTATTTGATAAGGTGTGTTGAAGACGCAGTTAAGGCGATGTGTGTGTGTGATGCAATTGCAAGGCAATAGAACTGGGTTTTTAGATAGTTGGGAATTCCATCAATAGCTAATGCTTACAATTCCCGTTTTAGTAGAATGTTTAGTTAAGATATGTATTATATTGTGTTTGTAATTTCTCTACTCATTGTATGATATGAGTATGATATAATAAATATACCACCTGCTGTTTGATATGTCATTTACTGAGTATGGTCATGATGATGTGGATGAGTGTGAGAATGTTCTAAGTTAGATCACGGCCAGGGCAAAGAAATAGAGGATCTGCTACACTATCTAACATGTCTGATAAGTGTTTTTTTTACTCACCAGACGTTAGTCTTCCTTCCTGGGAAGTTGTGTTCCTACAAACGGCCATGTCAAAGTTAAATAAGAGGTTGTAAAAAGTATATGGTTTGGCTTGGCTTCGTTCGTTCTCAATCTCCCGCTACCAAACCCTGAAAGGGCTCAAGTAGCAGAATGTAGTCCAGAGAACGGAATGCACTGTGTCGTAGTTTACAGCTTGACTGCGATATTTGCACCCTTCGGTCCAAAACATCCGAAATCAGCAAGCATTTTTAGAGTACCGGGTTAGCATTCCCTCTTCGATCATTTCTCCTTAGCAAGTCTGCCATCATGCAGCCTTTTATCAAGGATCACCTCGTGGAGGTATAGAAAGGTCTTGGCAGCTCTGGTTCGTTGGTCCTGACGCTAGCAGTCATCTATGGGTCGCTGACCACTGCAGCTCATGCGCCGCTCAGGATCTTGATCCCATCGAGTAATCATGTAAAAAGTTTATCATTCTACCATTGTTTCTGGGAGGAAGACTAACGTCTGGTCAAGCAAAACATACTGATCAGACATGTTTAATCAGAGTCAGACAAAATATACTGGCTAAGATTCCCACCTCGACCTCTATGTAGTCATCCATGTAAACGGGCTGTCTTCATGCAGACTGGCTAACGATGTGTGGGTTCGACGTTATCTCCGTAGTAGTGAGCGACACGCAGATGAAGAAAAAAAAATAATAAAAATGTTCTCGTAGGTGTCAAATGTCAGTTGTGTCGATTGATTACTACAATGTCCAGCTGCTGAGGCTGTGTTCATGTGTAGCGTGTCGAACGAATCCCTACATACTCCTCAGGTGGAGCCGTGTACTCCACAGCCTTGAAATGAGGGCCACGAGGAGCGTGTTAGACCAATGTTTGCGTCAAGTTGTCCGTGTATGTCTGTGTCAAACTCCCTGTTTCCACGTGTCCCGCCGCTGAAGCTTCTGACTGTGTCCACCTGTTGGTCAGCGTGACCCTTGCTGTGCTGAGAATGCGAGGTTGGGAGAGGTATCGTGTAACCTCCGGTGGAGGGGGGGGGGAAGGGAGGAGAAAGTCGGCTTCAGTTCGAGCAGAAATGTCCTAGAGTAGTAATAACCTGGACTGGATTCTGGTGTGCAGTTAAGCGGAACGTTGAACCCTGTCATGGACTGGATTCTGGTGTGCAGTTAAGCGGAACGTTGAACCCTGTCATGGACTGGATTCTGGTGTGCAGTTAAGCGGAACGTTGAACCCTGCCATGGACTGGATTCTGGTGTGCAGTTAAGCGGAACGTTGAACTCCGTCATGGACTGGTTTCCCGCGGCTTGAGCCAGGCATGAAATGCAACGAAATACAGCATAACAAACAGGATAACCAATAGAAAGCACATCAAATCCACAGAATAAAGTCCCTGATACCACCTGGTGAAGTTGTGAAATATAATCCGGACAGGAACCACCAAACATCGGAAAACTCGACCCAAACACCGGAGAGAGCCATTTCAGCACTGCCATCTTACTTTTCAAATACGTGAAGCAAATCAAAGCACAACCTCATGGAGGAACGCGGTCTACCTTCATCATCACACTCGGGATGTAAGAAAAGCCACAAGTCTTAAAAAAGACGTTTCGATCAAGGGAACTGATCATACACTTTCATAATATCTTAAACAATGAAGTGTCTAAAACAGCCATGCTCTTCTTCTTCTTCTGTGTTCGTTCTCAATCTCCAGCTACTAAGCCCTGAACAGGACATTGTAAGTAGCAGGATGTAGTCCAGAGAACGGAATGCGTTGTGTCGCTAGTTTACAGTTTGACTGCGATATTTGCACCTTTCGGTCCGACACATCCGTTTTCGGCAGTACAGCCATGCTAAACCTTTGAGTTGTGGAGGAACCATTGAAACCACTGTCAAGTCTCATTTAAAAAAACTCTGCATATAAACTATTATATTACTATACTTACTTAACTTCATTATAGTGGTTTAGAATTCTCTACAGAGTCTGTATACAATCAGTTTATTCCACTTCACCGATACTGGAAATATTGTGAGCATCCAATCTGTTTTTAACGCATTAACTAACTCTGTCCCCACCACATCCCGTGGCATTGCATTCCAAGCATTCCCCACTCACTGACTAAATAAATATTTCCTAGTATCTGGACCTGTCTTTAAACAATTTGAAGTTGTGCCCTCTTGTTTTTGTAGCCGGTTGTACTTGTAAAAACTTGGTAAATTCTAATTTATTCTTTCCATTTATTAATGTATAAATCTGTATTTAGTCACCTCGAATTCTTCTCTGTTCGAGGCATTCCAGACCAGTTTATTTTAGTCATTCCTCATAACTATAATTCTGGAATACCACGATCATTTTTGTAGCTCTTCTTTGTATCCCTTCCAGCACGTCTATATCCACTCTATGATAGGGATTCCACGCCTGAACACAGTACTCCAATTTAGGTCTCACCAACTCACCAATGATTCATGTAGTTTGACTACCACTTCCTTGTTCTTATATATATATAGACATTGGTGTGGCGAGGAGACTAACTTCTGGTCAAGTAAATCATACTGATCGGACATACTGGCCAAGGTTTTCACCTTACTTCTGCGCAGTTCTTCCTGGAAACGGGCTGCTTTCATTTAAGTCTCGTTAACGAAATGGGGGATCGACTTGATCCACGTAGTAGTAAGCTACATGTAGATCAAGTAAAGCCTAGCCACCTGGTACCCTGGTCCACCTTCAGCAGTACACTCGAAATGTCAGGAAAGCTACTGCAACCCGCCACTTAATGCTCTTTGCAGAGTAAAGTGGCACAAATGGGTAATATTACTTATTGTATGCATTCAACTACAACAATACAAACACAGACAATGGTACGTTGACGTGGTCATAGGCTGTATGAATAGGAATGGGTAAACGTAGCTCTATAGCAGACACTGCTGTTGGAGATGGAGTGTTAGAGACATCATTGTGCGAGGTCATATCTTGTTTATGAGGTGGGCAGATCCATCCTAGCTGCTTTTCATTCTCTATTAGTCAGGTACCAATTTGAAGCCGGATCTACTTAAGTTTGTCGACAATGTGAGTTAACCCCGTACCTCTGCCGTGATTAAGGAGTGATCTACCACCGCACTAATCAGACGTTAATCAGGCTACTGTAAATCTAATAACAATTGAATATGATCTTTCAAGTCATCTTAATAATTGGATCTTTTTCTTCTTCGGCGCTCGTACTGACAAGCACGTTGAGTCGTAGTTTGCAGCCATTGTGCGCCTTTCGGCTTAACACATCCGGTTCCAGCTGGAAATTTTTGGGATTTGATTCTCCTTCCCTCTTTGATCCATATTCTCCTTCCTTCTTCGATCCCACTTGGAGGAGGAATAGGATCTTGGTCAGCTCTGGTTTGTTTACTCTGACACTAACAGCAAGTTATGAGACGCTGACTGCCGTCACGTTCTGACACTAGCAGCCAGCTATGAGACGCTGACTGCCGTCACGTCCTGACACTATCAGCTAGCTATGAGACGCTGACTGCCGTCACGTCCTGACACTAGCAGCCAGCTATAAGACGATGCCTGCCGCTACGTCCTGACACTAGCAGCCAGGTACGAGACGCTGACTGCATTCACGTCCTGACATTAGCAGCCAGCTATAAGACGCTGACTGCCGTCACGTCCTGACACTAGCAGCCAGCTACGAGACGCTGACTGCCGCCACGTCCTGACACTAGCAGCCAGCTATAAGACACTGACTGCATTCACGTCCTGACACTAGCAGCCAGCTATAAGACGATGCCTGCTGTCACGTCCTGACACTATCAGCTAGCTATGAGACGCTGACTGCTGTCACATAATTCACTGTTCCATCTTTCGCCCCTATTCTATATTCAAAATAAAGTGTACAGGAAACGTTCAATGCAAAGTTACTAACTATACTAGATAAAAGCAGCAACAATATAGAATATACTCTGCTAATTGGCTTGGCTTCGTTCGTTCTCAATCTCCCGCTACCAAACCCTGAAAGGGCTTAAATAGCAGAATGTAGTCCAGAGAACGGAATGTATTGTGTCGCAGTTTACATCTTGACTACGACATTTGCACATTTCGGTCCACCACATTCCCACTACGATCCCTTCTCCTTAGCCAGTCTGCCTTGAAGCAGCCAGGATCACCGCGTGGAGGTGTAGAAGGGCCTTGACAGCTCTGGTTCGCTGGCCCTGACTCTAGCAGTCAGCTATGAGTCGCTGATCACTGCAGCTCATGCGATGCTCAGCATCTTGATCCCCTCTGCTAATTGATCACTGTGTTAAGCAATTTCTTTCTGTCTTCATAACATTCCTCAAATTGTTCTTCGCTGTTGAGGTTGCTGCATAGATTTGTAGAATGGACAAATTCAATGGTCTTGCTCTGATTTCAATAGCGTCCTTCTATCGTTATATGTCTAGTGTCCACATACGTATTTTTTCTAGTAGTACAGCGACACCTCATACATGCTGTTCTCCTCCTGAATGTATATACAAATGTATTTATGTTACTGTGACAACAATATACAAAATAAGTCAAGAGTTTGGATTAGACATAAACATACAGAAAACAAAGACTATGATTTTTGGGACAAGTATGCAGATAGAAAAAAAAAAAAAAGGATCAACTACTGGAACAGGTACAGTGTTTCTCAAAGAAAGCAGTTGGGAAAAATAAATCAGAAATAGAATTGGTATTGCCAAGATGGTATTCAGAAACATGCGACACATACTGACCTGCAAACAAATAAATCAGAATTTGAAAATAAAAATTGGCAAGTGTTATGTATACTCGTCACTACTTTATGGCGCAGAAACATGGACACTAAATAACAAGTTTAAAATAAATAGCGCTTGAAGCCTTCGGAATGTGAGTATTGGGTCGCATTGCTTGGAAAAAGAAGAAAACAAATGTGGAGGTATTAAAAAGTTGGGAGTGAAAAGAGAATTAATGACCGAAATCTGGATTACACAGATACGTTATTTTGGTCATATAGCAAGACATACCTTCTTCTTGAAGACCATACTGGAGGGTAAGGTGGAAGGCAGTCATTTAAGAGACAGACAACATTTTAAGTGGGTGGATAACATCAGAAGATGGACTGGAAAAAGCATGTCAAATTGCACCATTACGACAAGAGATAGAGTACACTGGAGATCCATTGCAGCCGACCTTCGATGCGGAGATGGCACTTAAACTGAACTGAATAGCTCACTGGCGTTGACGATCGTTCTTTCTCCTCTAAACTGCGAACAGAGTTAGAAAATAAAAACTGTGTTTTATTAATTCCTTATCTCTGCTGAAACCTCTAAATGTCTACTCGGGACACCAGTTGAGAAAGCTGGATCTAAAACATTTCCCCACCTGCAGTATCTACAATGTGACAGATGGGTTCACCTTTATTTTTTCTTTCGCTCCTTTTACCTACGTAGGAAACAATATCAACACATTGCATAAAATCCAGGATATTATTTACCAGATAATGAAATGTAGACTGTCAACACATACATCTTGTATGTAAGAGCTATCTTATCGCATGTTTCAGACAAGCGGCATCATACAGAGAATTTTCAGCTCAAACTTAAGACATTCGTCAAAAGTTCATTGTATTGAAGACAACAACTATTCCTTTTAAAGATTAAAGCATATATATATATATATATATATATATATATATATATATATATATATATATATATATATATATATATATATATATATAAATTCACCGCGCTTTATTTCTAGCAACACAAATTTTAAAAAAGGCGTGATGCCGCGTATTTCCGTAAATCTCAAGAGACACAAAGAACTATGTGTGTATGTGTGTGTGTGTGTGTGTGTGTGTGTAAAAGATAGAGATACAGAGATAGATAGATATATAGATAGATAGAGAGAGAGAGAGAGAGAGAGAGAATGGGGAGGAGGGGGGAAGAAACAGTTTAATTTGAAATAAATATGAACTAACACACACATACAAGTGATCGCTGGTAATTATTAGTTGAGTTGAGATCAAGTATCATCTTCACACTGAAAGTCGTCTGCAAAGGTTCTCTAAGTTAGTTGTTTCTTCTCTTGATGGTGCTATCTGTTGGACATTTCTATATACGTCCTTTGGCGTTATCCTCCCAAGTATGGCGATATGTGTCTCTGGCAGGTTGGATCTACATCCTTGCTAGCAGTATTGTTTTCAGCAGCGTTTCATGTCTTTTCATGTTTTTTTCTCCTTCGTCGCTGATCTTGAAAGTTTACAGCGAGTCTGCGATACATGCGACTTCAAGCCCGACACCGCCGATTTACTGGCTTTTTAAAGTAGCATGCTTGCGTTCCCACTGCATTCACTATCCATATCTTCTGGTTGGTCAGTCCTGAGACTGGTTGTAAGAATGTCTGGGCATATCTCTTCACTTGACCCTATCCTCTGGTTGATCAGTTCTAAGACTGGTTGTAAGAATGTCTGTGCATATCTCTTCACTTGACCCTATCCTCTGGTTGGTCAGTCCTGAGACTGGTTGTAAGAATGTCTGGGCATGTCTCTTCACTTGACCCTATCCTCTGGTTGGTCAGTCCTGAGACTGGTGGTAAGAATGTCTGTGCATATCTCTTCACTTGACCCTATCCTCTGGTTGATCAGTTCTAAGACTGGTGGTAAGAATGTCTGTGCATATCTCTTCACTTGACCCTATCCTCTGGTTGATCAGTCCTAAGACTGGTGGTAAGAATGTCTGTGCATATCTCTTCACTTGACCCTATCCTCTGGTTGGTCAGTTCTAAGACTGGTGGTAAGAATGTCTGTGCATATCTCTTCACTTGACCCTATCCTCTGGTTGATCAGTCCTAAGACTGGTGGTAAGAATGTCTGGGCATATCTCTTCACTTGACCCTATCCCCTGGTTGGTCAGTTCTAAGACTGGTGGTAAGAATGTCTGGGCATATCTCTTCACTTGACCCTATCCTCTGGTTGATCAGTCCTAAGACTGGTGGTAAGAATGTCTGGGCATATCTCTTCACTTGACCCTATCCTCTGGTTGGTCAGTCCTGAGACTGGTGGTAAGAATGTCTGTGCATATCTCTTCACTTGACCCTATCCTCTGGTTGATCAGTCCTGAGACTGGTGGTAAGAATGTCTGGGCATGTCTCTTCATTTGATCCTATCCTCTCAATCTCTCATCATTTCAGCATGTCCGTACTTTAATGTCTCTACTTGCCTGAGATGTAAAGATGAGTCTTGGTCACTTCGGTCCTCTTTTCTACTGAAAATTGTCCTCTAGTATCTTCTGAAGAAGACTTTCATGCCTCACATTGCGCCTTAGCTAATTCAATCTTGGTTTTTTAATCATTTTCAATATTTGTCTTTGTGTGCCTACTTCAACGAGTACATTGTCATTGGAACTTATTTCTATCCAACCCACTAATTTCATTCTACCGTAGCATCACATTTCAAACCTTTCAAGCCTCTTTTATCTTTCTTTGCTAGAGTCCATGTTTCAGCCCCATACAGTGCAATTTACCGTATCGATTATTATTTTCCTCATCTCTATTCCGCTATTCTTTGACGTAAATTTATGTTTTTCTTATAAGGCTATTTTGCAAATAAAATCCTTGTCTTAATTTATGTTTCAATGCGGGAATTTTCTGTTATGGTTTGTCCCAAATATGTAAACTTATGTAATTTCGCCATTGATGATTATATTCATCTGTCTATGTTGCTTGGCTATTACCAAAGTCTTTGTCTTCATGTGAGCCCCAACGACCTCACCAGTTACGGGATGACCTGATCTGACCTGATTATATTCATCTGCCTATGTTGCTTTTCTATTACCAAAGTCTTTGTCTTCATGTGTGTCCCAACGACCTCACCGGTTACGGGATGACCTGACCTGACCTGATTATATTCTTCTGTCTATGTTGCTTGGCTATTACCAAAGTCTTTGTCTTCATGTGTGCCCCAACGAACTACCGGTTACGGGATGACCTGACCTGATTATATTCATCTGTCTATGTTGCTTGGCTATTACCAAAGTCTTTGTCTTCATGTGTGCCCCAACGACCTACCGGTTACGGGATGACCTGACCTGATTATATTCATCTGTCTATGTTGCTTGGCTATTACCAAAGTCTTTGTCTTCAATGTGTTTATGTTCTTGTCAAACTCTTTGTCTGCTGTATTTTTTTCAAGCAGTATTTGCAAAGCTGCTACTGATCCCCCCATTATGGTTTGGTAATCGGCAAATTGATTGGCATTAACTTTCATACCACCGACTTAGACTATTGCAGCTCGGAACAACAAGTTCCATTATCATCTCAGAATATTCATTATTATATAGGATTAGATAGGACAAGCTCTTGACCTGATTTAGTATATGGCTTGGCTTCGTTGGCGACTACGAGATGCAGGGAACTCCGCATCAAGCACCCGCGAAAGAGTCAGAAGTCGAACCCACACCACCTGATCACGAGGCCGACGGCTTAACCACTTCGCCACGGAATCCCTGACCAATTACCACTATTTGGCTTGGCTTGGCTTCGTTCGCTCTCAATCTCCCACTACCAAACCCTAAAAGGGCTTAAGTAGCAGAACGTAGTCCAGAGAATAAAATACGTTGTGTCGTAGTTTACAGCTTGACTGCGATATTTGCACCTTTCGGTCCAACACACCCGACATTAGCAAGCATTTTTTGAGTACCGGGTTAGCATTCCCTCTTCGATTCCTTCTCCCGAGTCAGTCTGCCCTGCTGCAGGCTGTTATCTAGGATCATCGCATGGAGGTGTAGAAGGGTCTTGGCAGCTATGGTTCGCTGGCCCTGAAGCTAGCAGTCAGCTATGGGTCGCTGACCACTGCAGCTCATGTGCTGCTCAGCATCTTGATCCCGTTTTAGTACATAATCATATAGTTTGTATCTGTACAATAGATGTCGATCCTACTTGGCTAAATATCAGATTCCGCTTCTCGGTGTTAACGTTCAACTTGAATAACTAATTCCTGTAATTCGTGCCCGCTTTTAACATACCTGAGATTAGTTATTGACACATCACCGATTGTGAGTGCTAGAATGTATTGTCTTTTTATTTAAGATGTAGAGTCTCTCATCTGTAATTGCATTTTCTTAAATCCCTATATCTGTAGAGTTGAATATATTGTCTGTATGCTTGTGTTTAGACAACCCGGCCTAGTTTTTACAATTCCTTTCGACCTTTCACTTTTGCATTTGCATATGCTTTACGGCAGAAGGCTTTCAAATTTCTCTTTGACTTTCACAGGATATGTCTGTTAATTGTATGTTTGCTTTAACGCTGATATGTCTATTTGAGGAAATTTTCCACGTCTTATTTCTATATGTTTCTTGTCTGATATAATATTTTAGAATTTGTTGGGAGAATGTGTTACAGATAACTACATGGTATTCTTCACAAAAATGTATCTGCCTAATTCCTCCTTCGTTTCTTTTCTCCACTCCAAATTGCTTTACTATATTACTGTATTTGCTTTTTACTTCTTTGGAGTTCAAATATACCATTATTACAAGAAGATCGGTAGATTTGATTGATTTCAGGTTTTTAAAATTTGTCTCCGTCGCGTTGTTTCATAAGGCGAAATGCGTTGTAATTTGTTTTTGCGTCTTACGGTCCAGTCCATCCGACTTCATCACGTTTTTTATGTGTTTACTTCCCATAAAGATACAACTTTGCTGAATCCGAACATACAAGTATGCATGTTTGGGACGAGCCAGCTGCGCCGCCCCTACTCCATTCCCAGTGTGATAGTTTGTTGTAAGTCCTCATAATATTCTTCTATAGCTCCATCACGGCGTCCGATTAGTGTAGTTGTAGAGCACTCGCTTTCAAGGCAAAGGTACGAGGTTCAACTCTCGCTATCTACCAAGCTGTATAGGGCCTTCATTCGTAAATTAGTACCTGACCTACAAATAGGGACAAAGACGGCAGCGAGGAATGAAACTGGCCACCCCACCTCACACAGTTATGGCTTAGTACAATGAATTCTTTAACATTTCCCCGAATTGATGCATGCGTTTGTAGAATGGCAATATCACCAATACCATTAAAACATTGTGTGTTCAATAACCACGCACATATTTTTCTAATTGTTTTCGTAACAATATTCCTACCACTCGTTCGTGATTTACTTCCCCTGAATATATGTGTGTGCTGTTCTTTCCTCGTGTATCCAACAGCCGTACGTCTTGATTATGCCACACCCAATACATCAAGATCCATATCATTAGCCTATCAGTTAAAAATTTTCAGATTTCCAAACGTCTTCTTCTTCTTCTTCTTCAATTTCTACTTATTCTTCTTACGTTTTCAGACGTCAATTTGAATATATCTAAAGAAAGCAGTGGTTAGCCTGAGGCTATCAGGATCGTCATACAGTTTGCCCATGAATGGTATCGGTGATAGTTACATGTGTTTTATCTGTTCATTGTATGTTAGACCCTTTTGTAACAGATGCTTAGCCGAAATTTTGTCAACGCCGCAGATACATTCATCTGTATGTCCTATTCTTAGTTTTGTTGAACAGATGGTATCTCAGTATGGTGTGGCCTGGGCAGAGTCAAAATATTACTACCAGCTCGCCTCTGTTGAGCTGATAATATGCACCATTTTGTTGATCCCTTGTGTGTGCTGTGCTTCCCCCTTGCCCTGTATCTACACCTGGTAAACCTCTTGACCTCCTTCGTGTGTTATACCTATATCAGATTGAGGTAACTTTCCCCCTTCTTTTGACATCTGTCAACCTCTTCATTGCCAAAAATATTGCAATGGCATCCACTGCGTCACAACTATCTTGAACCGGTGATATGGTTTATAGAGTATCACTCTTAGTTCCATTAAGTCTGTATTTTTCTGGCTCCTTAGTGACGCAACCGCTGTGAAGAGTACAAGTTGTCTCTTTATGTTTTCATCTGTCATTAGAGTTTCTTTTGCAGTTTTCAGGGTCTTTGTCTCTGAAGTTACTTGAACATTTTCCAGTCGTGACTGATAGCTGTCTTTGTGTAATAATTTTCCGTTCAACCCGTTCAACGTTCTGACATTCCACGTTCCAATTTGCAAGTTCTTCATTTCAGTTTTAGGTGTTTATTCTTAGAAAGATTCCTTTCCGCAGGATTTTGGAAGCATTCGCCATTATAGACCTGGTTACTCACTAGAAGAGTTGCCTTTTCCTTGTTAAAATATGTACAACAGACCATTTGTCGCTGTCGACCAAGAAGTATCGGTACAACGGTATTTATTTGTTCATCCTCCCATGGCAATGACTACAGCCCAAGAAAGGCAATTACAAACTTCAGAAATGAGGTACCTAAGAAAGGCGGTTCAGGTGACGAAAAGGGACAAGATTCGTAACCAGACAATACGTAGCAATCTTGAAGTTCAACCCCTGCAGACACGAGTGGAGCAGTCCCAACTACAGTGGTTTGGCCATGTCTGTAGAATGGAAGAAGATCGGATACCAAAGCGGTCATAGGAGATCAAAAGTCAAAGACGCAGACCCCGAGGACGTCCCAAAGTACGTTGGGAAGACAACATACGACAGTCCCTAAGTGATCGAGAGCTGGATTGGAAAGAGGCCAGGAAAAAGACGGCGGATAGAGCAGTGTGGCGTTCTCTTTGGCAAACCTCTACACCTTACGGTAGAAGAGGAGCGACTAAGTAAGTAAGTCCTCCCATGGCGTAAGGTCAGGCCCATGGTTACAATTTCCGTCGGGGATGAAGAAAACTCTCCATGCATTAAGCCGCAGCCTATGTGAGGTGGGTTGGTCAGTTTTCTTCCTTGCTGTTTATACCTTCCCCAACTCATAAGGCAGGTACCAATTTACTGCTGGGTCGACTGAAGGAGAGGATATACAAGGAACGCCCGGATTTGTGTGTGCTTGATAGTGATTTCTAACCCTGGCGCGCTGCAGCATACGATGAGTGTTAGACGGTGAAGCCACAATTCCTTCCACGGTAGCCAGTCCATGTGTTATATCCCGATTTGTCAGTAGTATATCACACACTGCAAATAAACACAGAAAAACACAGGTTTTGGAAATAAATACAAGTGCCAGCAATAAAGTTGTGTTGGGTGCACCCTCCTTCAGAATGTGGAATCTTTCATAATCTTGGAAGCAATATAGACATTTTAGGAGTTATAGGAAAGGATGTTTAGTTAAGAATACAGAAGGCAAAAGGAGCTGTCAATACATTGGGGACCCTATGAAAATACAAAGAGGGATCAAGATGCTGAGCAGCGCATGAGCTGCAGCGGTCATCGACCCATAGCTGACTGCTAGCGTCAGGGCCAGCGAACCATAGCTGCCAAGACCCTTATACACCTCCACGCGGTGATCCTGGAAAACAGCCTGCAACAGGGCAGACTGGCTAAGGAGAAGGGATCGAAGAGGGAATGCTAACCCGGTACTAAAAAAATGCTTGATGTGTTGGACCGAAAGGTGCAAATATCGCAGTAAAGCTGTGAACTACGACACAACGCATTCAATTCTCTGGACTACATTCTGCTACTTAGGCCCATGTCAGGGTTTGGTAGCGGGAGATTGAGAACAAACGAAGTCAAGCCAAGCCAAAATACAAAGAAATTAAAATTACCAGCATTAAAAAAATCTTCAACTTCAACGTTCTGAAACATACGGGATAACAAAAGCGCTTACGAACAACGTACAGCCTTTCGTGAATGGTTGTCTGCACAAAATATAAGGGTCGAAATGGTACAATAAGATTAGAATGTTGAGCTGTTGGAAAGAAGGAGGCAGATACCAGCGGAGCATGACATACAGCGGGGGCGCTGGCGGTGGATAGACCACACATTACGGAAACCAGTTGATAACATTACAAGACAGTCTCTGTTCTTGAATCCACATGGCAGGAGGAATAGCGAACGACATAGACACTCACGGAAAAGGGAGCTGGGTGCCAATATCAGAGTGGCAGACAAGACGTGAACAGAACTCGCTCATGATAGGAAAACTTTACCGTCCCACTTCGGGAGCCGTTGATCTTGACTGTTCATCCGCTTTCCTCGCTGTTTAAGTCTTCATGTACTAGTGAAAGACATAATCGTAATCAGGATTTTCCCTACTTAAACAAGCGCACATAGTTGTTTCGTGCAGTTACATTTGCTTGGTACTGCTTCTCTAGTTTTTGGTTCTCCTCAGCCTACCTGCAGGGCACCAGTTATTTGTAATCAGAATTTTCTCTCACATGAAAAATATATTAATTGACAATCGATTATTTTATTTCGGTCAGGGAGGAAATTACACTAAGAAGTTCAGACCAATACAATAGGAAGATAGCTAACAAATAAACACGACTTGTACATGGTGGAGCTTCTGTAAATGGTGACTAGAATCAGGTAGTTCGCCATATCCCGCTAATGTCTGTTTTACCGGCACAAACTATATTTTGATTGCATCCTATGGTTCTCGTTCTAATGGCTGGGAGCCACTGCTCCAATAAAGTTCAGCGAAAACGATCTTCTGTGAAGATTTCATACGCGGCTGAAAGTAAATTTAATGATAAAGTAAATTGTTTTAAATATTCCTTGCAAATAGTAGATACAAACACATATAGGTAATGGCACAGTGACCGCACCAGGACATAAATAAAACGATACCAACGTTGTGGTAACAAAACGTACCTCTGCAGCTCCTATCTATTTATTAAAAATATAGTAGAAAACTCTTATTAGTTCAAGGAGCCCATAAATGGCATGTGCATGTGAAGTGTATAACTTTCTACGTGCGCGTTTATACACAAACTATATATATATAAGTCAATCAGATTTAAAAAAAAATATATCTAGAGCAAATTATATGCATAATCAAAACAATCATGTCGCTCTCTGCCACTCCCCCTTTGTGTTTACACCCCTTGTCCGTACGTACATTAATATATGAACAGACGAGAAATCATACGTGGCACATTTACTAGCTGTTACCACGCACAACTCTCCTGCAACCGATCGTCACCTCAAATTGGGGTGCGTACTCCACAGGTTGAGAACCCAGGTATCACATGGCAACCAAAGAAAAAAGCGAATAAATAACAATAATGACATCTTCCACTTTAAATATGTAAGTTGTTTTTTATTTACAATACTAGTTCCATATAGTACGTTACATGCGATTAAGATCTTTTAATGTATGAAGTAGCTGATTTGGTCTCTAGTGATAACTTTATTCCAACATCCGTTAGTTTTCTTAACAGTTTTCACCAGCCAGTTTGTATAAACAGAAGTTTTACATAATTTCTTCACAGTTGACCGTCTCTAAGTTTGCTCTGCGCAGAAACGGAAATAACCTATTTCACTCAATTGTGTTTTTCTATAGAAGAGCGGAGATGACTTCTGATACTTTTCCAGTTCTATTGTAATGTTTGAAAATGTATATTCAGATATAATATGTTGTTTACACATTTTTTTCTGATTGGAGAAAGCTGAAGAGTGTTTTTAGAGATATGATCTAACTAGGATTATATACAACTGCTGTCTTATCAATATATACGAAAATGACACGTACTTCAACAAGACGAAATGAGGAAGTTAACTTTTCATTGATAACTTCACCAAGTATAAGTAAGTATTACCCGTAATTACAAGTTACGACCGAATCAGTAACTAATTGCTGCACTTAGTTTTGTAGCGATTGTCTCCTTACAACATCAATAAAAGTGTCAGTAATGAAAAAGAGTTGTTCAAGTAGCGGAATTTTGGTTTGAAATCACTTTAATTTACAAGGGCATTTAAGTTCTTACATATTCATTAAACAGGAACTTATTTAAACTTTAAATTTAGAAAGTAATTTAAAGTAAGAAGCTTAGAAGCTCAACCTTAAAATTCAATTTAATATTGTTAATAATTAAACTAACTGAAGTTAAACTAATTCATTCCAGAATATCTTGGACTTCTGAACGTACTTTAAAAACAATGTAAAACTCAAACACAGCACCACTTACTTAGTAATACTAAGTAGTAAAAAGTAACTTAGTTGTGATCTATTTAGTATTTATCTACAATAAATATAAAAAAGGTAAATACTTAAAATAGCACACATTATGATCAGACTAGGGTCTATATAGTATACCAAACTGTTCATAATTGAGTCCAGAATACAGTAGAATACATATATTTTGCAAATGGAGGTGAGCATTTGTGTATAAGAAATTAATCAATTATAGTTGCATAATCATTTGTTATTTTAAACATTATGAAACATGTTTTATTCTCAACACATTATTCAGCTCAAAACAAATACATAAATAATGTAATGACTTTCTATTGCCGGTAATCTACAAAGGAAGATGTTTCAGAAGTTACACTTAATTTTGTGCATTTATTTTTACAGTATTCACAATTTACTGAAAGTCTGAAAGCACGTGCATGTGAAGTTGAAAAAGTGCTAAAGATGAAAGCCCCAATCAACACCAGCATAAATGTTTACAGTTTACACACATCATGAAAGAATTTTCCTGCTGTATTCAAAATATATATACACACATTTATATTATACACACCAGTATGACTGTGCAGGATCTTAAACCTTTACTGAATTGCTGAACTGTTACTACCATTGCTTGAGAAAAAATAGAACACCACACCCTCGTCAGTAGGTTTAGTTTCACTTTCATTGCTCGACTTAGAACTAAGACTAGATAAAGAAATTGAAATGTCGCTATAAGAGCAATTGACATCTTCATCATGACTAACGTTAGCACTAAGTTTGTACTGTAGAAACTCAATTTGGTCTGGCTGAAGGACTGCATTCATGGTCCCCCCTATATTTTTCTTGAATCCAAGTACGGAAATAAACGTGTTTGCAATTAAACCAACTCTTCCTGCAATGAAAAGTACAAAAACTCGACTTCTATTAAGACCAACAATAAAACATTTAGGACAACTCAGATCAGGTCATCCCGTAACCGGTGAGATCGTTGGGACACACATGAAGACATCCTCACAACACCACGCCACCCTTCTCTGTCAGCGGTCGCTGCCTGTGCCTGTTCTGGTCGGAGATTGGTCCATTCTTTTATGTTGTCTTCCCTTCTCTTTTTGGGACAACTAGGAATGAAAAAATATATGATTTTGTGAACACAGTCGCAAAAGTCTATACATCGGCATGTGAGAGTGAATGAGTTAAATAGAAGTCTAAACAATTATTCATACTAAACCACATGCCCCAAGCCTCCACCAGACCATTGGTCATAGATATGAGAACAATTGTTTTTGTTAAATGAAAAATAGATACATTTTTGTTACAAATTGTGAGCACTAGTTGTAATCTGTGTATAAACAATAAACAAAGAATGCAGAAAATTGTTTTTGAATTGATTCATTCTCAATTGTTATTCTTTACCTATTTTCAAAGTGCCATTATACATACTTGTTGCACAAAACCGCCAACGTCATGTCGACTCACTCTACTTGAACTTTCAAAAGTACGATATGAATATCAATGCATCAAAAACAGAGGCAATGAATATAGGTAGAAAACACGCCACACTAGATATTTATGTGAATGAAACAAAAATAAAGCAGGTACAAGAATTTTAGGATTTGAGAGCTGTTTTTACTGAGGATGGCAGACTCGACAGAGAGATAGAGACCAGAGGGCAAACGCTGCGACGTACCAGCTGTCTCCACTACTAAGACACCCCAAGATTTCTCTCCAAGCTAAAAAGCAGATGATAAATAGTATCTTCATACCAACCCTGTGCTACTAGTGCCAGACATGGACATTGAATAAGGCCCAGGAACAAAAGTTAGCCATCTGTGAAATGCGGTGCCTACAAAAGGTTGCTAACAACACTAGAAGAGCCAGAATCGCAAATATGAGTATTTGAGAGAATGTTGGAACGATTCCCTGCCTAAAGTACATCAAGCAACAGAGAATGAATTGGTTTCTCCACATTGTGAGAATGCAACCAGATCACATTGTTCATGCAACCTTCTACAGGAGAACATTAGGAAGAATAGCGAGAGGTAGACCGAGGAAAAGGTGGATAGACAGCATGAACAAGATCTGCAGTAAAATGCAGAACAATTTTACTCGAACCATGAGAGAGGCGAAAGACAAATACATATGACGACACTGAGCCACAACCCGGTAGAAAGTGAGATGAGAAAAGAAGATGAAGAAAAAGTTGCACGTGCAAGTAGTTGTGACTGCTGATATACATATAATGTTATTTTGTTATGTTAGTACAGTTAGTACAACAACTAAAACAAACTGCTTAACAGTTCTTCTATAGTGAGGAGATGCATTTCTAAAGTGAAAATAAATCATTAAATATTTCCCAAGATTGCACAACATTCTCTGGTACTGGTATAAATGGAGACACGCATATCTAACTTCTGTTTTCTATTAATTTATTGTCTTATTTCGAATATGGTAATGAATTATTTTGGCTAAGAATTTTTTTGGGAAAGCCTTAATTTATTCACTGGTTATACTTGTGAATATTTTATTTTGTTGTATATTTTTGTTTACATTATTTTTGCCCATGGCTCTATTCTAGTTTTAGTCCATTTTCTTTTTAATTTGTTTTCGCCATATTTACTTTTCTTTTGTTTTGTCTAGATTTAAATTTTAAATAAGCGAGTACTGTAAGAATGGGGCAATTAGCCATAAGTAAAATGTAAAATACAATTTTCCCAGAACATTTGAGGATCCAGAACCTTGTACTGAAAGTTGTTATTTTTGTGGTTCTGTCCAGAAACATGTCTGCATGTCCAAGGACATAACATATGATTACAGTTTTTGACCACCACTCAGCTACTCAAGGATGATGTCAAAGTCTAAGCTGTCCAGCCTGTTGAAAGGAAAAAGTGTACCAAATGTAAGTATCAGCTACAGTGTACAGTCATGCATATTCATCTTCATATGTCTTGTTTGGGATCAAGATGCTGAGCAGCGCATGAGCTGCAGTGGTCAGTGACTCGTAGCTGACTGTTAGCGTCAGGACCAGCGAACCAAAGCTGCCAAGACACTTCTACACCTCCACGTGGTGATCCTGGATAACAGGCTGCAGCAGGGCAGACTGGCTAAGGAGAAAGGATCAAAGAGAAAATGCTAACCCGGTACTAAAAAAAATGGTTGCTGAAGTCGGATGTGTTGGACCGAAAGGTGCGAATATCGCAGTCAAGCTGTAAACTACGACACAACGCATTCCGTTCTCTGGACTACATTCTGCTACTTAAGCCCTTTCAGTGTTTGGTAGTGGGAGATTGAGAATGAACAAAGCCAAGTCATATGTCTTGTTTCTCTGTCAACTAAGCCAGCAGTCCATACCCAAAAAAGTCATGGTACAGTGGGTTCCATTCTACTGTAACATTTAAGGCAACGAGGAGGCAGTCAGACTGGTAAAAGAAGGTGGAAGGTTACAACAACCAGATTCTAGTGTGACCTACAAAGAGTCCAATAGGTTTATTAGGGCCAGATTCATGGACAAATGTGAAACAAAGCATACTGGCAACACAAGAAATTATGCTTAATACCAGTTGAATAGAAATGAACAGGTGGTGGTCTTCAGACTCAGCACAGGCCACAACAGACTGAGGTACCATCTATTCAATTAACTGAAGATAGGTGCTACTAGCAATGTGGTCATCACCAGTGCCAACACTAGACAAGCTCTATGGCAGTGTCAGCAGTCTCATGAAGACTGCTGCTATCTTTGAACAAATTCAAGTTGACGTCTGACAGCGTACGATGATGAAGAAAAAGATATGTCTTGTTTTAATTGTCAGACAAGCATTTTCATTCTTATTGTCTCTGTATTGCTCAATACAAAGTATATGACAAGCATTGTAGCTGTTCACTTACAGAAAACCTGTATCAAAGTACTTATGAGTGTTATGCAATGGTGTTTATGTTGCAATTTATTTTACATGATGAAGTTGCAAGCCCATTTGGCAACCATCTGAGTTTGACATTTAAAATGCCCTTTAAAGGGTGGAAAACTCTCATATCTGAGGATTTGAACTAAGTGGGGTATCTTCCAGTCAATGAAGTATACTTCAGTGGTTATCATCCCATTGCAGTGCAATTTATTTTACATGATGAGGGTGCAAACTCATTTGACAACCATCTTAATTTGACTTTTTAATGTCCTTTAGAGAGTGGTAAACTCTCATATCTGAGGATTTCAACTGAGTAGGGTAATTTCCAGTCAATGAACTATACTTCAGTGGTTATCATCCCGTTGCAGTGTAGCTAGGAATTAAAAGGCAGACAAGCTTGCTAAAAGAGAAGGAGAATATGAACAAGAAGATAGTGAAATCACGTACTTTGAGAAAAAGAGAGCTATCCAGACTGTTAGATGAGATCAGAACCAACCCGACTACCACACTCCTGACTAACAGGAACATATCACCATTCTTCGTCTCACAACAGTGCATAACAGACGAAATAAACACATGTACATTCTCCATCTGCTTGATCACTGTGCATGTGTGGACAGAGCCAATAAACTGTAGAGCATGTTTTACCGCACAACTTTCTGAATAGCCAGTTGAGGAAAACTCACTGCCCAAATCTTCTTCTTTGTTCATTCAAACTCCTGCTACCAAGCTCTGAAAAAGACTTTGCGAGTAGCAGGACGTATTCCAGAGAACAGAAAGCGTCATAGTTTACAGCTTGACTGCAATATTTGCATCTTTCAGTACAACACATCTGACAAGCCCGACATTTTTGGGTACTGCATTAGCCTTCCCTCTTCGATCCCTTCTCTTTGGTCAGTCTGTTCTGTTGCAGCCTTTTATCCAGAATCACCATGTGGAGGTGTAGAAGTGTTTTGGGAGCTCTGTGTAGCCGACCTTGATCCTAGCTGTCAGCTTGAGGTCACTGACCACTACAGCTCATGCACTGCTAAGCATCTTGACCCCACTTGCCAAATGACTTAACATCATTCTCAAAGTTGTGCAGGAGTTAGAGAGACGTTCCAGACAATGGTTGAGTTCATCATGAAAACTTGTCTGATAATGTACAATGGGGTGAATGCTTGCAATGCATTGCCACAGGAATAGTGGAGGCAGGGTCGATTAATGCGTTCAAGAATAGATTGGATGCGCAAAGTTTTTAGATCAAGGAAATGTAAATGAAACTGGTTGTATACAGACTCTGCAGAGTCTTCTAAACCAGTATAAAGACGCTAAGTTAAGTTAAATCAATAAGTAAATACAATAAGATAAACCCATTTAAGGTCACATTGGTTCCTTTTTATTCCTCCGTAGGTACCACTCTGATGAAGATTTTCACTAGTTTTTATTTTATTGTCAATATAATTTTTGTTTATGATATCTTCTAGTCAAATAAACACCTTATCTTTTCAGCTTCCCTCCTACAGCTCACCATGGAATAAAAATGACGATAAACTATGGAATGCTGTCAAGCAGCAAAATTTAAAACAAGCCAAGTCTGCCTTGTCCAAGGCATCAGTTACGCCAACGAAGCTTGGACCTCAAGGGAAATCAGTGTAAGCTTTACAAGTTCAGCTCTACTTGAATTTCTATATATCTTCTTCTTCTTTGTTTGTTCTCAATTTTCAGCTAACAAGTACTGAAATGGGCTTGGCAAGTAGCAAGATGAAGTCTAGAGAACAGAATGCGTTGTGGTGTAGTTTACAGCTTTACTGTGACATTTGCACCTTTCGATCCGACACATCCAACTTCAGCAGGTTTTTTTGAGTACTGTGTTAGCCTTCTCTCTTCATTCCCTTCTCCACATCTGGTCTGTTCTGTTGCAGCCTGTTATACAGGATCACTGTGGAGAGGTATAGAAGGGTCCTGGCAGCTCTAGTTCTCTTGCCTTGATGCTAGCAGTCAGCTATGGATCGCTGACCACTGGAGCTCATGCACTGCTTAGCATCTTGATCCTGTTTCTATATATGCAGTCAAGATAATTTTGTGGTTAAACAGCACATTGAAGAAATTACTCAACTGAATGGCATTATACAATTATTGAGTAATTTACCAAGAATAAATAGATTTGTGAATGTTGATGAAGAAACTGAGTGATTGGATAAATGCAGATAATAATTTGCCTGGATATGAACTTGTAAATTAAGAAGAGATTGTGCAACATTTTCTACTAATGAACCTGCAGCTACTAACAACATGATCAGGAAGAAGACACCCTTATATAAGAGAAAAATAGACAGCACAGTACTGTTTTAACTAATGTTGAATACTTGAATACTTCGAACAACATGATGATAGTACCCTTGCTGATAAGAGAATGTTGTGAACATTGCATAGTTCCATTTGTCAAAAGAGAATAGAGGGGAAAAAGTAAACTCCTTTGCTGTTTCACTTGAATTAAAATTGTAAGTACATATATTCATTTACAGTTTTTGTTTTAAGTGTTTTCTTTTTTTTGTTGTTTTCAATTTTTGATAACATCTTTTGTTGACAGAAATTATGAATATGTGGATGTATGTATAATGTACAACAGACTCTCAATTATCCAGGATAAAATAAAAAACAAAAATTTACCCAGATTTAGTAAAAACAAAGAAAATTTTTGTCAACAAAAGCTGTTATAAAAAATTATCGTTGTTTTTACAAAATCTGGGTATTATTTTTGTTTTTTATTTTATCCTGGATAATTGAGAGTCTTTTATACATCGTACATACATCCACATATTGAACAATTCTTTTCACAAGGACATTATAAAATTCTATTCAGTTCTTCCTACCTGTCTCCACCACCTCAATTTTTTCCAAACAGGTTTCACCTTGCGTGTGAGATTGGAAATGAGCAAATTGTAGATGCCATCTTAGCAAGTACTCAAGATGTCAATGACACCACAATTCAAGGTTAGTAAAGTTAGCAGAAATATATATTTATATCTCATAGCATTTTTTTCTTCCAAACTATGTGTTAATAAGATGGTTGATATTTGCTGCAGCAACTGTCGGATTTAGATAAAATTTGAGAATGGTCTGTGAGCTGGCAAATGGAGTTTAATGTAGATAAATGTACAGTCATCAACATGTGTTGATCCAATATGGAACATAATTACAGAATGGGTGAGAACAATTTCAGAATGATAGAAAAGGAAAGGAACTTAGGGGTTAAAATAGATTATACAGGTAAAGTGAGTGAGCAAGTCCAAGTACCAGTGAATAAGGCAAATGCAGTGTTAGGTATGATAAAATGAAATATTAAACATAGTGAGGAAGTGATAGTGAAACTGTATAAAATATTAGACCTAGATTGGAGTACTGTGTACAGATGTATACTCCTTATCATAGAGGAGATATAAACATGCTGGAAAGGATAAAAAAAATAGCGACAAAGCTGATAGTGGGATTCCAGAATAACAATTATTAGGAAAGACTCAGAGAAACAGGCCTACAGAAACGTGTAACCTGATCAATGGTGCTTCAGTAGATGGCACTGTGTTATACTGGTGCTCTTTCCCTTAGCCATGTGAAACTCGGCTTAATGATACTATGAGTGTAAATAATAATAAAGTTCGCTTAGGTGTCTTAGACCGGTTGCGTCGGTTGGTCACATGCATGACCCACTGCTGTAGTGGGGTTTCAGAGCGAAGGTGGAGGTTGCTATCTGCTGGAGCCATACAATGCGGGGACAGCCTCTTCTGCGCCTTCAGCCGGTTGGGTGAAGATTTTTGGCATTGAGGAACGACTTGTGTAGTATCTTGTGGTTTGAGGTTTCCTGGCCCAGCCAGCCATACAACATGACTGAACAAAGAAACTTGGCGCTGGTTAAGTGTTTCTGAGATTGGGAGGAGACCTGTTTTAGCAGAGACTTCCACATTGTGGAAGTAGTCATGCCATCGGATACCCAGGATACGCTGCTGGTTGTGCATGGGGAAGGTCTTTAATCTTGACAAGTCATGTTTAATGTCCAAGTTTCTGAGCCATAAAGCAGGACTGGGACCACGCAGGACTGGTAGATGCAGATTTTTTGTTTCATTGGAGATCTTGCCGTTATTCCACACACACATTGGAGGTAGTGCATAGCAGATGCAGCTAGTTCGATTCACCTTGACATCTCGGGAAAGCTGCGTAAATCGGATGATATCATGCTGCAGAGATAGACAAATTCGTTGAAACTCAAGGTCACGCTGAGTGCAAAACTAAGCTACAAACGTAAATATGATGCTAAACTACGTATATTATAATAGAAACATGTGAAATGTGGACTACATAGCTGTTAAGCTAATGCTTACCACTGTAATAATTCACTTTTGGTTAGAATAACAAAACAATCTTTGCCTAGATTAGGCATAAGCTAGCATTCTTATCTGCGTTATATAATATATTTAATGGTCCCAGTTTAGTAAACAATTCATCGTTACATAAATCACATTTAATACTGCTACACACTACTGGTATGTATAACAAAATAATAACATAATTAGCTAATAATTAATACAACTTTATTAAAGCAGATTAGCAGAAATCCTATCCATCGATTTTGACACTATGCTCTCAGCTTCTGTCTTACCCCTGTCAACTACAATTCAAACAAAAAATCCTGAATGACTGCCGATCATTTTACAACATGGTTTGTTGACTGTTTTTACATTTATCAGTCACCATAAGCAAAATACAAAAATATTTTAAGGTATGTAAGCAAAATGAAATTAATTTACTGTCATATAATTTGTTTAGGTCTAGCACTATTGCACGCTTACAATGAAATCATATTTTTAAGTTTTTATTTGCTTAGACAAATAAAAAAAACGCAGTGATTTGATCTACAAAGACATTCGAGCTGCGGTGATGGTCCTGCATTGTACCCACTGTCATAACGGAGTATGATTTGATTAGCTTTCATGAGGTGGAGTGACGAGTTTCTTTTCTCGATGACTTGCTTTTCTAAGTTTAACAGAGTTAGGTACCAATTTTCAGCTGGACAGACTTTATTACGCTGTGGTTGATACAGTATCCCATGAGTTTTGCTATGACTGACAAGTGCTTTTACCAAATATAGTACAGTAGTATCTGGCTTTACATTGCTTTGCTGAGATGGCACTCAAGCAGCATGTTACTACTCATTGTTTTTCTGAATTTTTGAGAGAACAGGCCAAGAAGCATTCAGATCACCATTTTACTTTTGGAGCTTCAATCTATTTGTATGATTTCCAGAACAAATATGATTTGATGAAGAGTCAGAAGTTGAAAATGTAGTCTCCATCAATCATCCACATGTAGCATGTCCTTTGTATGTCTTCTTCTTGCACGATCGTGGAGCTTTGTAGGATGTGTTCCATGGTCATGGAATGCTCCCACATGGACACCTGTCATCTGTCCAAGTTTTCATTCTGTTGTAAAAATTACCTTTGAGTCAATTATGTCCAGTTCTTATTCTGAAGATGACGACATCCTCTTCTCTAGTTAAATCATTGTTGTTGTTGAATGCCCACTATGAGTAGGATTACATTTTTGTGCGCCCTAAAAAGGACGTTTAGGGACAGGTTGTCGTAGCTTTCCTAACATCCTGAGCATGCTGATGAAAGTGAACCGGGGTCCTCAAGGCGGTTGTGCTATGCTTGGCTTCATCTGCATGTCGCTCACTACTACGGGGATCATGTTGATACCTCACCTCATTAGTCAGGCTGTCATGAAAACAGCCCGTTTCCAGGGAGAGCTACGAAGAAGCCGAGGTGAGGGTCTTGGCCAGCATATTTTGCCTGACCCTGACTAACATATCTAATATATGTTGCGCCTGGCCCCAAAAACAGGGGTGGAATATATCTTCCAATTCCTTTGGACTTATGAAAGGAGCAAAGTAACAACATAAATTATTTGAGATATATACTTTATGGTGGCACGGTGACAAGAGCACTTCCAGACATGAAAAATAGATGTGGTTATTTGAAAGCAAATGATGATGTAGAAGAGAAATATTTAAATATTAATTATATTATTTAAGTTACGCAGTAATTTTAGTTAATTTTTAGACAGGCTTTTGTTTGGTCTTATTTTCTTAATAGGAGTAACAGCACTTCAGCGAGCAGCAGCTAAAGGTCATACAAACACAGTGAACAAATTGTTAAAGGTATGTATGAGCTACAGCTGTGCATTCAGTTTTATTGTATGGAGTAGACTCTGGCAAAGAAAATAGAGAAGAGTATTGAAGCCTTAGAAATGTAGGTCTTCAGAAAACTTGGACGAGTTTATCGGCAAAATGAGTTTTTGGAAAGATAGGAAAACAAATAGTGAGGTCCTGGAACAACTCAAGGAGGAGATGATGCTCATGGAGGAAACAAATAGTGAGGTCCTGGAACAACTCAAGGAGGAGAAGAAGCTTGTGGAGGAAACAAATAGTGAGGTCCTGGAACAACTCAAGGAGGAGAAGATGCTTGTGGAGGAAACAAATAGTGAGGTCCTGGAACAACTCAAGGAGGAGAAGATGCTCGTATAGGAAACAAATAGTGAGGTCCTGGAACAACTCAAGGAGGAGAAGATGCTTGTGGAGGAAACAAATAGTGAGGTCCTGGAACAACTCAAGGTAGAGAAGATGCTCGTAGAGGAAACAAATAGTGAGGTCCTGGAACAACTCAAGGTGGAGAAGATGCTCGTAGAGGAAACAAATAGTGAGGTCCTGGAACAACTCAAGGAGGAGAAGATGCTCGTAGAGGAAACAAATAGTGAGGTCCTGGAACAACTCAAGGAGGAGAAGATGCTTGTGGAGGAAACAAATAGTGAGGTCCTGGAACAACTCAAGGTGGAGAAGATGCTCATAGAGGAAACAAATAGTGAGGTCCTGGAACAACTCAAGGTGGAGAAGATGCTCGTAGAGGAAACAAATAGTGAGGTCCTGGAACAACTCAAGGTGGAGAAGATGCTCGTAGAGGAAACAAATAGTGAGGTCCTGGAACAACTCAAGGAGGAGAAGATGCTCGTAGAGGAAACAAATAGTGAGGTCCTGGAACAATTCAAGGAGGAGAAGATGCTTGTGGAGGAAACAAATAGGGAGGTCCTGGAACAATTCAAGGTGGAGAAGATGCTTGTGGAGGAAACAAAATATTTTGGTCATATCAAGAGACATGACTGCCTGCTGAAGGTTATAATGGAGTGGTGGTTTAGAGTGAAGAGATATGTAAAGCTAAAGAATATATCTGCTGGCATCAACAGCATAATTTGCAGCATAAATTTGAATTTCACCCTGAATAGAAATATCCTAGGTCCTTTATCATCATCAGTTTCGTAAGCTGAAAGGTCTTTGTGGCAGCAATACTACAGATTGGATTGTCGGGATAGGTTGACGTTTGACAGCGTTCGAAGAAGAAGAAGGATTGTCAGGCCAGTTCCCAGAACTCCATTTGATTTTTGTGCCAGGATATCGAATCTTCCGTCTGGATGAGTTAACCTCAGTGGTACGATTGTCATTGTGGTTTATTGACACGGCTGGCATATTTCTGATTTTTCTCAATATTTTCTGCAATATTAGTGTGTCTTGAACCGTTTTTCACCTGGTGGAATCCATCCCTCTCCAGGCAACTTGTCCCTCCATATTGTAAATTTGTCTATGATCTCCCTGTCTACTCAAGCATATCTTCACAGGTTCACTCTGATGGTTATGCCTTTTCATATTCTTTTTCCTGCCTCGTAAGGATTCAACCACAGTAGATTCATTTACAGGACACCTTTATCTGAGCATTTTGTAGTTCCACAACCAATGTTTGAAAGGTCTTCACAACACTGACGTGCAGCTAATGTCATTGGCAAAGGATGTAGTTACCCACGCAGACAAGGCAAAGCATCGCTGGGCTGGTCACCTACTTCGGAGAACTGATTACTGTTGGAGCACAGCGACAGCAGTCTAGTACCCTTGAGACAGAAGACGACCACGGGGAAGACGACCTACACGCTTCTCTGACTCCCTCGAACTCAGAAACAATATCTACGATACTACAGATGGAAACTTATCACTGGTCCACCGTGGCACAAGACAGAAGACAATGGAAATAAAGTTGTGACTCGCAGCGGCGTAACCACCTCTGAGGAATGGGTCGTCCAGTAATCCACTAATCTTTTGAAATGAAGTGTTATAGTAGAATATTGAACATAGCTTGTACAGAAAAGAAATCAAATAAGAAATTTTGCAAAACAACTAGGTATAGAAGAAAACTGGCTGATGAATAACATCACAAGTAAGAAGTTAGGTTATTTTGGTCATATGAAAAGATGCAGTGGCTTGGAGAGACAGATAATGGATGGCATGGAGCATGGGGAAGAGGTTGTCCCAGAAAAAGACAGGACACTACTGACAGTTTGAAAATATCCTTATGTGAAGCGGATCATCTTTCTAGAGATCTGATATGTTTAGGCCTGCTGTTCTTAGTCGACATGTACTTCTAAATGGAACGATGCCCCTGTGCAGGTCCCAGGTCTGATATGAGCTGGATGTAGCTGGGAGAAGGATTTCCTTCTTATCAGGCTAGGCTCGAGCAGCTTATAACTCTGCTGCATTGGGACAAGTGCCACGGAGGGTGGTTAACCAATGTGTGAGTCCATTTTAATAGACTCAAACACTAGAGAAAAGTGGACCTGCAGCCTGTTAGATGCCATCTATGCTGCTCTAAACAAACCACCTAACCATGGCTGGTGTTATGCCATGTCACAGTCGCCTCTTACGACATGCTTTCTGTGGGGCAGTGGTGCTATTCTTGTCCTTGTCATACACAAAGACCCCAGCAGGCCACTGAGGACCACTTAAGGCTGCTGTAAAGGAGACTATGTTCTAGAAAGAACATGTCACATAACTAACCTTTTTGCTCCAATGTTTTTTGATTGATGTTCGTCCATCGCATAGGATGAAGACTACTCTCTGTTTATCCGTGTGGGCAGCCTTTTCTCTTGCATTGTCGTCTGAAATGGATGACTTCCGCTGTGATATGGAGTAAAGTGAGGAAGAAAATGTGTCATTTGTCAACCTCACTCTCTCGTCCTGTACCACCTTTAGCCAGTGGCAAGACATTATTGAGACGGCTGGAGATAGCACAGAAGCACATTTGTCCTCAGGGTTTGCTCCTGAAGCCCTTTCCCATAAATAGGTAGTGAAGGCGGGAATGACATCAATTGTTGTGTGTTTTGCCTTTCCCATAACTGGAAGAGGTCGTAGGGCCATCACTCAGTGTGTGAGTGATGTGTAGTCATCTCTCTAGTCCATTATAGTCATATGTCTACATTTTAGTCACACCAAAACGGACACTGTCTGCAGCTGGGACGAAGGGCACCAATCTCGTGAAGTTCAGCCATGTGCACTAGACCATAAAATTATGACACAGGTTTAATCGTAGTATTAATTAATATAGCCGATGTTTATGCCAGGATAATTGAAGAGAAGAATACAAAATAAAAAAAGTATGAATTAACTAGTCCAAATGGAAAACAACAACACGTTTCCGTGAACACAAGTGTAAGTCATCGACTAGTGTGAATTTCAAGACAATCCGTGGCCTGGCGGCATCCATAATGTACGAAAGCACCAGAGCAATGTTAGACCTGCCGCCATTACAGCGCCATCTTTGCTACTCTTTTCAACTCCAATATGAAGCATATGATTCAAATGTACCCTGTAGTTAGCTCCTTTATAGGGCACCTGTCTCCAAGCTTTTGTAGTTCTTCACCTTTCTGCTCCAATATGAGGCATAGGATTCAGCTGCAGCTGATTCCTTTTTAGGACACATGTCTCGGAGATTATGCTGATTATAATAATGGAATAAAGGTAAAGTTGTCCTATGACAGACACTGCAGGTGGGGATAAAGTGTTAGAGACTTCATTGTACGGCTTATTTATGAGGTGGGGTGCTCAGTTCACTTTCTCCTTACATTTCCTTCCATAACAGTAAACCAGGTACCAATTTATAACTAGGTCAAATGAACGGGCTGCTAACTGGAGTGGAACCCTATACCTTTGCTGTGAAAACGAGTGCTCTACCACTAATAATTATAAATTGTTAAAATTGTTCATGATGTTGAGTTTGAAAAACAAAGAAATCTATGCATCTCCACAGAAACAGGCATGCGTGGATCAGCGGGATTGCGATGGCATGACTGCTCTACACCACGCATGCTATGGACAACATAGAGATTGTGTAAAGGCTCTTCTTATAGAGGACGCAGATACTAACGCTGTTGAGCAGGTACTGTCTGACTTTAACTAAACTTAACGTCATTATACTGGTTTAGAAGACTCTGCAGAATCTGTATACAACCAGTTTCATTTACATTTCCTTGCTCTAAAAGCTATACACATCCAATCTATTCTTAAATGCATTAATTGTCCCTACCTCCGCTACTTCTCGTGGCAATGCATTCCAAGCATTCACCACTCTCTGACTAAAAAAATATTTCCTAATATCTAATCTGGACCTTTCTTTAGTTAATTTGTAGATGTGCCCTCTTGTTGGTGGTTGTATTTTGAAAAACTTGTTATAGTCTAATTTATCCATTCCTTTGATTATCTTATACATCTGTATTGTCATCTCTAATTCTTCTTTTTTCAAGACACTGCAGGCTGGTTTTTCTGAGTCTTTCCTCATAACTGTAATTCTGGAATTTAGTTAAGTGTTTGCTGAAAACATCTTCTTTTGACTTTCTGCTCTTGCCTTGTGGTGTTGCTGAGAGAAGGTATGTGTAGCCTTCTGGTGTGTGCGGAGGAGGGAGGCTTGTGCTGCCGACTTGTTGAACTTTAGGATCGTTTCCTAGATCCCCTCTATCCATCGTCACTGGAGTAGACCTCTTGCTCATGGCCCTCAAAAACCTCCACGTAGTATAACCCAACCACAGGTTGATCATGCTGCATCTTTGTCAGGTATCAAAACCACTTTATTTTCTGTGCTTCAATATAGTCATTAGCTGATGTAGTCCCCACCATTTTCCTGGACAGGCTGTTGTGAATTTTGACGCTAATTGTCGTTCCTGCTGCATTTATATACACCTTTGCAAATTATATCTTTATATTGCTGATATATAAACAAACGGAGGGACCCAGTGGTGAGGTGTTCGCCTTGAGTGCTGGAGGTCACGGGTTCAAGTCACGGCGGAGAGCGAGATTTTTTTCACGTGAATCATCTGGTAAAAATTTCTCCTGATCCCTGAGTAGTGAGATCAGACACTCGTGTGCAGTGGTGCACATGTTAAAAATTCCTTTGCGGTTGGAAGTCGAAAAGAGTAGGCTTAACGGCAAAATTCAAGTTAATAATCTACTCAAATTATTCTAAGGATTCTCACCCCACAGAGAATATGTCGCAAAAAATGGACAACCAACCTATCGTTTAGTAATAGATACTGGGATTGATCTTGCAAGTCACTAGTGGATTTTCTCCTGCTTGAAATAAAATGCAACAAAAGCGGTCACACCTCCCCACGACGTCTACAGACACAAGTGGACTGAAGATAGATAAACAAACAAACAAACACAGCTCGCACATGATGTAGCAAAAGCAATTGAGAAGTGGCCTGTAGTCCTCATCTTTTAAAACCGCTCGACTACCCCAGCAATGGGAATGTAGACGTGCAACAGTTTTTATATTACTTAAACAAGGGAAGAATTTTGCTGTCCATTTGTTTGTGCATATATGGCTTGGCTTGGCTTCGTTCTCAATATCCCGCTACCAAACCCTAATAGGGCTTAAGTAGCAGAATGTAGTCCAGAGAACGGAATGCGTTGTGTTGTAGTTTACAGCTTGACTGCGATATTTGCACCTTTTGGTCCAACACATCCGACTCCAGGAAGCATTTTTTGAGTACCGGGCTAGCATTCCCTCTTCGATCCCTTCTCCTTAGCCAGTCTGCCCTGCTACAGCCTGTTATCCAGGATCACCATGTGGAGGTGCTCTGGTTCACTGGCCCTGACGCTAGCAGTCAGCTATGGGTCGCTGATCACTGCAGCTTATGCGCTCGTTTTGGATATATAATAAAGAGAAGAGACGAAAAGGACGATACAAGGAAAAATGTAAAGCTGAGAAAAAAATTGAAGAAAATTGCAGTGAACAAGACTGCCTAAAGAAGGTTAGTCGATGGTTAATGCTTCCTGAAAGGGAGGCACAGAATTGTAACACTAAACCTGCCAAGGATGTTGTAAGAGGTGACTAAGGAGAGTCAGGCATGGACTGATTACCTCATCCTGTGTACATTTAAGCCACAGAAACATGAACAGGACAAGAGAACTAAAAAGAAAAATACAAGCCGATCTGTAAGACTCTCGATCTTTGACCAGCTCTCCCATCTCTGTCACTATCAGAACCTCTTAATGTTCTGCGTCAATCTTCTCCTTAGTCTGCCTTTGCCTCATTTGCTAGGTACGATACTTCCAAGTATCTTTTTTTTCTAGACCATTGTGGCATTTGATGTGCCAAGTATTTCAGTTTCCTAGATGTAATATTATTTCTTAGGAAATTTTTAACTATGTCCAGCACATTTAGGATTTCTGTGTTTTTATTTCTCGGTGTTCATGGTATTTTTAGCACTTTCCTAAAGCATTTAGGTTCGAAAGATTCAATCTTCTTCTGTATTGTTTGTCCGGTTGTCCATGCCTTACATCCATATGTTGTCACTGGGAAAATGCAAGCCCTCAGGAAATTGTTGTCATTTAGTTAAAATTGTGTAACCTTCATAACTTCTTTCTTTCCTAGTCTAACTTTATGTCTGGTTTTTTGCCTTATCAGTGCTCATTATCTTGGGTTTGCTGATGTTTGGGTTGTTGTTGGGTTGTTGTTAGGTTGTTGTTGGGTTGTTGTTGAATGTCCACAAGGAGTAGGATTACTCTTTTTGTGCACCCTGAAAAGGGCAGATTGTTGTAGCTTTCTTCACATCCTCAGCATGCTGATGAAGGTGGGCCGCGGTACTCCAGGAGGTTGTGCTATGCTAGGCTTTATCTGCGTGTTGTTCACTACCATGGAATCATGTTGGTCTCTCACCTTGTTAGTCAGGCTGCCATGCAAATAGCCCATTTCCATGGAGGACTGCGGTGAAGTCAAGGTGATGGTCGCTCGGATGGCATGGGAGAGGGGTGGTTATGTGACATGGTTCACAAACCGAAGGTGCTGGATTCAATCCCCATCTCAGCACCAGCCATTACCCCAGGAAAGCAAACCCTTAGAAAATGCAGGAGGAAGCAGACCCTCACATAAAATGCATGCCCAAGTCGGAGGAACTGGGCTGACAGGCACAAAATAAAAACTGTAATGCAACGGACACCGCCTTAGAGAATAGAAAAATAAGGCGTACGCCAAAAAAATAAAATAAATTTGATCGTCTTGGCCAGTATGTTTTGCCTGACCTTGACCAACGTGTCTGTTCAGTATGTTTTGCCTGACCCTGACCAACATGTCTGATTAGTATGTTTTGCCTAACCAAGGTCTGATCAGTATATTTTGCCTGACCCTGACCAACGTGTCTGACAGTATGTTTTGCCTGACCCTGACCAACGTGTCTGATCAGTATGTTTTGCCTGACCCTGTCAACGTGTCTGTTCAGTATGTTTTGCCTGACCCTGACCAACATGTCTGATCAGTATGTTTTGCCTGACCGTGACCAACGTGTCTGATCAGTATGTTTTGCCTGACCCTGACCAACGTGTCTGACAGTATGTTTTGCCTGACCCTGACCAACGTGTCTGATCAGTATGTTTTGCCTAATCCTGACTAACGTGTCTGATCAGTATGTTTTGCCTAATCCTGACCAACGTGTCTGATCAGTATGTTTTGCCTGACCCTGACCAACGTGCCTGACAGTATGTTTTGCCTGACAGTATGTTTTGCTTGACCCTGACCAACGTGTCTGATCAGTATGTTTTGCCTGATCCTGACCAACGTGTCTGATCAGTATGTTTTGCCTGACCAGAGGTTAGTCTTCCTCCCCTGATGTTTAGGTATAGATTATGTTCCTTGCTGTGTTATTTAACCGAAAGGATCATCTGTTCCAGCCCTGTAGTACTCTTAGGATGGCCAAAATGATTACATCTAGGAATACTACCAGATTTGGTACACATGTTACATTAAGTGTGTTGGCAGGTTTCCCATCATGGGGCCAACATGAAGACACTGCTCTTTGTTCTGTAAGGAACATGAGGGTGGACATAAGAAGTAATAGAAATTCACTGTTGTGATTCAACAATTGACATAAATTGTTGTTATTGGGAATGCACACATTGAGTAAGTTTATTGTTATGTGCACCCTGAAAAGGACATTTAGTGGTGGGCTGCAGTAGCTTTCTTTACATTCCAAACGTGCTGTTGAGGATAAATTGGGGTCTTTTAGCCGGTTGTGCTATGCTTGACTTCATCTGCATGTGGCTCACTACTGCGGGGATCATACCGATCCCCCACCTCGTTAGCCAAACTGCCAAGAAGAAAAGTTCATTTCTAGGGAGGACTATGTGAAAGTCAAGGTGCCGGTCTTGGTCAGTATATTTTACCTGACCCTGACTAACATGTCTGATCAGTAAATTGTTTCTGACCAGACGTTAGTCTTCCTCCCCACCCACACAAATGAGTGGTAGGGGATTGCAATTTGAAAGGTCTAACTAATGCATCTATCGCTATTCCAGGAGATCCCTTGACACCAAAAGAACACTAATATCACGAACTGCACATTGAACAAAATTTGTTTTCTTTTATCAGTTTCCAGATTTTAATTAATGAAATATGGTAAGGGGAGTAATGCATTATATTTTCGTTAGTGAAACCAGAGATGCATGTTTATTAAAAAACTAGTTAATAAATTCCAGCCTGTAAGAGTTAAGTTTATTATGGATGATTACCAAACCTTCCATACAATTGAATCCTTCGAGTCAAAATATTACAGAATGATCCTCAGAATATCATGGACAGAGAAAAAGACAAATGTAGACATTCGGCAAGAGTTGAACATAGAGGGGAACTGGTTTATCAATTCAATTTTGGCTAGAAAATACAAATACTTTGGTCACATCAAGAAATTCAATGGTCTTGAGAGAACAGTCATGGAAGGTATGGTGCCAGGTTAAAGAGGAAGGGTAGACCAAGAAGACGATGACACCAAGATATCCAGGTATGACTGTGGCGGAGGCTGGAGTTTCGCAAGGGAACGAGTTTCTTTCAGATAGACTGTGATGGGAGCGACGTTCTATAAAGGACATGCTACGTGATGATGAAGAGTTAGGCACGTGAAATAGTGCTACTTGCTCAAGTGTTATTAGGACCCAAAAGGGGAGTCAAGAATAGTGACACTGTAACCTGTCAGACTAAGGTGGATTAGTCATGAGGGTCGGCTGCCCCATTTTGTAGAAACTATAAGCCACAAGAAAAATCAAATTAGGTCTTTACACTTCATGGCAGAAGAGAAGTGATTAAGTAAGTCAAGTGAACCAGTGCTACTTGTGTGGGTGGCTACTGTTGATTCTGACATTAACCAGTGCTTCTCATGTGGATGACTTTAGACAATTCTGACATTAACCAGTGCTCCTCATGTAGGTGACATCAGACAATTCTGACATTAACCAGTGCTCCTCATGTAGGTGACATCAGACAATTCTGACATTAACCAGTGCTCCTCATATCGGTGACATCAGACAATTAGACAATTCTGACATTAACCAGTGCTCCTCATGTGGGTGACTTCAGACAATTCTGACATTAACCAGTGCTCCTCATGTGGGTGACATCAGACACTTCTGACATTAACCAGTGCTCCTCGTGTGGGTGACTTCTGACAATTAGACAATTCTAACATTAACCAGTGCTCCTCATGTGGGTAACATCAGACAATTAGACAATTCTGAAATTAACCAGTGCTCCTCATGTGGGTGAAATCAGACAATTAGACAATTCTGACATTAACCAGTGCTCCTCATGTGGGTGACATTAGACAATTCTGACATTAACCAGTGCTCCTCATGTGGGTGACATCAGACAATTAGACAATTCTGACATTAACCAGTGCTCCTCATGGGGGTGACTTCACACAATTCTGACATTTACCAGTGCTCCTCATGTGGGTGAATTCTGACATTAACCAGTGCTCCTCATGTGGGTGACTTCAGACAATTCTAACATTAACCACTGCTCCTCATGTGTGTAACCAGACAATTCTGACATTAACCAGTGCTCCTCATGTGTGTGACCAGACAATTCTGACATTAACCAGTGCTCATCATGTGTGTGACCAGACAATTCTGACATTAACAAGTGCTGTTCATGTGGGTGACCAGACAATTCTGACATTAACCAGTGCTCCTCGTGTGTGTGACCAGACAATTCTGACATTAACCAGTGCTGTTCATGTGGGTGACCAGACAATTCTGACATTAACCAGTGCTCCTCATGTGTGTGACAAGACAATTCTGACATTAACCAGTGCTCCTCATGTGTGTGACCAGACAATTCTGACATAAACTAGTGCTCCTCATGTGTGTGACCAGACAATTCTGACATTAACCAGTGCTGTTCATGTGGGTGACCAGACAATTCTGACATTAACCAGTGCTCCTCATGTGTGTGACCAGACAATTCTGACATTAACCAGTGCTGTTCATGAGGGCTTCTCCAGGCCTTTTTGTTAGGCATGTATGAAGCTTGTGTAAATACAATTTTGTCTTCTATTTGACTCTTCAGGGAGGAAAGACACCTCTGTTCTATTCAGCTCACCAGGGACATGTGGACATCTGTAAATGGTTGCTAGACAGGGGTGCAGATGTTAACTGTCAGGATAAGGATAATGTGTAAGTTGTATGATATACAACTGGCTGACAACCTTCTCATTTCTTGCCTTGTGTGCTCTCTTATTCCTCTGCATCTTTCCTGGTTTGTTGTGTTTATAAAAGTTATCACTGCAGCATTTATTCTGTACTAAATTAAAATCTTGGTCCATATGAGATCAGATTAAAGCGTACATTGGTCCTGTCAATATTCCTCTATGCTTGTGAGACATGGACAGTTACAGCTGACCTGCAGCAGAGGATTCAGGTCTTGGACATGAGATGTTTTAGAAGACTACACAGTCAAATCACAGGCCGAGTTACAAATGAGGAAATATGTGAACAAATTAAAACAGCAGTAGGGCCTTTTGAAGACCTCTTAGTAACGGTCAAAAGACAGAACCTTGCTTGGTATGGGCACATATTGAGATCAAACGACTTGGAAATACGATCCTGCACGGAAAGGTGCAAGGTGAACGACGAAGAGGTAGGAGGACAACATAGAAGAATGGACCAATCTCTTACCAGAGGAGGCGCAAGCAACAGCCACTGAGAGATAGTGGGGGTGTCTTCATGTGTGCCCCAATGACCTCACAGGTTGCGGGTTGACCTGACCTGGTACCAGAATGTATTTAGGTAAATTTTTAATTTATTAAATCACTACACTAATCTTGGGATTTTTATGTCTTTATGTGTGCCCCAACGACCTGATGGTTTACGGGATGAACTGAACTAATCTTGATGCTGGGAAAGGCCCTGTGCCACAGTTAATGAATTTCTCTGATGCAGTAAGTGGCTCATGAGAACAGCAAACAAGCAGACTTGATATGCTATTGGAAACATAGGGAGGACAGTCAAGATGACTGGAGGTAGCACAGAAAGGCCTCCCTAAACAACTGTTGTATGGTGAACTCAGAACAGGACAGCCCTCGCCAGTGAAACAGAAGAAACGATAAAAAGACACTAAAAGTTTCTTTGAATAGTTTCTCCATCGATGGCGCTGCCTGGGAGCTGCTTGCTCCAATTCGCTTAGCCTGGTGCAATACTGTCACACATCATTCTTGCACCACTGAACAGAGAACCATTACGGAGTTGAGGGAAAGTGAACTGCATGAAAGGACAGAATACAAGACGACCCAATAACTAACGCTGTTCATGTGTGCCCTACATGTGACATAGTTTGTCACGCTCAGATCAGACTGTACAGTCATATGCTGTCACATCTGAATAAACATGTCTGACGCTGTTGCCATCTTCGCTTGTGATTCAAATGACAGGATCAATCAACTATTAAAGCACAATTTTTTTACCGAGAACCCAACACGTCCCACTTAACAAGCACTCAAGTAGAATCCAACCACACTCCAGAGCGTCCGTGTGTACGCACGCACCTGTACGAAACTGTTGAATATCATCTCTTTAAGCGTTCAGTATTCAATGATGTAAGGAAAATGATTCTTCCTCCGAGTCCAGATATGGAACAGCAACTAACACATGCAGATCCCATTACATGGTATTGGACCAAAAATTGACAGCCTGGATGCTGCTGGGTCTCTAACAACAACAACAGTTAATGTGTTAATCAAGGAAGTTTGAAATTTGAATAATAAAACTTGAGTGGCATGAGGTATGCAATGCTTAATAGTAATGCTAGATCAAGTGTGAATGACCAGGGTTCAATTCCTAGGTGCATCACATTTATGCTGATCCATTCCCTCAAATGAACACATTCTTATACCTTCCTCTCTTCTTATTGTTTGTCATATTGCAAACTATAGCACACCACTGATTTTGGCAGCGAAGGAAGGCCATAAGCATGTATGTGAGCTTCTGCTGAGGAATGGGGCTAATCCTGAACTGACTGACAGATATGGTAAGAATAATCTATCTTAACTACACTGTGTAGGACATCTCTCTTAGCAACAATGTGTGGGGCATCTCTATTAGCTACAAGGTGTGGGACATCTCTCTTAGCTACAAGGTGTGAGACATCTCTCTTAGCTACAAGGTGTGAGACATCTCTCTTAGCTACAAGGTGTGGGACATCTCTCTTAGCTACAAGATGTGGGACATCTCTCTTAGCTACAAGGTGTGGGACATCTCTCTTAGCTACAAGGTGTGAGACATCTCTCTTAGCTACAAGATGTAGGACATCTCTCTTAGCTACAAGATGTGGGACATCTCTCTTAGCTACAAGATGTGGGACATCTCTCTTAGCTACAAGGTGTGGGACATCTCTCTTAACTACAAGGTGTGGGACATCTCTATTAGCTACAAGTTGTGGGACATCTCTCTTAGCTACAAGGTGTGGGACATCTCTCTTAACTACAAGGTGTGGGACATCTCTATTAGCTACAAGGTGTGGGACATCTCTCTTAGCTACAAGGTGTGGGACATCTCTCTTAGCTACAAGGTGTGAGACATCTCTCTTAGCTACAAGATGTGGGACATCTCTCTTAGCTACAAGGTGTAGGACATCTCTCTTAGCTACAAGATGTGGGACATCTCTCTTAGCTACAAGATGTGGGACATCTCTCTTAGCTACAAGATGTGGGACATCTCTCTTAGCTACAAGATGTGGGACATCTCTCTTAGCTACAAGATGTGGGACATCTCTTTTAGCTACAAGATGTAGGACATCTCTCTTAGCTACAAGATGTGGGACATCTCTCTTAGCTACAAGGTGTAGGACATCTCTCTTAGCTACAAGATGTGGGACATCTCTCTTAACTACAAGATGTGGGACATCTCTCTTAACTACAAGGTGTGGGACATCTCTATTAGATACAAGTTGTGGAACATCTCTCTTAACTACAAGGTGTAGGACATCTCTCTTAGCAACAAGGTGTGGGACATCTCTCTTAGCAACAAGGTGTGGGGCATCTCTCTTAGCTACAAGATGTGGGACATCTCTCTTAGCTACAAGGTGTGAGACATCTCTCTTAGCTACAAGGTGTGGGACATCTCTCTTAACTACAAGGTGTGGGACATCTCTCTTAGCTACAAGATGTGGGACATCTCTCTTATCTACAAGGTGTGAGACATCTCTCTTAGCTACAAGGTGTGGGACATCTCTCTTAGCTACAAGATGTGGGACATCTCTCTTAGCTACAAGGTGTGGGACATCTCTCTTATCTACAAGGTGTGGGACATCTCTCTTAGCTACAAGGTGTGGGACATCTCTCTTAGCTACAAGGTGTGGGACATCTCTCTTAACTACAAGGTCTGGGACATCTCTATTAACTACAAGATGTGGGACATCTCTGATAACTACAAGGTGTGAGACATCTCTCTTAACTACAAGGTGGCGGACATCTCTCTCAAATACTTGGCATTTTATCACAGCTGTGCCAATCATTATGGTATGGTTGGCTTAACAAATCAGCTGCACCTGGATGATTTGCCTTCGTTTTCATGGGAGTTGTATATCGCCCTCCTTCCTGGATTTCCAGTTATCTTTCAGGTCTCGTTGTTTGCTTTATTCACTTAGGATCAACTAGTGTTCAGATAGGTGGCATTTCTCTATCCATTATCATCTCAATGATTTAAACAACTAGGTTATTCTTATTTGTGTCTTCCTTAGTAATGTAAATTGTTCTTTTTGTATTTTCCTTAGTTAAATAAATTGTTCTTTTTGTATTTTCCTTAGTAATATAAATTGTTCTTTTTGTGTTTTCCTTAGTAATGTAAATTGTTCTTTTTTGTGTTTTCCTTAGTAATGTAAATTGTTCTTTTTGTGTTTTTGCTCAAGTAAAGTTGACACATACTTATTTCTGTCATCATTTAAATGAAGTGGGGGCCAAGTAGCCTAGTGGTTAGAGGCACGACTCACAAACCAAACCAATGTGTTTGAATTCTTGAACCAGCAAGGTTGTACAATTTGGGAAGTTAACCCATTTAAAAAAATGCATGTTGAAGTCTGATGCACTGAGCCATTCGTAATGCGTAAAACACAGTACAATGCACTACCGCTGAAGATGGATGTGTCGGACCAAAAGGTGCAAATATCACAGTCGAGCTGTAAACTAGTGACACGACGCATTCCTTTCTCTGGGCTGCATCCTGCTACTTGCAGAGCTCTGTTCAGGGCCTGGTAGCGGGAGTTTGAGAACAAACACAGAAGACAAAGTACAATGCACTCTGTCTTAGGGAACAAGGCGAACAACAAACAAAATTGGTTAAAAAATGTACACTTTTTACTGGGATGTGATGTTCGTCCATCACATGTGATGACGACCACTCTCTTTGTTCATCCATGTGGGCAGTCTTTTCTCTTGCTGTGTCCATTGAAATGGGTGACGAGCTGTGATTTGGATTAAAGTGAGACAGTAACAGTACCTTTTATCAACCTTACTCTCTGGTCCTGAGCTATGTTTGGCCAGTGGCAAGATTTTATGGAGACAACTGGGTGCAGATTTTTCCTCAGGGTTTACTCCCGAAGCCTTTCCCATAAACAGGTATCCAGTAAGGCTGCGGAGGGTGATGACATCTATCATTGTGTGTCGTGTCTTTCCCATAACCGCAAGAGATCGAAGGGACATCACTCAGCGTGTGAGCGATATGTTGCGCATCTCTCCCGGACTGTGTTCTAGTCCATTATAGTCGTGTCTAAATTTTACAGTCACACCAAAACTTAATACTACTCAACAGGCCAATCACCTGTTTGCCTGCACACTCAATAGAAAGTATATGCAACTAGACCTCTACACCTGCTGGGTAGAAGAGGAGTGACAAAATGAAGTGACATTTTATATTTGATCCAGCAGCTTGAGTTTCAGCCTATTCATTTGCTTACTCTAATAACAAAGTCTAACAGTAATAGACAAAATCAATTTGAAACCTCATAATGTATGACCCTCTGAGTTAAATGGGTAATTTGTTGTACATTTGGAGAGTAGGCTAGTAAAGCTACGTTTATTTTGTAGGTTTTTTTAGTGATAGATTTTCTTCTTCTTTGTTCGTTCTCAATCTCTCGCTACCAAGCCCCGAAAAGGGCTTTGCAAGTAGCAGGATGTTGTCCAGAGAACGGAATGCATTGTGTCATAGTTTACAGCTGTACTGCAATATTTGCACCTTTTGGTCCGACACTTCCATCTTCAGCAGACATTATTTAGTACTGGGTTAGCCCTTCCCTCTTCGACCCCTTCTCCTTAGCCAGCCTGCTATCCAGGATCACAGAGTGGAGCTGTAGAAGGGTTTTGGCAGCTCTGGTTCGCTGGTCCCGATGCTAGCAGTCAGCTTTGGGTCGCTGACTGCTGCAGCTGATGCTCTGCTCAGTGACAGATTTGATTTGTAAACTTTGACAAATTCTGTATGAACACAGGGCTGCATCAATCGATCAAAACTCTGCAAATCATAGGTTCTCAACAAATACTCGTCAAGTCTTCCTGTCATGTACCATCAATTCCAGCTCCACCACATCTTATTGCTGTTTTTAGGTTTGTCTTGACCTGCCTTCTCCATGAGCATTTAGGCTGCATCAGTCACTCTCAAATGGTTCCTATTTTTGGCTGTCTCGAGCTCCGTTTGTGAGAAACCAGTTTCCTTTACTTCCACTTTCATTGTTTCTCTGAAGTATCTTCACAGTCTTCACTTTTCCTGTGTAGTCAAGTCTAGTTATATTGTATTTCCTTCCTTAGGGTGTGTCCTTTCCAGCTTCACTTTAACTATTTCATCTCCAGTTGTTTTAGTTCCTGACTTTACCACAATTCTGTGATTGCTATTGTGTCTGACCATCTGGGACAAAGTATAACATCTTTAAAGGTTTCAATTTCTCCTATTTGAGGTCACTATAGTAAAGAGGTCAGGCACTTGCCTCTTAAGAAATAAATTAATGAAATCTCAAAACGATGGGTATTCTAATTTTGCAAGTTTGAAGTGTCCCATTGTCTCAAAGGAGGTGAAATTGACAATTAGTCCTATTGGAGATGGATGGGATAATCTTGGAAGTCCAGAGTACATAATAGTTGTCCATCACAAGTGATGAAGACCACTCTCTTTGTTCAGCCGTGTGGACAGTCGTATCTCTTGCTGTGCCCGCTGAAATGGGTTACTTGCGCTGTGATTTGGATTAAAGTGAGGAAGAAACTGCGTCTTTTGTCAACCTCACTCACAGAGCCTAAGCTACCTTTTGCCAGTGGCAAGACATTCATCGAGACGACTGGAGATAGCATAGGATGCAGATTTTGACTCAAGGTTACCACCGAAGCCTTTCCGTAAACATGTAACCCGTAGGGTAGAAAGGTGGGATGGCATCTAACGCAGTTTGTCGTGCCTTTTCGATAACCACAAGAGGTCGTATGGACAACACTCAGCGTGTGAGTGGGTCTGGCATCTCTCCCCAGCTGTATTCAGCTCATCATAGTAGCATCTAAAATTCCCACATGCCAAAAATCGTGAAGGTGAACCTGCAGAACTAACCCGTGAAATACGACACAGATATAAGCGTAGTGCCATTCAGCCGGTGTCCAGACCAGGATAAACGGATGGAAGAAATCACTAAAAAAGAACGAAATAACAAGTCCAGACGGAAAACAACACCACGTTTCCGTGAACACAAGTGCAAGTCGTCGACTAGTGTGAATTCCAGGCAAATCCATGGTCTGACGGCATCCATAATGATCCAAAACAGTAGAGAAATGTAGACTCGCAGCCAGTTATGGCGCCATCTTTACCAGAGTACATATTGTGCACATAAAAGAACCACTGATAGTTGTAAATTGAGAAGATCAGGCTTTAGTCGCTGCTCTGGCAAATTTTGTAAAGCTGGCGGGGTTCTACCCATAAGTGGTCTGCACGGAGGCGGCCCTCCATCATGGAAAGATAAAACAGGCCAATCACCTGTTTGTCTGTGAACTTAATTGCAAGTATATTCTAAAAACAAGACATCCACTCCCTCAGGGGTAGACGAGGATATGTGTCTGTTAACTTAATTGCAAGTATATTCTGAAAACAAGACATCCACTCCCTCAGGGGTAAACGAGGATATGTGTCTGTTAACTTAATTGCAAGTATATTCTGAAAACAGGACATCTACTCCCTCAGGGGTAAACGAGGATATGTGTCTGTTAACTTAATTGCAAGTATATTCTGAAAACAGGACATCTACTCCCTTATGGAAAGAAGAGGAGTGACTAAGAGAAGAGAGAGTTTGTCCCATTGCGAGCCAAGACAACATCAGGTTCACGTGAAACATACTAACTAAAACCCAGACCTTACCTAGTTGTGCTCCTGAAAATAGGCTGAGTTACAGCATCCTATCCAAAGAGGCAGACGATTAACACTGATACACTGCATTTAGAATTAAGAGGACCCATGTCCACTTTCTTCAGTATACCACACAATATAAGAAGAGCCACTCCTGCCGAAGATGGATGTGTTGGACTGAAAGGTGCAAATATCGCAGTCAAGCTGTAAACTAGCGACAACCCATTCCGTTCTCTGGAATACATCCTACTACTTGCAAAGCCATTTTCAGGTCTTGGTAGCAGGAGATTGAAACCAAATGCAGAGGAAGAAGAGCCACTGTAACCAGCTACCAGGGAAATCTGTCAAGAGTGAAAAACTCAACATGAGTATCTTCAAACTACAAACTTATCCTACTTTCAGGCAAGACAGCTCTAGAATATGCAGTGATTAACAAACATTTAGAACTTCAGGAGGTTTTTGCCAGAGTATCTGATATCAGCTCAGGCAAGAGTTTATCAATAAGTGACTCAGGATCTCATCACAATGATGTAAGTAAACTCTTTTTATTACAACTGTTATATCTCACTAGCTGGGTTACCTAGTGTTGTCAGGGCTAATTATGAAAGTAATTAGTTATTTAAACTGGTCTGCCCATTTCTTCCCCTCTGAGCCCGTCCATTTCTTCCCATCTCAGCCCACCCATTTCTTCCCCTCTCAGCCCACCCATTTCTTCCCCTCTCAGCCCACCCATTTCTTCCCCTCTCAGCCCACCCATTTCTTCCCCTTTCAGCCCACCCATTTCCTCCCCTCTCAGCCTGCCCATTTCCTCCCCTCTCAGCCTGTCCATTTCTTCCCCCTCTCAGCCTGCCCATTTCTTCCCCTCTCAGCCCACCCATTTCTTCCCCTCTCAGCCCACCCATTTCCTCCCCTCTCAGCCCACCCATTTCTTCCCCTCTCAGCCTGTCCATTTCTTCCCCCCCCTCAGCCTGCCCATTTCTTCCCCTCTCAGCCCACCCATTTCTTCCCCTCTCAGCCCACCCATTTCTTCCCCCTCTCAGCCTGCCCATTTCTTCCCCTCTCAGCCCACCCATTTCTTCCCCTCTCAGCCCACCCATTTCCTCCCTCTCAGCCCACCCATTTCTTCCCCTCTCAGCCTGTCCATTTCTCTCCCCCCCCCTCAGCCTGCCCATTTCTTCCCCTCTCAGCCCACCCATTTCTTCCCCTCTCAGCCCGCCCATTTCTTCCCCCTCTCAGCCTGCCCATTTCCTCCCCTCTCAGCTCGTGCATTTCTTCCCCTCTCAGCCTGTTCATTTCTTGCCCTTTCAGCCTGTTCATTTCTTGCCCTCTCAGCCTGTTCATTTCTTCCCCTCTGAGTTTGTCCATTTCTTCCCCTCTCATCCTGCCCATATCTACCATACCCTGACCATCCCTCCATCATCTCTACCTCACTCAACCTGCTCAAATCCTGATTAAATCTGCAATATTTTAAATTAAAATTGTATCTTGAAGAAACAATCAAAAACTTACATTTTAGGGTCATAAGGCGATTCTTTTACTAATTTGGAATTAGCTCCCAAAGCATCTGTGTGCATATCTTACGTATGCACCATATTTGGTACTGTAAAGTCAACAAATGTAAAGGCCATATGTTTTCAGGCATGAGTATTTGACCAAGCAGATCTGGTCATGTTCATCGTGTCAGTATTTGCCTGTTAAATAATTCTCTTCGGGAAATAATCATATGCCCATAACTCCTAAAGGAAACGACTTAGCGACTTGAAATAAGTTATGTTGATCTAGAAATCAGCCATATAAAATTTGAACCCGATATGTCCTTCCATTCGCAACATGACGTCTTTATACAAATATATCGACTTTCAAAACGGTATTATAGATTTGTCTGATCTTTCTTAACCTTTACCACACCATATTAAACATTGAACGCAACTTTATCAGTGCCTGCAACATTTTGAGCATGTCATGTGTTACAGTGGTTGTTGTCTTTGAGAGCCTGTAACCTTTCTGATCATTTGTCAATAAATATGATTGTGTTGTGTGTAGAGACATAATTGAATAAAGAACTTGTGGTGTTATTGTTTTTGTTGTGTGTGTGTTAGTTTTTGAGATACATTAAGATGGTCAAATTTATAAAAACAAAACACAAACATTTGAGCTTATCAATTCGAGAACGTCACTCCTCAATAAATCCATTGAAATCACAACAAAGTATCGGTTCTGTTTTTTTAATAATATCAGCACAACTATTAGTTTACACTAAACCATTTTTAATTTCTTATAAATAAACAAACTAAACCAATCAACCTCACTAACATATTTTTGCAACAACTTAACTTCACCATTCTAAATAATGGACTGGCCCCAATCCGCGTAAAAGAAGATAAGAAGGTGTTTCAAATCCATTTGTAATCTAACACAAAATACTTTTACTGGTTGAAAATCTGTGTAGATGGATGTGATGTATTTATCATAACAAACTGTCCATTTCTACAGTAGCCCAGTTTGGTCATTGAATGATTAAAATAGTGTACGATCAGCCGTATTACCACTTTTTGTTTTTGCAACATTGGATGGCAAGCAAAATTTTTCTTCTTTTGTGGTGATGGTGTGGGAAAGGTTAAATTATGAGCATTATCAAGACATACATCACACTTTTTGGCATTAATTGCAAAAGAGCAAACAGCTCGGCTAGTTTCAGCAACATCACACTTTACAAATCTGAAATTGAAAGAGAATATTACGATTTATTATGCCGAATATGGTAAGAAAATTTGTTATATTATGTTATTTATAATTGGTATCACTGCAGTCTGGCAGATTCATATATTGTCAGTCAATTTCTGAAAATGATGAAATGTATGGATACTGATGGTTCCTGTAGCTTGCTGGTGATACACACACCTACTCCTTCATTCCATGTAGCACTCTTCTTAATCCATAGTTGGTTTAAAACTTCTGCAATCTTGGGATTGCTAACTATTCATATGCAATTTTATCATCTAACTGTAAGCAAGCAAAGAATAATCAGGGGCATGTGAAACATACTGATCAATATCCTACCTTATGTCCCTGTTCATGCTCCTGGAAACAGGCTGTATCACAACTGTCTGGCCAATCATAGGGGGATTGACAGTATAATCCCCATAGTAGTGAGCTTACTGAAGAGCTTTGCTTGGAATACAGCTAGGAGGATCTTGTTCGACTTTCTCAATTTTACTGCTCGATGTAATAAGATCCGTTCTAAACCGCTAACTTGACAGGAAAAGCATTGAACAACTTCTTCAATATCAACATCATCATCTAACTGATGGTCTGGTCACTGATTGAGTTCAGAATATTCCCTATTACTCACACATGTCAAGTGACTAGATTTAAAAAAAAAAAAGAATATTATTTGTTTCTTAAAAATCATGAACTTGAAGTTATAAGATGAGTAACTTACCTTCTTTATGCTGGTAAAGAAGGCTCTGTAGAATCTGTATACAGCCAGTTTCTTCCACTCGATTTTATCTAAAAATAACTAAGTGCATTCAAACTATTTTTGAATGCATTAACTGACTCTGCCATTGTTATTTCTTGTGGCAATGCATTTCAAACATTGACCACTCTCTGACTAAAAAGATATTTTCTAATATCTACTCTGGACCACTTTAATTAATTTGTAGTTGTGCCCTCTTGTCCTTGCAGCCGACTGTACTTTAAACAAATTGTTATAGTCTAATTTATCCTTTCTCTTCATTATCTTATAAACCTGTAATAAATTGCCTTAAATTCTTCTCTTAACTAGACCCTGTAGGTCGGTTTATCAGAGTCTTTCCTCGTAACTATTATTGTGAAATCCCACTTTCAGCTTTTTTGCTCTTCTTTGTATAATTTCCAACATGTTTATATATACCCTCTTTGATAAGGACTCTATACCTGAACACAGTATTCCAATCTAAGTCTAATGTTTTATACAGTTTGACTATCAGTTCCTTGCTCCTATTTAAGTAGTGAGTGAGTAGCCTAGTAAGAGTATGTCTATGTCTGAAGGCAATAGCCATTGACATCATATGTTAGTCTTGTATCAGTCTGTTTTAATAAATAGGATCTGAAGTCTATACAATATAGTCTTGCTATAATCTGTCTAAATAGTCTACCAGACAGTAATATTAATAATATCAATGATTCTTATAATCGTAATAGACCATATAGGAAAGGTGAGTGAGCGAGTCCAGTTAGCAGTGAAAATGGCAAATGCAATGTTAGGTATGATAACAAGAAATATTAAAGAAAGCAGCAAGGAAGTGATAGTCAGATTGTATAAAGTATTAGTTAGACCTAGATTGGAGTACTGTGTTCAGGAGGGGAGTACTTATCATAGAGGGGATAAAAATATGCAGGATTGGATACAAAGAAGAGCAACAAAACTGATAGTGAGATTCCGGAACTATAGTTATGAGGTAAGACGAGGAAAAGTCGGACTACAATGTCTAGAAAAGAGAAGAATTCGAGGTGATTTAATACAGGTGCTTAAAATAATCAAAGGTAAGGATAAAATTAGAGTATAACAAGTTTTTCAAAGTACAGCCACCTACAAGAACAAAAGGGTATAGCTACAAATTAATTAAAGAAAGGTTCAGATTTTTTTAGTCAGAGAGTGGTGAATGTTTGGCTTGCATTGCCACACGAAACATGGAGGCAATGTCAATTAATGCATTATATGCGCATAGTTATTTTTAGATCAAGTGAAGTAAAAGAAACTGGTTGCTATACAGACTCTACGGGGTCTTTTAAACCAGCATAAAGACGTTAAGTTTTCATCATGTGTCTTTGCCGGTTGGCGTTGGTGATCACGGATCTCCATCCACTCCTATCATGTCTGTTGTTTATCAACTGTTGGGGAACTGGGAAGCTAGTCCAGTCAGGCGTAAAATACTGACCCGGACGTCGCGTAAGGGTCAATACACTGAGCAAGACCACAATCTCTCTTCCATGAAGCTCTCTCTGGAAACGGGCTGTTTTCAAGGCAGCCTGGCTGATGAGATGTTGATCAATGTGATCCCCATAGTAGTGAGCGCCAGACAGATGAAACCAAGTATAGCTCAACTGCCTGAAGGGCCGCGGTCCACCATCAGCATGCTTGGGATGTGATAAAAGCTACTACAACCCGCCACTTGACATCCTTTTCAGGGTGCACAAAAAGTAAACTTACTCATTGTGAGCATTCAATAAAAAATACAGCAACATCAACTCTGATGTTGATAGTACCACTGTCATTCCTTCAAGCTGTAAATATTTCCTTTATCTGCCTTATTATGATTTTTTTCTGTCGCATGACGTAATTCCCATTGCTGGGGTAGTCAGGTTTTTAGGCTGAGGATTACATGCTGCTTTGCCACTGCTGTCACCACATCGTGTGCTGGCAATTTTTTTTTTTTTTTTACCTCAAACAGAAAAACAACATATGCCTTACCAGGGATTCAATATGCTGCCCTCCTTGTCGGCAGGCAGTCATTGAAACCTTTCGGCTACACACTCACCCTCTAAATGGTTATTTAACCACAAAATAGTTTATTATTAGTTAAGATTGACAAATGGTGTATTCAATTTTCAATTTGTTATATTGACAACTAGACAAACTGAAAGTATGAAGACCATCGTAACTTGCGTGTTAAAACCACAAGTTTGATACCAAAATATCATAGAGATTGTAACTGTGGTTGATCATGTAACATAATCAATAGTAAAATGGCTGAAATATTGTTCTCCAGAATTATTTTTCTTTTTGGAAACTGTTGACTTTGTCAATAGATTAGGTTTAAGTTATTTAGTTTATTCTAATCTTGATTGTTTAGTTTAAGCTAATATTGTTCAGTTTAAGGCTAATTCTTTACTGTTTATTTTAAGATAATCTTGATAGTTTAGTTTAAGCTAATGTATATTTTTTAGTTTAGGCTAATCTTGATTGTTTAGTTTAACTGATTAGCTACTGAATTAAAAATAGGCTGTGGCAGAATTAAATTTAGGTCCCATTTTCACATTTGCAGGTGTATGTACAAATTCAGTTGCAGTTTTCTTAATTATTAACAGATTTTTATTGAGTATGAATTTCTCTAAGATAGATCTAAAACAATTGCTTGTAATATTTTTAGAAGGAAATTTGTAAATCTTAAATTATTATTTACAAAATAAAAGCATTCAAAAATTATAAAAATGTGCCAACTTACCTTCATTTTTTGAATTTCCAAAACATTTAATGTCTATGACTTGGTGGTTATACTTAACTTAATGTCTTTATACTGGTTTAGAACACCCTGCAGAGTCTGTATACAACCAGTTACATTTACATCACCTTGCTCTAAAAGCTATGCGCATCCAGTTTATTTTTAAATACATTAACTGTTCCTGCCTCCACTACCTCCCCTGGCAATGCATTCCAAGCATAAAGTATATCCAACAATAATAAAACCAAATCTAAGAACACAGAAACTGAATAATATTTACACCTCTAATAGCTTATGTAATAGTTATGTAATCACATCTACACCAGATTGGTGAAAATAGGTTGATGGGAAGAAGGCAGAGGGTGGGCATAAATAAGGAGTACTCTGAGTGGTGGGAAGTGATAAGTGGAGTGCCACTGGGCTCGGTTTTGGGACCAATTTTGTTCTTGATATATATAAACGATTTGGACATTGATATGGGATCCATGATTGCAAAATTTGCTGATGGCACAAAACTATGCAGTAGTGTTTCATCTAAAGCAGAAGTGGATATATTGAGGTCGGATATAGATAAAATTCAAGAATGGCCTATAAGCTGGCAAATGGATTTTAATTGAGATAAATGTACAGTCATCCACATGGGTAGATCCAATATGGAACATAATTACAGAATGGACAAGAACAATATTAGAAAGATAGAAAAAGAAAGAGATCTAGATTGGAGTACTGTATACAGGTGTGGAGTCCTTATCATAGAGGGGATATAAACATGCTGGAAAGAATACAAAAAAGAGCAACAAAGCTGATAGTGGGTTCCAGAATTACAGTTATGAGGAAAGACTCAGAAAAACCAGCCTTCAGTGTCTAGAAGAGAGAAGAATTCGAGGTGACTTAATACAGGTTTATAACATGATCAGAGGAATGGATAAATTAGACTTTTATAAGTTTTTCAAAATACAGCCACCCACAAAAAGAAGAGGGCATAGCTACAAAGAAACTAAAGAGAGGTCCAGATTAGATATTAGGAAATATTTTTTTAGAGAGTGGTGAATACTTGGAATGCATTGTCACAGGAAGTAGTGGAGGCAGGGACAATTAATGCATTTAAGAATAGATTGGAAGTGCAAATAGCTTTTAGAGCAAGGTAATGTAAATGAAACTGGTTGTATACAGACTCTGCAGTCTTCTAAACCAGGATATTGACATCTATATTGTCTAGTTTAAGTTAATCTTGATTGTTTAGTTTAAGCTGATGTGCATTTTTTAATGTAAGCTAGCTAATCTTTTTAGTTTAATTGAATCTTTATTGGCTAGTCTAAGCTAATTTTGATTGTTTAATTTAAGCTAATATTGATTGTTGCGTTTAAGAAAATCTTTATTGTTTAATTTAAGCTAATCATGTTTGTTTAATTTAAGCTATCTGTGATTGTTTAGTTTACGCTAAATTTGTTTGGTTCATTCTTGATTATTTAGTTAAATTGTTTAGTTTAAGCTTATCATGCTATTTAACATAAATTATTCTTGGTTGTTTAAATTTAATCTTTTAGTTAATTTTTTAGCTGATGCTACTCTGGATTGTTTTGTTTAAGCTGCTGTTGTTCATTGCTAACAAATTAACTGATCTGTTTTTATGTAGACACATTTACTGCCCAGAACAGATGTTCCAGAGAATCATTCAAGAAGTAGGCCATATAAAACTGAAAATAAGGTACATTTGTGAGAAAGAAAGAGTATTTGAGGTATGAAGAGTGAACAGATAGAGAGATTAGTGAGAAGTCTAGTAAAACTTAAAACAAGTAAGAAAGAACATGATTAATTTTGAATGTAAATTTGGACAGAAATCCACAACACAAGACCAAATTGATAATGCTGAAGTTTGCCACCAAACCTCATATATACTCCATTGTTTAACCTTTACACTACTGTATTTAAAAAATTAAAAATTTTCCCTGCAGCTGCATTATTTTTTAAAGCGTCACGTTTTTATAGGGTTGTTAACTTTGGAAGCCTGTAACTTTTTTATTTGACGGTCGATTGATATGATTTGTCTGTGAGTAGAGAAATAAGTGAACAAATAATTTGTTGGTATTATTGTTTTTGTTGTGTGTATGTTAGTTTCTGAGATACAAGAAGATGAAGGTGATAGTATTGAAAAACAGCACAAACATATATAGACTCACTCGCTTTCAGCGTCCCTTGGTTAAAAATAAAATACAAATTTCCAGAAAACGGACTATTGAGGTATAACGTAGCACAACAGATTCTTCAGAGTATGGGACATTCGTGGACATCGTTAGAAATTAAGCTGCTACCCCATCCTATTGAAATTGCAAGGCACAAACATAAATATTAGTTGTAAGTATCATGTCCTCAGCAAAACATCGCTTCTTACAACCGGCAACCTATTTGGCTGTCATCATTTTTTTGGCAGGTGTGCAGTACGGTAGGTTGCCATTAATGTCTGTATGTGGAGGAATGATAGCACCAATAAAGATCATGTATCTGCCAAACTGGACACAGTGAGATTCGAACCGGGTGTGTTGGGGTTGTGAAACGGATGTTTCACCTCTAGGACACGCAGTTCTCCTATATGAATAGATAACATATATATATCAAGTTTAAAAGGAGTGACTAAGTCAAGACATTAACAAAAATAAGTATGTGGCAGTTGTACATGGACAAAACAGCCTATGTAAGCTGTGACTGAAAGGTTGTATGCTGAGAACAAAACAAAAAGAAAATATCTGACTTTAATCCAAATAATTTAGATGGTAATGGATAAAGTTTAGCAGTGTTTCAGTTAATATTTATGTATAATTTTCTAAGCAGAAACTGAATAGTATGCAAAATGTGTTGCATCATACTAAAAATGAATTTAATTTGAAGATCCTCAGAACATGCGTATTCCTGGTGGCAATGTACGCATGGTAGACATGGACCATCACACAAATATTAAGAAAGAAGATCAGGGCTTTAGAGACGAAATGTTACAGGAGAATCCTCAAAATACCTTTGGTATAGAAAATAACAAATAAAGCCATCCTGCAAGATCTGAATGTCGAAGAGAATTAGCTTATAAACCACGTTATGTCTTGGAAACAGGTATTTCGGCCACATGATGGACTAGAAAAAGCAATTCTGGATGGCATTGTTCCAGGAAGACGAGGCAGAGGCCGACCAAGGCTTAGATGGACACAAGACACCAAGGACACCCTAAACATGAACATGAAGCAGGCGAGTAGACTGACTCCTGATCAAGATTCCTATTGACTGGCTGTGATGAGAGTGACGTTCTGCCAAGCACATGATGCTGATGCACTCTAAACAGCTATTTTTCACAAATATAACCTCTTGAATGATTTATATTGTATTATATATATATAGGCAGACTAAGGTTTACTATATAAGAGGCGTGTTCAAATGAAACCGGACCGAACTGCACCAAGTGAACATACATACGATGTGCATGATGATGTTACTTCTGGTGTAAACAGCACATACCAACCGTCAAGTTTACAACATTTTATTATCCTCTGGCTCATAGTTTCCTCAGCAGATCGTTGAAAATATGGGGGGTGTGGTATGGAATCCGTCCAGAGTTGATTAGCGAGTGGTGATTCAGTTTCTAACAGCTGAAGGATGTCGACCAGTTGACATTCATCGCAGAATGCAGGCAGTATATGGTGACAAAAGTGTGTCGATGATGACAGGGAAGAACTGGACAATGATGTTTAAAGAAGGAAGTGAGTTAACAAAAGATCATCCGAGACCAGGCTCGCTAGCAGAGGAATTGGCTGTGTCGCTAGGGACAGTTAAAATGGTGGTTAGCAAGAAACTGAAGTATCGGAAGGTGCTTACAGGTGTGAACACCAATGCCATCTGCTACAGTGACAATAAACGACCCGACGTGCTTTCGCGTGGTGTGATTCTGTTGCACAGCAATGCACATCCACATGTCGCGAACATTGTTCAGAAAACGTTAGCACAGGAAAGGTGTGAAAACTACCACACCCATCCTATAGCCCTGTTATGTCCTCTTGTGACTTCCATTTTTTCGGACCCTTAAAAAATTTTCTGAAGGGACAAAGATTTGACTATGATGCAGACGTCATGGCCTCAGTGACCAAGTGGTTCTTCTTCTTCTTCGTACGCTGTCAAACGTCAACCTGTATTTGCTCGAAGAAAGCAGCGGTCATCCTGAGGCTGTCGACACTGACATAGAGCTTGTCTAGTTTTGCCACTGGTGATGGCCACATGTGCTTTCTATGGTCCTCGTATGTCGTGCAGTTTTGCAGCAGATGTTCAGCGGTCATTTTCCCGGTACCACAAGTGCATTCGTCAGTACCACCAATCTTCAGTTTATTGAATAGGTGGTACCTCAGTCTGTTGTGGCCTGTGCGGAGTCTGAAGACCACGACCTGCTCTCTTCTGTTCAACTGGTAATAGGCATCATTTTGTGTGTAGCCAGTATGTTCTGTTTCCAATTTGGCCATATATCTGGTCCTAAAAAGCCTATTGGACTCTTCGTATGTCACACTAGAATCTGGTTGTGGTAGTCTTGCACCTTTTTTTGCCAGTCTGTCTGCCTCCTCGTTGCCTTGGATGTTACAGTGGGATGGAACCCACTGTACCACTACTCTTTTTGGTGCGGACTGCTGGCATAGTTGACAGAGTCCTGCTCTTAAATCATTAAGTTCAGTATTTTTCTGACTTTTTAGTGCTGTGACTATGGCCAGGGCATCTGTAAACAGGACTATCTGGCTTTCATTGCTTTTGTCTGTCAGCATTGCTTCTACTGCAGCCCGCAGTGCCTTTGCATCCGCTCTGATATTGCTTGAGAATTTTCCAGTTGCCACTGACAGTGTTATTTTTCTACCATTTGGTAGGCTCAGGAATACCCCTGCTCCTCCGTTCTGTGTTGTGTTTGTTACAGAGCCGTCGGTGTATGCATGGGTCCAGTCCATGCTTGGGAAGTTTTCCGTTATGTTCCTCAGGGTTATGTCTCTTCTTTCTTTTTCAGTCTGGCTGTTCTTGTTTCCAATATCTGGTATATTTTCTACCATCTTCGGAATGATATGCTGCTTCCAGTTAAGTTTGCATACAGTAGGGATGGGCTTTGGTATTGTTACGGTGTTCGTAGGGTCTTCGCTCATCTATGCTTTGGCTATTTCTGCAAAGTTTCTCCGCTTTAATTTCCCATTTCCAAATCTATTTAGTCTCTGATGCATTGGATGGTCTGTCAGTCTTCTGAGTTTCTCTGCTTGCTGCTGGGCTCTGCAGTCTTTCTGTCGGTCATGGATTGCAGATTTGTAATCTTTTCAAGTTCTACAATTGGCATTGACTTCATGCCTCCTGTTATAACTCTCATGGCTTGGTTTTAAAGTTTGCTAATTTTATCAAAGTTTGCCTTTGCCGCTGTTGTCCATGCCGCAATGCCATAGTCGAGAACTGGTCTCACTCTTCCAGTGTACAGTTTCCTTAGTATTCTTTCTTTCGTCTGCTCCCCAGCTTGTGCCAGCAAGTTTCCTCATGATTGCCATTCTTTGTCTGGGTCTCATTCGGCTTCTCTCGATCTGACTTTTCCATGTCATGCGCCGATCAAATGTGACTCCCAAGTAGTTTGGGTTGTCGTTTGGCCGCAAATATTTGCCATTAAGACTTATTTTGGTGTTCTGGGGTTTATTTGAAAGCGAGAATATCGTACATGTTGTTTTTTCCTCATTTATTTTGATCAGCCATGAGTTTGCCCACTCCTCCAACGATGTTAGGGCCTGCTGCATCCGATTGTTTGCTATGGTGAGATTTTTTTCAGAGGTCCACATAGCCAGATCGTCTGCAAACATGAAGCTGTGGACTCTTCTTGGTATATTCTCTGTGATGTTGTTTATATACACCAGGAAAAGTGTGGGTGACAGTACTCCCCCTTGGGGTACTCCCTGCTCAAGTGTCACCTTTTTGCTCATCTGCCCTTGTACTTGAACTCTGGCTGTTCTGTTTTCGAGGTAGTGGCTGATCCATCTGTACATTTTCCCACAAACTTCACTTCTTCGTAGCTTGACTTACTTTAAGTCCCTCTTTCCACATCTTGTCAAATGCCTTCTCTAAATCCACCCAAACCGCTACTGTGTGTTTTTTCTCCTAGTAAGCATCCTCTCTTTCCTGGGCTATGAGAGTGATCTGGTCCTCAGTGGATCTGTGCTGTCTAAAACCTGCTTGCTGTGGAATTAGTATGTATTTTGCTTCCAGATGCTACACCAGTCTGGTGTTTATCATACGCTCCATCAGTTCTGTTCTATCTTTTTCTTTCTTTGGTACTGGTATAAGTACAGCGTCTTTCCATGCCTGCGGTACAATTCCCCTTTTCCAGCTTTGGTACAGGACTGATAGTAATTTCCTCTTTGCTGTTTGTTTGTTACCCCATCTTTTCTGGGCGATTTCTTTTTCTTTAAAGTTCTCATGGCCTCATCCATTTAATTCATTGTTAGTTTTGCCATCATGTGCTCCTCTGGTGCCATCTTGATGTTGTCGTGGCTCTTTTGTTCTTCACTAATGTCTGAATGCCTCTCTATAGGGACATGAATGTGGTTTGCTCTGGCATAATGTTCTATAAAGGCGTTTGCTGCTTTTTTTCCGGTAAGCATGTTGTCGCCCTGCTTGATGATAATTTGTTTATTTGATGGTGTTTCGTCATTCATGGCTCTGACTAAATTCCATAGTTTGTTCCCTTCTTTATCTAAATTGAGGCTTTCTGTTTTGTTTTTCCAGCTGTCTCTTGTTATTTGGTTAAGTGTTCTTTTGTATTTCGCAGTGATGGCCTTGAGGGCGATATTTGCTTCCATAGATTGCTCTATCTCTGCCATGTTCCTAGCCTTTGAGGCTTCATCCTTCGCTTTCTGCAGTTCACAATTCCAATATGGCTTGTAGTTTTTCCTTGCCCCTCTTGGGATGGTTTCGGTGGCTGCTTGCAGTATTGCTTTGCTTAGACTTTCCACCATAGGTTTCATATTGTTATTTCGTATGTTGATGGTTTCACACAGTCCATCTGTCAGCATTGCAAATCTGTCCCAGTCGGCTCGTCTATAGTTCCAACGTGGTAGCGGTTTTATTTCCTGGGGACCAACTTCCATATCAATTTCTAGCCTAATTGGCCTGTGGTCACTACCTGCCAATTGGTCGAGCACCTGATGATCTATTTTGTGGTAAATGTCCCCCGTGGAGAAGGCCAAGTCTGGGGTGGAAGTGGTATGCCATGTTCTAGAATAGAAGCTAGGGCTGTCGTCCGACCTATTGATAAGATAGAGATTTGTGTCTATCTCCCAGTCTTCCACTTCATCACCTCTGCTGTCTGTATCTGTATATCCCCATCTTTCTGAGTGGCTGTTGAAGTCTCCAACCACTAGGCAGCTGGAGTCCTTGATTTCCATACTCGAGAACGACAGGTCTTTGTTGGGTGGGCCATACAGGTTGAATATACGGGTTTTCGTTTCCTGTGTCATTATGTCGACTCCTACAATTTCTGCTTGTCCCGTGTGATTTACATATACTGCGCTACTCGGTATGCAGTTTCGTGTCAGTATCAGAACCCTCCTTTGTGACCTCTATCAAGACGGAAGGTCTGGTATCCTCTGATTGAGAATCTGTGGTTTTTGTTGAGGTGCGTTTCTTGGATACATGCCACGTCAATCTTACCTTCGTACAGGTGATTTGTTAGGGAAAGCTTTTTGTTAAGACCAAGTGGTTCAAAGAGCAACCAAAGTCATTTTTTTAGACAGCATCCGCCGTCTACCCAAGCGACTTTTGTCTAATTAACCCCGTGGCATGTTTGCTTCATAACAATTGCTATATTTAATTCTGTTACACTAGATGATGTAACTTTTGTTTGTAATAAAGCCACTGGGTCCGGTTTCATTTGAACACGACTTGTACATTCATTTTCTAATATGGAGCCTCTCCTGAAAAGGACATTGTGTTGTAGTTTACAGCGATGTTGCAATATCTGTGACTTTTGGCCAGACACGGTTGGTTTCAGCTGGCTTTTTTTCTGTACAGGGTTTGCCGTCTCAATCCCTGTTCTCTTAGCCAGACTACACTAGTGCAGCCTGTTTTCAGGGCCGTAGTTGGAGATGGTGGCCAGCTCTGGTTTGCTGACCCTATGAGTTGTTGGCTGCTGTCAGCTCATTCACTGTGATGCTTTTTTGTGATGCTGTGATGCCCCATTAAACATTTTATTTATATTTCTTGATGTGAAATATTGAAACATCCAATGTATTATTGTAACCTTACTCTGCCATGTCTCGCTTACATTACAGGATGTACACCTCACAGATGCTGATTCAATCCACTCAATGGATGACTCTCTGTTACCAAACCATCATCAATCTTCCTCTCTGCTTCCTAGACCAAGTGTACCGCCCAGAATTGAGCTTGCATACAGGGTAAATGTAGCTATTTATTTTAGCTTGTAGAGTTAATACTGATACCAAATATAAGATACAGATAAAAACAAATGTAATGGAAATTAATCACTAACAATACAGGTAACGCTCGGGCCAAAGTCTTCATCAGAGAAAAGGAACTCTACTTCTTCGTCGTTCATTCTTAAATTCCCACTACCAAGTCCTGAAAATGGCTTTGCAAGTAGCAGAATGTAGTCTGGAGAATGGAATGTGTTGTGTTGTAGTTTACAGCTTGACTGTGATATTTGAACCGTTCAGTCCGAAACATCCAACTTCAGCATGGCATATTTGGGTACCGGATTAACCTTTCCTCATCGATCCCTTCCCTTTAACCAGTCTGTCCTGTTGCAGCTTGTTTATCCAAGATCACTGCGCGGAAATGAAGGGGCTTGACAGCTTTGGTTTTGCTGGCCCTGATGCTAACAGTGAGCTTTGGGTCGCTGACCGCTACAGCTCATGTACTGGTTAGCATCTTAACTAAAAAATAAACTCAAAAGACATTGAAAAATATGTTGTTGTTGTTCCGAGATGCTCATGCTGAGTTAACTATTGATGTGGGGAGGAAGACTAACATCTGGTCAGGCAAAATCAGACATGTTAGCCAGGGTCGGGAAAAATATACTGATCAGACATGTTAGCCAGGGTCAGGAAAAATATACTGATCAGACATGTTAGTCAGGGTCAGGAAAAATATACTGATCAGACATGTTAGTCAGGGTCAGGAAATATACAGGCCAAGACCCTCACCTTGGCTTCCTAGTGTCCCTCCCTGGAAACGGGCTGTTTCCATGGCAGCCTATCTAACAAGGTGAGGGATTGACGTGATCCCCACAGTAGTGAGTACACGCAGATGAAGTCAAGCATAGCACAACCGCCTGGAGAACCTCGGTCCAACCTTCATCAGCGTGCTCGGGATGTGAGGAAAGCTACTGCAAGCCGTCACTTAACATATTTTTCAGGGGGCACAAAATAGTAGACCTACTTATTGTTGGCATTTGAATCAACAACTATTGATGTTGTTTCTTTGGTAGCAGGTTATGATGGCTCTTGTTACATCCTGAGATGATGTACTTGAGAAGGTGGACTTGGATCCTCCTGACTGTAGTGGTTGGTTATTGATCTAGCAACACTTTGATAAAGTGCCATATAGTGGTATCTGCAAGTGTTTGTGAGCAGTTGTTTAATTTCATACAGTGTTTCATTTGTCTGGTCTTGGAGGAAGAGGCTCTTTCTTAACACTGTCTAGTGCCGGCCAACAAAAAGATGGTGCTCAACAGTTTGATAAGGATGTGTGCACAGCTGGCACTCTGGAGTTAAAATAAGGCAAGGGTGTGGCAACTATGTAGATGTATATAATGGAAAGAAACAAATGAAAAAAATATAAAAGTTGATTACGGTTGAGTTTAATCAGAATTTAAAAATGGGTATGGTCAGATACAGCACCGAGACCACAAATAAAACCTATGTTACGACCAATATGCCTTCATCAGGGACAACAAATAACAACAATACTGAACTAACTAATCAACATATGTTGATTTGTTAGTTATCTGACCATACCCATTAAAAAATTTTGATTAAACTCAACCTTAATCAACTTTTACATTTTTGTCATTGGTTTTTTTTTCCTGCACTCTGGAGTGTGTTGTAGTTAGTTTCTGTTCAAGTGACTACCAGTTGTGTATTTTGAGTATGAAGTTGGACTATGGTACTATGATCTCTCCTTTTCAAGAAGTTGATATTGTCTTTGAGATTGGGATGACCATGTGTTTGTAGATTTCTCTCCCAGTATTCCCTATTGCCCATCTGTTCAGCCAAGCCGCTTTGTTCGCAGTCTTCAGTAGTTGTTTGACTGTCTGTAGGATTATTGATGTGTATTGTTGTTCTTAACTTGATGCCTTCTTAGCCAGTCTGTCTGTCTTGTCATTGTCAGGTGTATTTGAGTGGCCAGGCATCTATTGCATAAATATATAACTGTAGTGCTATGTGAAGCTCTTCAGTAAGCTCACCATTATTATAGATTATAGAATTAATCCCCACCTCATTGACCAGACTGTCGGGATACAGCCTGTTTCTAGGAGCACAAATGAGCATGTGAGCCTGTGCTTTTGTCAGTATGTTTATCATGGCTATGATTATTCTTCACTACTACACGTCTGTGCAAACTATCATTGCCTTATTCTTCATATTTCTGATTCACTCAGAAGGAGCTGAGGAATAAAGGCTGCTTGCACTAACAGACACATGTTGTGTGCAGGCAAGGTTTAAATTTCAGGCAAGGTTTTAATTTCACCACTGACATACAAAATATAGATGTTTACTGGGGTTCTGACCGACCTTTTACATCAGAAATCAAACTGATTTGGTTTTTTTTTGTATTTGAGAATACTCTTTTTCATATGGAGCCATTTAGGATCACAGAGAAATGTGAGTAAGGAACCATTTTTGATTGCAGGATAATGAGAAAAAGGAGCCATTTATAATTATGGAAGAGGGTGAATAGGGAGGCATTTATGATTGCAGGATAAGGAGAGTAAGATGCCATTTATGATTGCAGGATAAGGAGAGTAACGAGCCATTTATGATTGCAGGATAAGGAGAGTAACGAGCCATTTATGATTGCAGGATAAGGAGAGTAACGAGCCATTTATGATTGCAGGATAAGGAGAGTAACGAGCCATTTATGATTGCAGGATAAGGAGAGTAACGAGCCATTTATGATTGCAGGATAAGGAGAGTAACGAGCCATTTATGATTTCAGGATAAGGAGAGTAACGAGCCATTTATGATTTCAGGATAAGGAGAGTAAGATGCCATTTATGATTGCAGGATATGGAGAGTAAGATGCCATTTATGATTGCAGGATATGGAGAGTAAGAGGCCATTTATTACTTGCATTAGAAAAACATCCCCCTCTACCTTTCTACCCCCCCCCCCCCCCCCCACCCACACCCTCACCCACACATTATGAACCTACAGGTAAGCATTCTCACCGGAGAGCTGGCACTTATTGTATGATCTTGATGATCGATTGCTCAGCGTAGCTGCGGATCCCAACTTCATCTCCAGTGGACCCTATCTTGGGCCACGGAAGTCTAGTATGTGGTAAGTCCTCTAGAGGCATCTTGGATGTTGCAGTGTGCAGCAAGGGAGTTTTACCAACACATTGGAGGTCTTCTCTGCGGTCTCTTCTTACCTCATGGGTAACAGGCTGCTGTCGCTGTGCTCAATCGATCATCGTTTCGTCTTAACATGTGACCTACTGATCTATGTTTTGCCGTGCTTGCATAGATTACCGCATCATTCACGAGGGACAATCGTATTATGTCAGAATTGTGGAGACCTTACATACGTTGGTTCTGGAGAGTGATTCCGACCAAGTATCTCCCAAGGGAGTCCTGGGTCACTCTCAATTTGTCCTCTATAATATAAAATATCAAATAAAAGTATAAAATACTCTAGCGACAAAGGTGCTTGTTTGATCCAAGTTTTCGATCTGTTCCAGTTGACCTTTCCCTAAATTGGTAGCTGGCTTACTGTCAAAGAAGCAAAAGCAGCAAGGAAGGGAGCTGACCACCCTTTTCCCTCATAATAGAACTTGGGCCTTGTACAATGAAGTCTCTAACACTTTCTCTACAACACCAGTTTCTACTAGGGGACTACTTTTACCGTTATATTTCGCAAGGAAGATGTTCTCAACTATCTAAACTTACACCAATTTGTTCGTTCCCTATCGTCCTACCAGGAGTTGAAGGCTGAGCATGAACAGCTAAATGAAGATTACACCAGCTTATCTATTGAAAATCTGAAACTCAGAGACAAATTTGAATCCTTGCTTAAGAAACTCACAGACAAGCGTGACGTGGAAAATGAGGAGGTATCAGGCACAGCTTGTTCTTGAATAAACAGCATGCCTAACTATGTGAACAAATAGCATGCCTAACTATGTGAACAAACAGCATGCCTAAATATGTGAACAAACAGCATGCCTAACTATGTGAACAAACAGCATGCCTATGTGAATAAATAGCATGCCTAACTATGTCAACAAATAGAAAAGCATGCCTAAGTTATTACAAAGTATGCTTACCTGTATAAATGAACAGCATGTCTCATTCCTAACATATGTGAACAAATAGCATGCCTATGTGAAGAAACAGCATGCCTAACTATGTGAACAAATAATGTGCCTAACTATGTGAACAAATAGCATGCCTAACTATGTATGTTATAGCATATCTGTTATTACAAAGTATGCTTAACTGTATAAATGAACAGCATGTCTAGTTGTGTGAATGAACTGTGTGTCTAGTTGTGTGAATGGTGTGAATGAACTGTGTGTCTAGTTGTGTGAATGGTGAAAATTAACTGTGTGTCTAGTTGTGTGAATGGTGTGAATGAACTGTGTGTCTAGTTGTGTGAATGGTGTAAATGAACTGTGTGTCTAGTTGTGTGAATGGGGAAAATGAACTGTGTGTCTAGTTGTGTGAATGGTGTGAATGAACTGTGTGTCTAGTTGTGTGAATGGTGAAAATGAACTGTGTATCTAGTTGTGTGAATGGTGTGAATGAACTGTGTGTCTAGTTGTGTGAATGGTGTGAATGAACTGTGTGTCTAGTTGTGTGAATGGTGTGAATGAACTGTGTGTCTAGTTGTGTGAATGGTGTAAATGAACTGTGTGTCTAGTTGTGTGAATGGTGAAAATGAACTGTGTGTCTAGTTGTGTGAATGGTGTGAATGCACTGTGTGTCTAGTTGTGTGAATGGTGTAAATGAACTGTGTGTCTAGTTGTGTGAATGGTGAAAATGAACTGTGTCTAGTTGTGTGAATGGTGAAAATGAACTGTGTGTCTAGTTGTGTGAATGGTGTGAATGAACTGTGTGTCTAGTTGTGTGAATGGTGTAAATGAACTGTGTGTCTAGTTGTGTGAATGGTGAAAATGAACTGTGTGTCTAGTTGTGTGAATGGTGAAAATGAACTGTGTGTCTAGTTGTGTGAATGGTGTGAATGAACTGTTTGTCTAGTTGTGTGAATGGTGTGAATGAACTGTGTGTCTAGTTGTGTGAATGGTGTGAATGAACTGTTTGTCTAGTTGTGTGAATGGTGTGAATGAACTGTGTGTCTAGTTGTGTGAATGGTGTGAATGAACTGTGTGTCTAGTTGTGTGAATGGAGTGAATGAACTGTGTGTCTAGTTGTGTGAATGGTGAAAATGAACTGTGTGTCTAGTTGTGTGAATGGTGTGAATGCACTGTGTGTCTAGTTGTGTGAATGGTGTAAATGAACTGTGTGTCTAGTTGTGTGAATGGTGAAAATGAACTGTGTGTCTAGTTGTGTGAATGGTGAAAATGAACTGTGTGTCTAGTTGTGTGAATGGTGTGAATGAACTGTGTGTCTAGTTGTGTGAATGGTGTAAATGAACTGTGTGTCTAGTTGTGTGAATGGTGAAAATGAACTGTGTGTCTAGTTGTGTGAATGGTGTGAATGAACTGTTTGTCTAGTTGTGTGAATGGTGTGAATGAACTGTGTGTCTAGTTGTGTGAATGGTGTGAATGAACTGTTTGTCTAGCTGTGTGAATGGTGTGAATGAACTGTGTGTCTAGTTGTGTGAATGGTGTAAATGAACTGTGTGTCTAGTTGTGTGAATGGTGTAAATGAACTGTGTGTCTAGTTGTGTGAATGGTGAAAATGAACTGTGTGTCTAGTTGTGTGAATGGTGTGAATGAACTGTGTGTCTATTTGTGTGAATGGTGTAAATAAACTGTGTGTCTAATTGTGTGAATGAACTGTGTGTCTAGTTGTGTGAATGAACTGTGTGTCTAGTTGTGTGAATGAACTGTGTGTCTAATTGTGTGAATGAACTGTGTGTCTAGTTGTGTGAATGAACTGTGTGTCTAGTTGTGTGAATGAACTGTTTGTCTAGTTGTGTGAATGAACTGTGTCTAGTTGTGTGAATGGTGTGAATGAACTGTGTGTCTAGTTGTGTGAATGGTGTAAATGAACTGTGTGTCTAGTTGTGTGAATGGTGTGAATGAACTGTGTGTCTAGTTGTGTGAATGAACTGTGTGTCTAGTTGTGTGAATGAACTGTGTGTCTAGTTGTGTGAATGAACTATTTGTCTAGTTGTGTGAATGAACTGTGTCTAGTTGTGTGAATGGTGTGAATGAACTGTGTGTCTAGTTGTGTGAATGGTGTAAATGAACTGTGTGTCTAGTTGTGTGAATGAACTGTGTGTCTAGTTGTGTGAATGAACTGTGTGTCTAGTTGTGTGAATGAACTGTTTGTCTAGTTGTGTGAATGAACTGTGTCTAGTTTTGGGAATGAACTGTTTGTCTAGTTGTGTGAATGGTGTAAATGAACTGTGTGTCTAGTTGTGTGAATGGTGTAAATGAACTGTGTGTCTAGTTGTGTGAATGGTGTAAATGAACTGTGTGTCTAGTTGTGTGAATGGTGTAAATGAACTGTGTGTCTAGTTGTGTGAATGAACTGTGTCTAGTTGTGTAAATGAACTGTTTGTCTAGTTGTGTGAATGGTGTAAATGAACTGTGTGTCTAGTTGTGTGAATGGTGTAAATGAACTGTGTGTCTAGTTGTGTGAATGGTGTAAATAAACTGTGTGTCTAGTTGTGTGAATGAGCTGTGTGTCTAGTTGTGTGAATGAACTGTGTGTCTAGTTGTGTGAATGAACTGTGTGTCTAATTGTGTGAATGCACTGTGTGTCTAGTTGTGTGAATGAACTGTGTGTCTAGTTGTGTGAATGAACTGTGTGTCTAGTTGTGTGAATGAATTGTGTGTCTAGTTGTGTGAATTAACTGTGTGTCTAGTTGTGTGAATGCACTGTGTGTCTAGTTGTGTAAATGAACTGTGTGTCTAGTTGTGTGAATGAACTGTGTTTCTAGTTGTGTGAATGAACTGTGTTTCTAGTTGTGTGAATGAACTGTGTGTCTAGTTGTGCAAATGAACTGTGTGTCTAGTTGTGTGAATGAACTGCGTACTTAACTTCCTGTGGCTTACTAGGCCTGGGGGAAGATAGATAATGTATTGTGAAAGAATTTCATAGCTTTTTGTAATTTTCACTGCACAGTGGCTAACAGCCTACTCTTATCAAATTTCTACTGCCATGGGTTCTTTTATGTGCACAACATGTACGTGGGATCTCTGTGTTTTTCATCAATCTCCAATATGACTAGATGCTGGTCTCACCTCCCTTGAGACCAGGGATACTTGAAACTCGTGGAATTCAAAACTCTGCTGTTTCGTGTGTTCGTACCTTGAGAGGCATGCGCCTTTATCTTTCATCTATAGCGACCCCCTAGACAGTGTTAATATCCTTAAACTTTAAATTTATTACTAACTGCACAATATCTTTTGTGTGAACCATTCCATTTAGGCTGAAGAAACTGTACCAAAGTCTTATTTCCAACAGGTTAGTCTACTATTATGCTCTTCATGTCAAGCAGTCTTATGTGTTTTATTTCTGGTTTCCGTTGAAAAATGCTGGTGATTCCAGATCAATAATAAGCTTGCTTATGTGATGGACAGCAGTAACACTGAATAGTAATTCTGACCAACAAGCACAAGTGAATGGTTAAACTGAAGTGTTCTGACATTTTGATCTGAAAAGGTCTTCATCAAGGACTGGACAAACAAAAACAGCGTGAAAGAGGGCAGTAAACTTAGACTGTTAACCATTCATACATTGTTGTAAAACAAAAGAGGAGCAGAGAATAGTAATATGTCACCTGCCATGCATAAGAGGCGACTAATGAGGGTTATCATAGGACTGGCTACCCCATCCAGTAGAAAACAAGATCCACAAAAAAATGAAGACCTCCACACCCCAGGATTTAAGTGAAGGGAGAGTTAAGACTGAATAATATTGAAGTACACAATTCTACTTTCTTCAAAAATATGAGTACTCATTGTTTGAGAGTCAATTACCTGTATGCTGGCATTAATATATTACATTCATTACAGGTGACTAATTTCATGTCATTGTAAAGTAGATTTATACTGAAAGAGATTAATCAACTAACAGAATTGGTATAGTACATTCAGAAATACATGTCGATCTTCAACGCAGTATATCTCTGCAATTATGAGATATTAATAGGTGAAAATATGAAAGATCGATGTTATGTCATATAATTTTCAGTCATAGAAAGTAAATAAAATGCATTTTTAGCTTATTTTGCTATATAACAAAAACATATGTCTTTGCTGGATAGTATTTAAAGAGTTATACAGAAACAAATGGTTATATGTGGAAAAGGTCATTCATGAAATCACATATTGCACGTATTTTTATGGAAAATAATTTTCAAAATTCTTTTCAATTTGTAAAGATGTAACAGAGATATTGGCAGCAGATATTTGTCTACTAGAATGTTCTTCAAGTGGTTCTTGAATATTTATTTTTGGTTAGTTATTGCCTTTACTATTTAAATGTCGTTGAAAGTTAAATTCGTCACTGAAAAACAGCAATAAAATTGTGTGAATATTTCTCACATGTGGCAAATCGTTGGAGTCAGTATCACTGTATCATCATATTTCAAACTCAGAGAAAATAATAATACATGCACTGGGTTTTAGCAAAAGGTCATTAAGTTGTTGGGCACTAGAATATGACAGTCTGTCTACAAATACCACTAGAGATAGAAAAAAAAAGATAGTTGATAACTTTGACAAAGAAATTATTAGATGAGAAATTTATAGAATGCTGAATTCTAAAGAAACATTGACAGTAAAGAAATTGAAAATTGCACTGAGAAATAACAGTGATGTTGATATCTCTAAAACTACATTATGGAAAACTGAAGGGTGCTGGCTTCACATTCCACAAACATACATTCTGTAGAACTATAATTTGTGAAAAGTCTCACCTAGTAGCTAGTACAAGGAAATATTTAAGGAAATGAGAGAAATGTGTAAAGAAAATTACGATATTGTGTTTATAGATGAAACATTGATAAATTCACACCATACTAATGAAAAGGAATGGCAATCTGTAGATTGCTTTATAAGGAGAATTGTGCCAGACAGTAGAGGACAGTGATTGATAGTAGCCCATACAGGTAGTAGGAATATTGGAGTGTTGAAGAATGGGGAACTCTCATGTTTATTTCATAATCTACTAACAATCTGGATTATCATTCAGAGATGAATGACCACATATTTAGAAAGTGGACTGAGAAAACTGTACTTACATGATTAGATAAAACCTCCTGTCTGGTAATAGACAATGCTTGCTACTATAATACAATGAAGACAAGGTCCCCACATCAGCAAGTACTGATGACGAGATCAAGCTTTGGCTAACAAAGAAGCACATTCAATTTACAGAGGGGACTGCGTGGCCTAGTGGTTAAGTGGCACGGCTCACAACCAGAAGGTGCTGGGTTCGATCCCCATCACAGCACCGGCCGTTACCCCGGGGAAGCAAACCCTTAGAAAATGCAGGAGGAAGCAGACCCTTACATAAAATGCATGCTGAAGTCGGATGCACTGGGCCGACAGGCGCAAAATAAAAACCACAGTGTAACGCACACACGCCTTGGGGAATAAATAAATAAGGCGAACGCAAACAAACAACAACAACAATTTACAGAAATGGACCTCAAATCTGAATTATTGTCATATGTAGAGAATTCACATAGGACACAGATGTTTCACTTTGATAAAGTAATCAAAAAGCATGGTCATAGATGTTTAAGATTTTCACAGAATCATTCACACTTAAATACTGTAGAATTAGTTTGGACTAAGGTTATAGGACAGGTGGCATGTGACAACAAAACCTTAAAACTATCAGGTGTAAAGAGAATTGCATATGCTGATATCTCAGACAATGACAAACTTTTCTGAACTAAATATGACGACTATGTAATGAGGGAGAGAATTTATGGCGGAAAGTTGGTTTTGTGGTTCATTCAGTCGACAACAGTCATCAATCTCTTTGAGTCATCTGAGTACATTCTAAGCATAAATGACATGAATAAATGTATGCTTGTTGTTATTGTTGTTGCTGTTATCCCATAGCTGCTGAGCAAGCCTGCTCTTGGCAGCGCAATGCCATTCTTATATAAATACAGGTCTTCTTCAGTTGTTTCACTGCTCAGTACAGTGTGTTGGCAATTGTCGGCAGTGCTTGTAAAAATATTTTCCTAAAATATATGCTTAAACTTCTTATGAAGGTTGGAAAATGAAATTTAATTTTTTTTAAAACACTCACAAAAAAACACAAGCATTAGTCATATAATTTTAATTCAACACACAGCTCTACTGAAAATCCATATATTATAAACATTAATGCACAGAAATAAAGGTAAAATAATTTACTCATATCCCTATAATAAATAACGAAACTTCTGTCGCTCTTAGTGTACTATCAATTAATGGAAACACTGCAAAATGTGTTGTGTGTATACATTGTGTGTATACATGATAACTATGGGCTTATGAAAATAGCAAAGAAAATGTGTGTATTGATAAAATAACACATTAATGTTGTAATGAAAATAGGGTTCACATGCAAAATTTGAAGTTGACATGTTAATGAATTATTGAGAGAGTATATATTAATTCCAACAGCACATATTTTTGAATGCATTATAGTTCTTTTATTTTATTGATTGCTTTCAAATGCCTATTGGCCACTAACATGAGAAGACACCATTTTCCCAGTTATGTTAAACAGTCCTTCTGCATTCATTTCAGTGTTTATATTTATCTCTTTTGAATGTCTTACTAAAAATAACTATGTTTTATTTTATATGAATTATTTTATTTCCATGCAGGAAACTCTACCAAAGTCATTGTATTCCCAGCAGGTATGTCTCCTAGTATTTTCTTCAAGTGTTTTTTGAGTATTTTGTTTTTGGTTAGTAAGCTAGTTAGTTTTCTTTCCACTTATGCCATTAAGGGTCATGGGTAGCTTAAGGGGTCTGTCCTGTGCCAAGTGTGTTGCATCGGTCAATGTGAGCCCGCGTTGTATCAAAATAATTCTGTCATTTCTCCGCTAGCCTCGTGCCCCCCCCCCCCCCCCCCCCTCCCCTCCTCTGTAGCCAGATCAACCAGGCACGAGTGGAAGTTTATGAGGGTGCATTCTCATGAGATGACCAAACCAACATATTGTGTGTTCCTGGAAATGTATTCTGCACAACACATAGTGCCGACCATACTGCGAATGTCGCCAGTTCACTTTATGTTCTGTTCTAGGAGTCGACTTCACTGCACTACGGGCATACCCATAGGTGCTCAGTCTCTCTCAGCAGATGGCGCAAAGTGTGGATGCTGATGTTGCCTGTAGCCTGTTGGTTGTATATCTTCCTGTTTCGTCCTCTCAGGTTCCCTGATCCACTGAATCCTAATTTGATTCCAAAGTGCCGCAGCCTGTGCCTTGCAGACTCATCCAAATCAGTGTCGTTTTCTATCAGTTGATCCTTGATAACCTTCACTATGTCACCTTTATCCATGTCCACTGTGCCTGTTATGGGTGCGTGTGACGCCAACAAATCAGTTCGCTCGTTGCCCGGAACCCCGGCATGACCAGGACAGTAGATCCACACCAGCCCCTGGAGTTTTGAGGTCTCCAGCACTGCTATCCACTCATGTCGTAGCCACCAATTCTGCACTTTCCGAAGTAGTGTTTGGGAGTCTGACATGATGACTGCTCCTGTTGAAGATGTCTCAGACAGCCACCTCAGAGCTTCTGTCACCGCCTCCATCTCCATTCTCATACTTGATGTTGTAGTCTCGTATTCGCCACTTTGTTCAGCAACGATCCAGTCTTTTATTCTAGCCGAGAAACCCCAGCCTGATGTTCCACTACTTTGCACTGACCCAACAGTGTATATGATGGTACCACTGGTTCACTTTATGTCTTTCCCGGTAACACAGATGACCTTCCTCCAAAACTTCATTTCACACGTCAAAATTCTGCTCTCATGAGCCCTGGACAGAGGTCATATTTGGCACTGGTAGCACAGTCGGCATAAATATACTGTTTATCAGCTGTTGTCAAATGCTCGGGTGTTTAAGCAGTGGTGACAACTTATAAGTCACCGCAGACGCTTTTTGGTTTCATATAAAATATGCAAGCAATACCAGACTGAATGTAAACTAAAATATGTGTGGGATTTCAGTCAAACTCAACACCACTTGTAGCTGACAAAAAGAAATGAATGATTAAAATGCAGTTTTACATAAAAACAGACTAGCTCATTGACTGGAATAATTCTGGTCAAACTACTCGGCTGAAGTACAGGCACTAATTATTGCTGCAGAAATGATTAGCAACACAACGAGCCAATACGAGAGTGGTCTTCATCACATGTGATGGACGAACATCATAGTCACTTAGGATTTGGATAGCTGTGATATTGTGCAGTCTATCAATAACTGTCTGTTGGATGACCACATTGCAATAAGTGAATCAGCAATTCACAGACTGCAGAACTTTGAAATAATAGGAGGTTTGAGCTGAGTGGGACATATGATATGTCAACCAACATGCTACAGGAAACAAGTCTCCACACCCTTCATCATGGGCTGAGAGAGGCAGAGCACTGTCAGGTGTGCCCAGAGTGTAATGAAGTGAATTCTTAAGAATAGAACAATAAACCATTGAGAACGTGTCATCTGCATGCGTGGTCCAGGACTGCTCTTTCTGCCTCTTTCCAGGTGTAATAATTTTATCTTAGTTCCTTCTCACATTCTCTTTGCTGTGTATTTTGAAGGAATTAGATTAATCGCTTAAAAAACAAAAAACTTATTCTCATTTGTCGTCACAAAACTCTAGTCTGTCTCAATTTTCTTCATCTACATTAAATGTTAATATTTTTATCTTTTGATTGTCTGACTTAACTAAATGTTATCTTGTTATGTGACTATCTCATTTAGGCTGAGGAAACTGTACCAAAGTCATTATATTTACAACAGGTATGTTCACTAATTTGTTCCTACAATTTTGTACATATCAACAATAATAGACATGCTCCAATGTTTCGTTCGACCTACAAAGACCTTTATTAAGGACTGAACACAATGAAAATGGCACAAAGAAAGAAATGAACTAAAACTAAACAAAGGCTGAAGTGCAAAGTTATACTTTAATGAGTACATTTATTGATTATTTTATATTTTGTACATCCCATTTCTTTTTGTGGGAAACAGCTTGTCCTAGGCGTGAAATGTCTGTTTTACAATTCAAATGCTCCAGATCCGAATCCCACCCTGTTCACTAGATTTTTGTTGTTGGTACAATCGTTACTCCATGTATGGAAAGTAATGGGAACCCACTGTACTACACACCTTCCAAGAAACTTACAGCAGCCAAATAAGTCCAGAGATCACACCTTCAATAGCCCACCAATGGTTCATGATTGTGAGGTTTGGAGTCTACACAAATCAGACACAGAGAAGTTCAGTGCTACTGAAAGAGCAGCGGAACAAAGAGTCCTAAATATCTCCTGAGACCACATCTGAAATGCCGACATCCGCCACCAAAAACAGTTCCAGGATGTTGTCAACTCTGCATCAATACGAAAGTACAGATGGGCCATCCACGTTGTCTGCACAACTGATGATAGTTGGATGAGTACATTGTTTTTCTGGTGTCCATATAACTACAACTGCTGTGCGTCCGTGTCCCAACGAGATGGAGAGATGATCTTCATCACGCCCTTGGACCATCATGGTACCCCAGACACAGATTCAAACAGCTTTTGGATACCTGAGATGAGGTAACCTTGCTTGATTGAAAACCAGGATTCAAGTGTATGTAGCACAGTAATATAGCATGTGATAAATTTGTGAGTTATATGTATCACAGTAATGTGGTATGATATCAATTTGGAAATTCGTTGTAGCATAGAAATATAGTATTGGATAGTGAAGACTTTTGGAGCGATTATGGGAGGAAGATTCACACTCCTCTTGGTTCTTAACGAAGAGACGATAACTGAGGCCTTGATTTCGGTATTGATATCCGCGGCAACTGAGGTCTTAGAGAAGCGAAGGGTAACGAAGAAGACATGGATTACAAATGAAATACTCGAGTTATGTGACGGAAGATTCCTAAATTGGTAGAAGAATACCCTAGATGGGATTACGAAATACAGGGAGATAAATGGAAACATAAAGGTCAAGATGAAAAAGGCCAAGGCAGAATGGGTGCTCAGATATAGAACAAAATCTGGGAAGAAATGTTGCCAAAGGGTATGTAAAATAATCAAGGATCTAGTAATACAAGTTCGCAATACAACGATTCAAGATAGAGAGGGAAATGTCTCACAGAAGCCCAAGACATTCGGGCTCGTTGGACAGAGTACTGCTCTGAATTATATAAGCATGAGGGTCGAGGCGACCCAGGAAATGCAATGACCCCCGAAATGATTATGTTAGAGGAAGAAAGAGGAAGAAACGGAATCAATGAGGATGTTAAAAAAGGGGAAAGCTGTGGGTGTGGATATAATCCCAGCATAGCTTCTACAAGTGGGAGGTGAGGTAATAATTGAGGCTCTGACATACATCTGCAACAGAATCTGGCGGACAGGAGAGTGGCCATCCATCTGGACGAAATCAGTGATTTTACCACTTCCTAAATCAGGGAACCTAAAGATGTGTCAGTACTATAGAACAATTAGCCTCATTAGCCATCCTGGCAAAGTTCTCTTAAGAATAATCCTCAACAGATTAAAACCATAGGCAGAAATTATCATTGCCGAAGAACAAGCAGGGTTTCGAGCAGGAAGAAGTACCACTGAACAGATATTTAATCTGTGGATATTAAATGAGAAATACGGGATCAAGATGCTGAGCAGCACATGAGCTGCAGTGGTTAGCGACTCATAGCTGACTGCTAGCGTCAGGGCCAGCGAACCATAGCTGCCAAGACCCTTCCACACCTCCACGCGGTGATCCTGGATAACAGGCTGCAGCAGGGCAGACTCGCTAAGGAGAAGGGATCGAAGAGGGAATGCTAACCCGGTACTCAAAAAATGCTTGCTGAAGTCGGATGTGTTGGACCGAAAGGTGCAAATATCGCAGCCAAGCTGTAAACTACGACACAACGCATTCCGTTCTCTGGACTACATTCTGCTACTTAAGCCCTTTCAGGGTTTGGTAGTGGGAGATTGAGAACGAATGAAGAAGAAGAAGAAGAAGAAGAAGAAGAAAAAGAAATGAGGAATACTTAGAGTATCAACAACACATATATCATGTCTTCATCGATTTCAAGAAGGTGTTTACGGAGTATGGTATGTGGCGCTATGGACAACAATGAAGGATTACAAGATCAATAGTAATATTGGGAAGGTAATTGAGAGCCTTTATGAGAAGGCGTCAAAGTGCAGTTATTGTAGATGGAATACTAGGTGAATGGTTCTGCACGTCTGTTGGGGTGAGACGGACTTGTATACTTTATCCAACACTCTTCAATGTATTCTTGGAAAGAATAATGGAGGCGGCCCTAGAGGAATATGTTGGTGCGGTAAAAATAGCTGACGAGACGATTACAAACCTATGATTTGCAGATGATATAGATAGTCTGGCAGGCACAGAACGGAACTCCAGGAGCTGATTAGTAGATTGGGCAGAGCGACGCAGAGCTATGTCACAGAGATAAATGCAGAGAAAACAAAGCTGATGACTAATAACATGGAAGGGTTTGAGCTTTCACTCAACTAAGAATAGTTGTACATGGAGCAGTCAGGTAACTAAGAATGGTTGTACATGGAGCAGTCAGGTAACTAAGAATGGTTGTACATGGAGCAGTCAGGTAACTAAGAATGGTTGAACATGGAGCAGTCAGGTAACTAAGAATGGTTGAACATGGAGCAGTCAGGTAACTAAGAATGGTTGTACATGAAGCAGTCAGGTAACTAAGAATGGTTGTACATGGAGCAGTCACGTAACTAAGAATGGTTGAACATGGAGCAGTCAGGTAACTAAGAATGGTTGTACATGAAGCAGTCAGGTAACTAAGAATGGTTGTACATGGATAGACTTGAGGCTGATCAAGGAACAAGCTGGATTCAGACCTGGGAGATCTTGCAGTAGTCAAATCTTCAACTTGACAACTAATAGAGGATGGTTTCAAACGCAACCAGGTGACTGGAGTGGCATATATAGACCTAAGCGCTGCCTACGACACAGTAAATCATCGTAGGTTGCAGGCAAAGGTATACAACATGACGAAAGACTGGCGTCTGTCTAACATAATCAAATGCTTACTTCAAAACAGGCAATTCTATGTAACCTTGGGGAATAAAGAGAGCAGATGGCGAAATCAAACCAAGAAAGTGTTCTTGCTCCCATGCTATACAACATCTATACCAATGACCAACCTATGGATATAAACACAAGGAAATTTATATACGCCGATGATACAGCAGTCGCTGCTCAGGCTAATGGCTTCGGGGAGGTAGAAGGTAAACTAACACGCTCTCTGAATGACCTCGCAGAGTATTATCGGGAAAACCACCTAAAACCCAACCCTAGCAAAACTCAGATATGCGCCTATCATCTCAAGAACAGAGAGGCACACAGAGAACTACGGATTAGATGGCAAGGACAGGATCTTGAACACTGCCCGGCTCTCAAATACCTGGTTGTAAGGTTGGATCGCACATTATCATATATGACACACTGTCAGGAGACAAAGCGTAAGGGACATGCGAGAAACAACATTATCCGAAAATTGACTGGCACAACATGGGGTGCTCAGCCATCAGTCTTACGTACATCAGCGATTGCCTTGTGCCTTTCCGCAGCGGAATATGCAGCCCCAGACTGGAAAAACTCCGCCCATCCAAAACAAGTTGTTACAGCAGTGAACGAGATGGGCAGGGTAGTGTCGGGGTGCCTTAAACCCACCCCCACAAACAAAATATATCCCTTAATTGGCATTGCACCACCTGATATAAGAAGAGGTGTAGCTGCGGAAATCGAACGAGGGAAACAGGAAAGCGACCCTAGACACTCAATGTTTGGCTATCAGGAACAAGCCACAAGACTTAAATCAAGACACAGTTTCTTAAAATCGACAAAGACCATCCAGACAAGCTCGGAAGGTCGACGCATCGAGAGGTGGCGTGAAAGAATGCGAGATCCATGGATAGAGCTCAAGGAAGCTGCGCCTGGACACCACCTGCCCTATGCTGTGTGGAAGGCAATGAACAGGCTTTGAACTCATGTGTCAAGATGCAGAGTGAACTTGAAGAAATGGGGATACTCAGATGTCGACACATTTGAATGTGGCGCAGTTCAGGACCAAGATCATCTGATGTCCTGCCCCAACCTCCCTGAAACCTGTGACATGAACGACATGATGGAGGCGAACGACAAGGCAGTTCAAGTTGCTGAGTACTGGACGGATGCCGTGTGATATGGTGTTTGGACACGGAAAGTAAAGTAAGTAATTTCAACCCAGATACAAAATAAGCTTGGCCTTACTGGATTTGAATATTATGCCTCCAGATTAGGAGACTGATATCCTACCATCTCGGCCACCTGTTCTGTTATAATTATATGCTTTACAGTAATGTTATGTCGTAATCTGTATGTTGAACAGTATGGGATTTCATGTATGAGCACTTCCTGTGAATGTAATGTTTTACAGGAGACAGGTTTTCAAGACCAGTCTGAGAATCAACAGAAGGTGGCGGCTTATAAATCACAAGAGCAAACCCTGAAAAAACAGGTCAGTGAGTTAAGTATGAAATGAATTGCAGCATCAGTTAAAACCAGTGATTGTTGAAAAAGGAAGAAAAAAATATGTTTTTTATCCATTACTTATGAGTTTCAGCTCCATGTACAACCATTCTTTGTTACCTGGCAGCTCCATATACAACCATTCATAGTTACCTGACAGCCCCATTTACAACCATTCATAGTTACCTGACAGCCCCATTTACAACCATTCATAGTTACCTGACAGCCCCATTTACAACCATTCATAGTTACCTGACAGCCCCATTTACAACCATTCATAGTTACCTGACAGCCCCATTTACAGCCATTCATAGTTACCTGACAGCCCCATTTACAGCCATTCATAGTTACCTGACAGCCCCATATACAACCATTCATAGTTACCTGACAGCCCCATTTACAACCATTCATAGTTACCTGACAGCCCCATTTACAGCCATTCATAGTTACCTGACAGCCCCATTTACAGCCATTCATAGTTACCTGACAGCCCCATATACAACCATTCATAGTTACCTGACAGCCCCATTTACAACCATTCATAGTTACCTGACAGCCCCATTTACAACCATTCATAGTTACCTGACAGCCCCATTTACAACCATTCATAGTTACCTGACAGCCCCATTTACAACCATTCATAGTTACCTGACAGCCCCATATACAACCATTCATAGTTACCTGACAGCCCCATTTACAACCATTCATAGTTACCTGACAGCCCCATTTACAACCATTCATAGTTACCTGACAGCCCCATTTACAACCATTCATAGTTACCTGACAGCCCCATATACAACCATTCATAGTTACCTGACAGCCCCATCTACAACCATTCATACTTACCTGACAGCCCCATTTACAACCATTCATAGTTACCTGACAGCCCCATTTACAACCATTCATAGTTACCGGACAGCCCCATTTACAACCATTCATAGTTACCTGACAGCCCCATTTACAACCATTCATAGTTACCTGACAGCCCCATATACAACCATTCATAGTTACATGTTAATTTGAAGAAAACATAGATAATGGCTCAGTGACAACACCAGGAAAAAAAAACGACAAATATATTATGGCCACAAAACTCTTGTCATGAACATAGAGTAAATGAAAAAACTAACAAATCACAAAAAAAAACAAGACGATGTTAAACGAGCAGTTTAAAGTCGCCACCACACCTGGATGTGCCAGGAAAGTATGATATGCGGTGTGCCAGTTATGAAATAAAGTAGACCAAACAAGAATTGATCAATATAATTTCACATGTTGACAAAAACAGATGAAAACATGAATAAATCACAGAAAACAAAGCAGAAAAAAGAACAAAAACAAACATCAAGTAACACACATACAAAGATATAGAAGAAAAAACTTTTAATGGTGTATAATCCAGAAAGAAGTTGGAAATTAACGAGTAAAGAGTAAGAGGGAAATATATACAAAGAAAGAGAGATGGAAGGGAAATAAGAGAATAAAAGTGGAATGAGAATGGAAACCAACACAAAAGTAGGCAATGTATTCAAACCATGAGGTTTAACTCATAAGGAAGATCAATCGATTCTCAAGCTCAAACCAGTGTCGGCCATCGGAGTGGCAGTAGGCAATGTATTCAAACCATGAGGTTTAACTCATAAGGAAGATCAATCGATTCTCAAGCTCAAACCAGTGTCGGCCATCGGAGTGGCAGTAGGCAATGTATTCAAACCATGAGGTTTAACTCATAAGGAAGATCAATCGATTCTCAAGCTCAAACCAGTGTCGGCCATCGGAGTGGCAGGAGGCAATGTCAGTGACTCTGACGTATACCTTGCCCTAGTGTCCTGGACTGCTGAAGTGGCTGACGATAGGAGAGCCGGAGTTACTGGAAATGTAATTGAGGTAATGTTGATGGAAGCAGGCCTGGAGTTTAAGGCCAGTCTCCTCAATGTATTTCATATTGCAGCAGTTGCAAATGATAGTGTAGATTAGGTTATGAGACTTATAGGTGAACAAATCACTCTTTTATAATAAACAAATTGACATTGGAAGGACAGGGAACATGTCTGGGAAACACAGGAACATGTTACACAACTACATTTGCTTTTTCAAGGCAAAATTCTGTTTGTTGGTTAAGTAAGTTTTGAGTTGGCTTTTTGCCAACAGGTTTCTATCACATATGTAGGCCATCCAGAGGAGGATCAAAAAATGCCACTTACGTAGAAGGATCCCCATGAAGGATAGGAAGTGGGTGGACAGAAGAGGTGTGAGGATGAAAAGTAAGAACCAGTTTAATATGGTCAGATGAGGGATGGTGGAAAGGGATGAAGATGTGGGTATGAGAAATAGTGATGACACACTGAAGGGCAGAGGTAAGAATAGCTTCAGAATAGAGACGCTTATGGAAGAAGTCTAGCATCTCGTGGGTCTCTTGGAGAAAATCATTGTCTTCCTGCTATAGGCAATATGAAGTTTTTAAGTGCAACCATTTTTAGTTAGTAGGGAGAACAGACAAAGAGTTGAGTAATTTCTCCAAGTATTTTGGCTTGGCTTGGCTTCGTTCTTTCTCAATCTCCCACTACCAAACCCTGAAAGGGCTTAAGTAGCAGAATGTCGTCCAGAGAACAGAATGCATTGTGATGTAGTTTACAGCTCGACTGCGATATTTGCACCGCTTGGTCCAACACATCCGACTTCAGCAAGCATTTTTCGAGTACCGGGTTAGCATTCCCTCTTCGATCCCTTCTCCTTAGCGAGTCTGCCCTGCTGCAGCCTGTTATCCAGGATCACCGCGTGAAGGTGTAGAAGAGTCTTGGCAGCTCTGCTTCGCGCTGGTCCTGACGCTAGCAGTCAGCTATGGATCGCTGACCACTGCAGCTCATGCACTGCGCCACATCTTGATCCCCTAAGTATTTTGACTCTGTGAGGAAATAAGTCACAGCATTACCCTCTCCAACTCATTTGAGGGATAAGATAGCCACATCTAGGATTTCTGCATTTTCTGAATCAAGGATGGAGAGTTAGAGATGATTATGACTCTCACAAAAGAGGTCCCAAATAGTCAGATCATAGACCAAGTCCTTGCTTCGATCTCCATTCTGATACTGGACGTTATCCAGCATGCACCACTCTTCTCATTAATGATGCTACCTTTCACTCTAGCAGAGAAGCCCCAATCGGCTTTCTTACCACGTAGCACAGATCAATCAGTATATATCACAGCATCAGAGTCCTGGACATTTTTACTTATTAGTTGTTTAACTGACATGCAGGCGTCTGGGGCAACGAAAGATCTGATGCAGTGGTAGGACGAGCTGTGGTGAACGACGTGGTGATGACAAGAGACAGGGTTGAGTTGATAAAGGCAGTTGTGGACACTCAACATAATGATGAAGAGACAGGTCGTGCAAATGCATATGTGCAGAGGATGATAGATTTGGGAGTCACTAGGGAAGAGGAGAGAAAGTGTGTCCTGTCTGGAAAAATCAGATGAACACGAAATCAACACCTGACAGGGACTCTGAGTATATATATGCTTGGCTGGCTGCTTGAACAGAGAATGAAGCACTTGTAGGAATGTTCCCTGTGTGACGATGTTGGTTCTTAGAATCAAGAATCAAGTTATTTAACTTTGAGATTTGCTTTCTTAAAAATAGTAGTAGTAGTAGAAGGTGGTTTGAGATGGTATTGTTTATTTCAGATTGCTGCTGATGCTGATAACCCAATAATCCATAATACAAGGGTGAAAGAGATCATAGATTCAAGACCCGAAAGTGATATCACAGGTATGGAGATAAAAGCAGTCTGTTTATAACATTGTGTAATATAGTGAGATGGTAGTCAAACTGTGGAGCGTGTAGCCTAGTTGACAGTGAGCTTGCTTGCTAAAACTGGGATTACAACCGCACCAGGTTCGAAATCACGGTGGACAGAAAAAATATGTACGTGAGTTCGTTCATGGTACCACCACTCCTCCAGTCAACCAAGCTGTAAATTGGTACTTGACATATGGGTTGGGGAAGGTATAAACAACAAGAATGGGAACTGGCCACCCCACCTCCCATAGGCTGCAGCTTAGTTCATGAAGAGTTATCTTCATCCTCGATGGCAATTGTTGCCATGGGACCCTCCTCTACCTTTAGTCAAACTAAATAAAAATGGTGACAGAAAAACACAAACAAAAACTTCCAAGATGGTATCATGAAGGTTGAAATCACATTTCTGCTTTCCGGAACATTTAGAAATGTTTTTCAAAAAGTGTTATTCTCCTGTGAAAGTTGAAGTCAGTACTGCTTTCAGGAACATTTAGAAATGTTTTTTAAAAAGTGTTATTCTCCTGTGAAAGTTGAAGTCATTTCTGCTTTCAGAATATTTAGAAATGTTTTTCAAAAAGTGTTATTCTCCTGTGAAAGTTGAAGTCATTTCTGCTTTCAGAATATTTAGAAATGTTTTTCAAAAAGTGTCATTCTCCTGTGAAAGTTGAAGTCATTTCTGCTTTCAGGAACATTTAGAAATGTTTTTTAAAAAGTGTAATTCTCCTGTGAAAGTTGAAGTCATTTCTGCTTTCAGAATATTTAGAAATGTTTTTCAAAAAGTGTCATTATCCTGTGAAAGTTGAAGTCATTTCTGCTTTCAGGAACATTTAGAAATGTTTTTAAAAAAGTTTTATTCTCCTGTGAAAGTTGAAGTCATTACTGCTTTCAGGAGGATTTAGAAATGTTTTTTAAAAAGTGTTATTCTCCTGTGAAAGTTGAAGTCATTACTGCTTTCAGGAACATTTGTTAAAGACTTTTTCAAAAGTGTTATTCTCCTCATATTTTAAGAATGGGATATTGATATTTGCTCTTATTATTTCTTATTTTTGTTGTTTTTTGGTTACGGATCAGCACTCTCACACTTTGACCCAGTGTCATATAATAGTATCTGTGTGTTTTTTAATTGTTGTTTAGTGCCATACAAAGCATTTTTGTAATATCTTTGAGTGCAGAGTACTCAAAGAGGTGATGACCAACGGTTTTGTATGGGTATGTACATAGCTGGCACACTGGAGTGCTTTATTTTATCCTGCTTTTGGTTAACCAGTTGTTGATAAGAAATGCTTTCAGCCAAGATGTCTGAGTTACTGTTCTAATGTAAGCCTGCATGCTAACCTTCAGTTTTTGTTAACACATTTCTGTAAAAGAGATATTTTGTGAGTTTGTATGCGTGCGTGCGTGCGTGTGCGTTGCCTTATATTTCTCTATTCCCCAAGGCGGTGTGTGTTACACTGTGGTTTTTATTTTGCGCCTGGTGACCCAGTGCATCCGACTTCAGCATGCATTTTATGTAAGGGTCTATTTCCTCCTGCATTTTCTAAGGTTTTGCTTCCTCGGGGTAACGGCCGGTTCTGTGATGGGGATTGAACCTACCACCTTCTGATTGTGAGCCGTGTCACTTAACCACTAGCCCACACTGTCCCCATACATGAGATATGAAAATAGGTCATATGCCGTGCAATTAGGAAATCAAATTTAAAGAAAAACCCTTAGTCCATTAGTGTCGTAGGGGTGCCATGGTTGTTGTTGTTGTTTCAAATGCCCACAATGAGTAGGTTACTCTTAAGTTCACCTTGAAAAGGGTGTAAAGTGACGGGTTGCAGTAGCTTTCCTCACATCCCTAGTGTACTAATGAAGGTGGACTGGGATCCTCCAGGCGGTTGTGCTATGCTTGACCTCATATGCGTGTCGCTCACTACTACAAAGATCATGTTGAACCTCACCTTGTTAGCCAGACTGTTGTCCTCGACAACAGCCTGTTTCCAGGATGATTAACGAGGAGGTCAGGTGAGGGTCTTGGCCAGTATATTTCTCCTGACCCTGGCTAACAATCTCTGATCAAGTGTGTTTTTGCCTGACCAGATGTTAGCCTCATCGTCCGGGGGTGCCATGGTGGAAACTATCTATCTATATTCTGTCCACTTATATCGTTAGACGTCGTGGGAAGGTGTGACCTCCTTTGTTTCATAATTTTTTGGCAGGTGAAATTTCCACTGGTGACTTGCCAGTTAATTCCAGCATCTGTTAGCCCCTGGAATATACGATCGTCTATTTTTGAGACTGGTGGAGGTGGAAGCGTAAATTAGAGCAAGGTAGACCCGCAGCCTGTCAGGTGCCAACTAACCTGCTCTGCTAACCACATAACCAAGACCTGATGTTATAGCCACACAGTCCCCTCTTTGCAACATAATCTCTGTGGGGCGAATTTCCCTAGAATAATTTGAGTAGATTTTTTAATTTGAATTCTGCCTGAGCCGTTAGGCCTACTCTTTTTGATTTCCAACTGCTAAAGTATTTTTAACATGCTATATAACCAAAGTTCTCACTGCACACATGTCTGATCTACTCAGAGATCGGGGGAAATATTTACCAGATGATCCACTCTACGTGCGATCCACATGAGTGTCTGATTTCACTACTCAGAGATCAGGGGAAATATTTACAGGATGATTCATGTGAAAAAATCCCGGTCTCCATCGTGTTTGAACTCACGACCTCCAGCATCCGAGTCAAACATCTTACTTCGAGACCGCTGGGTCCCCCCAAAGTCTTCCACAGTTCTCTGTCATCAGCCACACAAATGAGTAGGAAAAAAATTATGTCTTAACCATTCTTTTATGTTATCAATCTAGGACTTTCTTTGTCCTCCTCGCTTCCTTCCACTTGCCACTGTTCCCTGCAATATTATTTTTTAAATGTGGTCTTGTCTCATGAAACGCCGCACAGACCATATCTTCTTCTTCTTCTTCATCGTACGCAGTCAGACATCAACCTACAGACCATATAAGTTCTCAATGTTTCACTACTGAGAGAAGTGGTTGCTGTTGACCTGCCAGGAAATTTATTTGATGTCTTACATAATCGTTGCAGTGTGGTGTTATTCTAAGTTTGGGAAATCTTTCTCCATTGATTTGGTTGTTATATGCAGGAACTGCAACTTTGTGTTGATGATTGATTTTTACATTTTAAATTTTTTTGTATGTTTTGTTCCTCTGATTCTATTTCTGGTTGACCTTGTGATATTCTGCTTCCCAGGTCTACAAAAACAGATGCTTGCCTTAAGGAATGAGAATGAAGAGCTGAAGCTAGCCGTGGTAAATTAGAAGAAATATATATGTTTGTGTTGTATTGTTTGTCAATTCTTTTTGTATGTTCACTAGTTGTTGACTTCCTGCTGCGTCCATGGAAACATGATGTTTTTTTCCATTGAATGAATTAGTTAGTTCGATGTGTGGTGTTTTTCTCTCCAACTATCCTGGCAAAGCCATCGACTACTTTGGTTACCCTGTGTGGTATTTCCACGGTTCACTGCGCACAGGTGAACATGATGAGAGTGGCGCCTTTGACCCTGTTTGTTGGCAGGGCCAACATCAAATCATAACGTAGGCCAACAATGAACTTACGCATCGATCAATAATCTTTGGTGGGTGATAATTGAAACTGCAACATGGGACTTGGACAACTGTCTTGTTCTACCAAGAATCGTCTTGGGTAAACTTCAGGTAAACCCATAGATGCTCATGCTCCTACAGAAATGAAACAGTGTTAATGCTGATAGTTCACAGTAATTGTACACACCCCTTTCTTTCAGGTATGTCTCAGACGATTGATTAAATAATTTCTTGTTTACAGATGCCCTGTCCGTAGTTACAGCACTAAAAAGCCAGAAAAATACAGAACTTAATGACTTAAGAGCAGTACTCTGTCAACTATGCCAGCAGTCCATGCGCAAAAGAGTAGTGGTACGGTGGGTTCCATTGGGAAACAGAGCATACTGGCTACACAAAAAATGATGCTTATTACCAGTTGAACAGAAGAGAGCAGCTGGTGGTCTTCAGACTCTGCACAGGCCACAACAGACTGAAGCACCATCTATTCAATAAACTGAAGATAGGTGTAACTGACGAATGCACCTGTGGTACAGGCAAAATTACCCCTGAACATCTGCCGCAAAATTGCCCGACATATGAGGACCAGAGAAAGCACATGTGGCCATGATCAGTGCCAACACTAGACAAGCTCTATGGCAGTGTCGACAGCCTCAGGATGACCGCTGCTTTCTTTGAACAAATTCAAGTTGACGCCTGACAGCGTACGAAGAAGAAGAAGATTAAATAATTTTGCATTCTGCAAAAGAAGTAGAGGCAGACCAAAACACACATGAAGAAGAGAGCTTGAGACAAACATTAAGGAAAGCTGAATAGCTGAAATGAATGGCCCAGGACATTTTAAATTGTGTGTGGCAGAGTCCAGGATTTGCTGAGTAGATAGCGATCTAGAATGTTACAACATCCTTCCACATCATTCACAACCACACACAGCAAATAACGTAGCAAATGGCATATAGCAGATTTATTACATGAATATCAACAAAACCAACAAACAGAACAGCAAAAATGATATTATTACAAATGAATATACACAATATTATTAAAGTGAGCGAAATACATCTTAACTAAGTAATCATATATTATATATATATATTAATATAAATATTAACTGCAGCAGAAGTTTTAAGCATTAGCTTTTGTTAACCCTTCCATTCTCATTCAACCCAGTTCTAGCCGCTACTCTCCCCTCCACTTATCTGGACACTCAACACACTCTCACAAAACTCATCTTCATGATCGAATTCTATACTCTGTCGTTCTGTGCATTCACCCACACTCAGATCCATTCAAGCAGGTGATCTATACATCTGCATTCAGATCCCTTTGGGCAGGTGATCTTTACATTACACATTCAATTTGTTCAACGTATACTCACATGTGGTCACACACTCAGTCGATCTGCGTATACACATACTCCGGAACATACAATGTTCCCACGGTGTCCTGCACACACTACACACACATTCAGATCTCTTTTAGTCACAGGGTGTCAATATACACCTTATAGAGTGACTGGCGAAGACTCAAAGCCGTATGCTAGTTCAGTCACCCTGTAACTCATTCCCTCTCACACACTCATAAACAGCCTGCCAGCTAGTAGCAGCCTATCAATCGCTCTTCTAGTAAGTTGGTGAGCTAAACTCTCATTCCTTTCTAGTTAGTTTCCTAGCTAAAATCTCAGTCCCTCTCTCTCCATGACCAGTCTGCTTGAGTTAATCCTTGCCTAGTATTATGTAGTCTCAAGCAGCTTCAGGGCTGTCCATTGGTCTTCTGTGGGTTGTCCGACTCAAGTCATCGCCCTAGTTTGGATCTACCTCCAATTAGTTGTAATTGGAACGAATCACTCAGAGTTCCTGTCACTCTAAAATGTCGCAGCAAGACCTAATGACCTCTGTCTGTCACAAACTCCCCACTACCCAAATTGGAATGCCAGAGGGCTCAGCTCCTAACCCCTACCTGTACCAGACACATTCTTCCCCTCAAACCCCCCTATTTTTCTTTGTCGACCTAGTGTCAAGATGGTGTGTGACCTTGGCACACATTCAGGTACCTTTGTTCCCAGAGTCGTCAGCCCCATCACCCCTGCCCTTAATGCCCATGCTCCGGCTGGAACTGTTACATGTGCAATGTCTGTATGAATCACCAAATAGTATATTATTAGGAGTACTTTACAATAGGCTTTCTTAAATAAAAAGGCTGAGATTGTAAAGTGAGGTATAATGTACTATAGCAGGCACTGCTGTCGGGGATAAAGTGTTAGAAAATTCATTGTATGAGGTGGTATCAGTAAAAATTTGCTTCACATGATACGAGTTCTAACCCCATAGACAATCCTATTAAGTAATCTTTTACAGCATATTTAGATGTCAGTTCACTTGCAAATCCTCTGGCAGCTGGAGTCAAACGGACAGGATAAACCCCAAGTAGATGACCAAAAATAGAATTTTATTGAGAGTGACAGTTACATCATTTTGTTAATATATGATGAAAGGGGAAAATGGAAAGTGAAGACCCTGCTTAGATGCTTTAACAAATATTTTTAAAGATGTAGATCAACATAAGCTGCCACAGGAAAAAGACAGGCTCATATGTTAAGCTACATCTTTAAAAATATTTCTTAAAGCATCCTGTGACAGCATATGGCTGCGAATCATGGACGATTACCAAAACTTCTAGGCAAAGAATCAAATCCTTTGAATCAAAATGTTACAGAAAGATCCTCAGAATACCCTGGACAGGAAAATAGACAAATATAGAAATTCGGCATGAGTTGAACATAGAGGAGAACCAGTTTATCAATTCCATTTTGGCCAGAAAATTAAAATACTTGGTCACATCATCACTTATGTACATCATCATCTAGAAATTTGTACAGAAGCATCAAGGCAATGAGAGTGAGAGAGGAAAAATTAAATACATCGATAATATCAACGATAAGACCAAAGAACCACTCACCAACAGTCAAGACATAAGAAACAGATGGAGAGAATACTTTAGCGAGTTGCTAAACCCAGAACAGTATGAACCAGCACAGTACCAAGTGGAGAATGAAACAGAGCACAGCTTATAAATATTGAAATCAGAAGTGGAAGCGGCCTTGCGAGACAGCAAGAAAAATAAGGCAGCAGGCATAGATGGTTTCACAACAGAAGTGCTACTAGCCTGCAGGATAACTGCAGTTGACTGACTGACCAGAATATTTAATGTGGCCTGGACGTCGAGAAAGGTACCGACAGACTGGCTGACGAGAATATTTAATGTGGCCTGGACGTTGAGAAAGGTACAGACAGACTTGCAACGGGCAATCATCGTTCCTATTCGGAAAAATAAAGGTTATATGCGAGAGTGCGAAACGTATAGGGGAATCTCTCTTCTAAGCCACATAGGCAAGCTATATGCAAAGATACTAGAAAGAAGAACAAGACCGTTACTTGAACTCTAACTAGGAAATAATCAGTTTGGGTTCAGGAGAGGAAAGAGCTGCACAGACGTAATATTTACATTGAGACAAATATGCAAACAGTCAATAGAATACGATGGAAACAACATCCTTTTATTCATAGATCAAGAAAAGGCATTCGATAGAGTCAACAGAAATAAACTATTGGAGATCCTGGCAGAATATGTCCTCTCCTAAGTAACATCAAAACCCTATATCAGAACAGCCAAAGTGCAGTAAGAACAACAAGTATGTCGGAGTGGTTCCCCATTTCATCAGGTGTCAGCCAGGGTTGTGTTCTCTAACTACTCCTCTTTGTCACTTATATGAATAAAATCACCCAGGAGGTAAATACAGAACAAGAAAGTACCAACGAATTGCTCTTTGCAGATGACAAATGTCTGATTCATTCCAATAAACGAAACCTACTGAGTCAAATTGACTCACTCTACTTGAACTGTCAAAACTACGGTATGAATATCAATACATCAAAAACAGAGGCAATGAATATAGGTAGAAAACACACCACACTTGATATTTATGTGAATGAAACAAAAATAAAGCAGGTACAAGAATTTTGGTATTTGGGAGCTGTTTTTACTGAGGATGACAGACTCGACAAAGAGATAAGAGACGAGAGTGCACAGGGCTAACGCTGTGACGTACCAGCTGTCTCCACTACTAAGACACCCCAAGATTTCCCTCCAAGCAAAAAAGCAGATGATAAATAATATCTTCATACCAACCCTGTGCTACCAGTGCCAGACATGGACATTGAATAGAACCCAGGAACGAAAGACAGCCATCTGCGAAATGCGGTGTCTACGAAATGTTACTAACAACACCAGAAGAGACAGAATCACAAATACGAGTATTCAGGAGAAGGAACAATTCCCTGCCTTCAGTACAGAGCAACAGAGAATGAATTGGTTTGGCCACATTGTAAGAATGCAACCAGACCATATTTTTCATGCAACCTTCTACAGGAGAACAGGAAGAAGGGCTAGAGGTCCAAGGAAAAGGTGGAGAGACAGCATAAAAAACACCTGCCGTAAAATAGGGGAAAATGATACTCAAGCCATGAGAGAGACGAAAGATAAATACATACCACGACACTGGGCTACAACCCGGTAGAAAGTGAGATGACAAAAGAAGCAAGAAAGAAGGCCACATCAAAAGACACAATGGTCTTGAGAGAAGAGTTATGGAAGGTATGGTGCCAGGCAAAAGAGGCAGGGGTAGACAAAGAAGACGATGGCACCAAGATATCCAGAAATGTCTGGGTATGACTGTAGGGGGGGGGGGGGGCTGGAGTTTTTTCAAGGGAAAGAGTTTCTTTCAGACAGACTGATAGGAGTGACGTTCTATAAAGGACATGCTACATGATGATGTAGCTTAACATTTTTATCTCCCATCTTTTTTAAAACCAGAAAACATCTAGTAGCAGTTTGGAGAGTTCATTTGATGTTCATAGTCATCTGCAAGTGAAAACTTTCTTGTTGGAGAGAGAGCATCTTGAGAAACAAATCTCTCAGGTTGGGAGTCGCTTGTTTAATATTTTGTGTTGGTGTCTATGTTTTGTGTGTGTGTGATAAGAGCAATGAAAGAATTAACCCATTGAACTCAGGAGTGTATTCCAATTCTTAGAACATAAGAAAATTGCAGATATGGCCAAATCTCTAATCCTTAAAGCTCACAAGTTGAGGTTCATAGACTTTATTAATAAATGTATTCTGATAATAGGTGTCAAGCCATTGTCTGAACAGATTATTACTATTAATAATTTTGTTGGTGGCACACGCCTGCTGCCTTGTGGGCTATTGTTCAACGGAAAGGCTACATGAGTAAAGGATGAGGACCAATCTGCATCTTGTGCTATCTCAGTCGTCTCAACAATATTAGAAAGATAGATAAGGGAAGGGACCTAGGGTTTATAATAGATCATACAGGAAAGGTGAGTGAGCAAGTTAAGGTAGCAGTGAGAAAGGCAAATGCAATGTTAGGTATGATAAAAAGAAATATTAAACATAGGAGCAAGGAAGTGATAGTTGAACTGTATAAAGCATTAGTTAGACCTAGATTGGAGTACTGTGTACAGGTGTGGAGTCCTTATCATAGAGGGGATATAAACATGCTGGAAAGAAAACAAAAAAGAGCGACAAAGCTGATAGTGGGATTCCAGAATTACAGTTAGAAAAGACTCAGAAAAACCAGCCTACAGTGTCTAGAAGAGAGAAAAATTCGTAGTGACAATACAGGTTTATAAGATGTTCAGAAGAATGGATAAATTAGAATATAACAAGTTTTTTAAAATACAGCCACCCACAATAACAAGAGGGCATAGCTACAAGCTGACTAAAGAAAGGTCCAGATTAGATATTAGGAAATATTTATTTAGTCAGAGAGTGGTGACTGCTTGGAATGCATTGCCAGGGGAGGTAGTGGAGGCAGGGACAGTTAATGCATTTAAAAATAAATTGGATGCGCAAAGCTTTTAGAGCAAGGTGATGTAAATGTAACTGGTTGTATACAGACTCTGCAGGGTCTTCTAAACCAGTATAAAGACGTTAAGTTAAGTTAAGTTAACTATGTCTTGCCACTGGACCATGATAGCTCAGGATGAGAGTGCGAGCTTAACAACACAAGTCTTCCACACTTAACTCTATTTGAGCGCAGGTCACACCATTGGACCTATATCTGATGATATTATCATCCTCACTTGTAATGGGCATTTATGATTATAGGCAGTCAAGATGTGTGTTCAATCCTAAAATTTGACTGGGAAGATAAAAATAATGCAACTGATGTTGATACTTGAGAGTCATGACATAAATAGGAGCCAGCTTATCTGAGGAGTGTCAATTGGCTGATAGGCTGAAATACTTGATTCTCTTCTTTATTCTTTGTCGACGTTCATCTTGAAAATGATATTCTGGCGTTGTGTCATAGTTTTTGAAGGTTGAGCAACTTCTGATGATCAGGTTTTCTTTTGCTGTGTTGTTGTTCTGTATGTAGTTTCTTATCATTGTGTGTTTCTTCTATTTTGAGAATATATTTTTTTGTATGTGAGATTTATCCTGCTTTTTTCTAAGCCTCGCTCCATTTTGTTTTGGTTATATTCAACATGTTGTTGCATTAGGACCTGTTTGCCCTTGTTCATGTGGTGGTCCTGTGGTCTTGGTGTCTTTGCTCTTATATGGTGGTTTTGTAGGTCCTGGTTTTGTGTCTTGGCTCTTATATGGTGGTCCTGTGGCCTTGTAAATCCTGGTCTTGTGTCTTGGCTGTTAAATTGTGATCCAGTAGTCTTGTAGGTACTGGTCTCATTGTGCCTTGGCTCTTTTATGATGGTCCTGTGGTCTAGTTGGTCCTGGTCTTATAGTGTCTGTACTCTTATATGTTGGCCTTCTGGTCTTGTAGATCCAAGAAAGTGTCCCTGAAAAGCTTCAACATTGATGTATGTCATCTCCTGGAAGATGCTTGCACATAGCTGTTCCACGTGACGTACTAGCATCGCATAGTACTCATATTGCAGAGTGAAACTCCATCGGCATGTCTAAGAAAAAGCGAGTTGTCCGAAAGAACAGAATTCATGATGACTCCACAGCTGACGCCTTACATTTATGGACAGGGTGCGGCAGTCTACCACGCGAGGATCGTTCTTTACAGAGTCTGAAAGTGTCGTCGTCCTCGCTTGCGATTGGCAACTATTAGATCCTGGTCTCATTATGTCTTTACTCTTATTTAGGACTGATAAAGCCTGCACAGTAGGGACATTAGGGACATATTGATAGGGTGACATTTGGAAATGGATCGATGACCCTCTTGGATGATAACACAGCAGTAGATGAACATAGAGTCCGCAGCTTGGAAAATTGTGAATTCTTCTACTTCTTCATCGTTCATCAGATCAAGGTCCCAGTTTCTCTTACAAAGGCCACCATTGCCTGTAAGGCTGTTTTATCTCTGTACTGTTTCTGTCCATCATCTTTCTTTCATCTATTTTGTGAGGCCAGTATTGTTCGCTCTCTACCTATATAAGCGTGCAGCTTTGTAGGATGTGTTTTGTAATAATACATGAGTTCTGCATTCAGATACACCTATGTGGGCGGAGTAGAAACATGCACAACTTGCAAGCTACGGGAACCATTTCCTTCACCAATTAATGACAGAAACTGAACATTTATGGGTCTTCCCAGAGTACAGTGACATCAATTCTGAACAGAGCAGGTTTATACTGATACCACAAGAGGGGTGTGGGACCAAGGGGTTGTGGGTTTGGCTTACAAACCCAAAGAACTAGGTTCAAATTATATCTGTTTCCTGGAATGTCATTGGTTTTTGTATGGCGTGACTGCTTTTCCCGGCTGACCCATCTGAAAATGGGTGCCTGACAAAGTCAAGGGATTCCGTGGCGAAATGGTTAAGCCGTCGGCCTCGTGATCAGGTGGTGTGGGTTCAACTCCGGACTCTGCTGTCTTTTTCACGGGTGCTTGATGCGGAGTCTCCTGCATCTCGTAGTCGCCCCCTAGTCGTCTTGTCCTGACTTGCCACTGGGGTCAGGCGGCACGAGATGAGATGGTGAGGATAAAAAGTAGCGCAGTTAATCCTTACTAAAAATAGCTCTAGCAAAATTAATTATGCCATCATCGTCTACGATGGACGGCGGCCTTTGCCTTTATATATATATATAAATAATACATTTTTTTGTTTATCACCCCAAGTCATATCACCCAATGTGGGGACGGCGTGGCCTAGTGGTTAAGTGGCACGGCTCACAAACCGAAGGTGCTGGATTCGATCCCCATCACAGCACCGGCCGTTACCCCGGGGAAGCAAACCCTTAGAAAATGCAGGAGGAATCAGACCCTTACATAAAATGCATGCTGAAGTCAGATGCACTGGGCCAACAGGCGCAAAATAAAAACCACAGTGCAACGCCTTGGGGATTAGATAAATAAGGCGAACTAAAAAAAAATATCACCCTATAGTTAGTCAAAACTGAAAGGGGCTACTAACTAACAGATATATATATATATATATATATATATATATATATATATATATATATATATATATATATATATATATATATATATATATATATATATATATATATATATATATATATATATATATATATATGTTATTTTCACCATCCACAGCTAAAGGAAGAGCTGGAGAAACAGCAGATTAAGAAAGGAGGTGACCATGAAGAACTCGTATACCAAAACAAACTATTGACCATAGAGACTGAGTCACTGAGACAAACTTTAGCATCTCTCCAAGAAGAACTGGATGTCTCTAAGAACAAAGAACCAACAGATGCTCAGAGGCTGGATGCTATTCTTGCAGCTAGTAGAAATTTTGAGGTTGGTCACATGACACTTTATTTTCTCTTCTTCGTCTTCCTCTTAGTCTTAGCCGGCCTATACTTCTACAGGGCTGGATACCCTTGTGCAGGTCCTAGCTCTGGTGTGAACTGGATGTATCAGGAAGAAGGATTTCCTGCTTAGTGGGCTAGGCTCAAGCAGCTTATTACTCTGCTGCATTGGGACAAGTGCCATGAAGGGTGGTTAACCAATATGTGAGTCCTAACTTAACCTTTATCATACCAGATTCAAAAATTATGTTATTGTATCTACATAAACAAACTAAATAGATCTACCTTTGAAAAATCTGTTGCAGAAATAATGGGTGAATCCTCAAATACAAGTGAAAAGAAGAAATCCTTTCCAAACACCTAAAACAAATTTCAAAATGGCTAATGTTTACATCAAATCATACATGACAGAAGTTGGAACTCTCTACAATCAAAAGAGCAGTGTATTCAGCCGTTTGCATGGCACTAACCTCGTAGTTTATATACAATAAAGTGATGACCCTAGAGCTGTCGGTTTTCGACTGAGGTAAGGAATGAACGCATCGCAATTTCACGGCTGCGGTACGATAACGGTTAATAGACTCAAACACTAGACCAAAGTAGAACCGCAGCCTGTTAGGTGCCATCTTAGCTGCTCTTAACAAATCTTAACACCATGGCCAGTGTTTTGCTATGCGACACAGTTAGTCGCCTCTTACAACATTCTCTCTGTGGGGCAGTGGTGCTATTCTTGTCCTTGTCATACACAAAAAACCCTTGAAAAATTAATCATAATGAGGACCTATTATTAACATTTCACTTCATTGAGGCATAAAACATACAAAACTGAATGCTTAGAAGAAGAAGATTCACAATTTTATTCTTGTACAATAAAAAATGATGGAATACAGCAACAGCAATCTGGTACCCCGCTGAAAAGGCCTCCAATGCGTTGGTCAAACACACTTGCTGTCCGCAACATCATCTGAGATGCCTCTGGGGGAATGCTTACCACACACTGAACTTCAATGGTCCAAGACGAGGCCCGCTGGAGACGAAGTTGGGACCTGCATCGCAGCTATGGAACGAATCATCAAGATCAAGACAATATATAGGGTATTGTTTCCAGAGCTTTCTTTTCAAATGGCATAGGCCACTTCACACTCAGGTGAATTATGGGATGTGTAGTGTGATGCATGTTTTTTGAATGCTCTCTCTCTCTCTCTCTCTCTCTCTCTCTCTCTCTCTCTCTCCCCCCCATCTCTCACTCTCTCTCTCTTCGTCTTTCTCTCTTTCTGTATCTCTGTCTGTCTCTCTCTTTCTCTCCATCTCCCTGTCACTCTCTCTATGACTTTCTCTCTTTATCTCTCTTCTTTTAGTCATTCCTCTTCTAACCTCAAGATTGTAGAGGTCCTTTTCTGTGTGTATCTACGTGTAAACATGTGTGCAGCCTAGCCTTCCTTCTCTTGGTGTTCATGCAGACTACTGTTGGATAGATGTTTCAAAACCTTTACAATTTTTCCCCGGATAGCGATAACAGCCTGCTCATTTCAATTTTTAGCTGCCAAGGGTTCTTTTACATGTACACTGTGTGCATGGGATCTCCAATAGGACTAGGTACTGACTGATTCCACCTGAGCCAGGGATGCCTCAATCTTTCAGGATTCTAATCCAACCGTTTCTCACTTTCGTTCCTTCGTTTCTTGAGAGGCATGTACGGTACCTCTCATCTGTAGTGACCTTGTTTTTTGCATGCAGAAATGTTTACCTTTGCAATCATATTTACAACTTTCTAACCTCAAGAGTTTCCCTGCTCCCTTACTTGCTAAATTTCTTAATTTGAAACTACCAATGTGATTTTGTTGTCTATCTCAGACACGAGAGTTAATAGCCGTGTATGGTCTATGCTTAATGATAGGAAAGGTAGAAAGTAATAGTTCCTTGACAAATTTATTGGTTCTGCTTCTTCTTTGTTCATTCTTAATTTCCCTCTACCAAGCCCTGAAAAGGACTTTACAAGTTACATGATGTAGTGTGGAGAACGGAATGCGTTGTATCATAGTTTACAGGTGACTGCGATATTTGCACCTTTCGGTCCAACACATCTGACTTCAGCAGGCATTTTTGGGTACCGAGTTAGTCTTCCCTTTTTGATCCCTTCTCCTTAGCCAGTCTGGTCTGTTGCAGACTTGTCCAGGATCACTGTGTGGAGATGTAGAAGGGTCCTGGCAGCTCTGGTTTGCTGGCCCTGATGCTAGCAGTCAGCTTTGGGTTCGCTGACCGCTGCAGCTCATGCACTGCTCAGTAGCTTAATCCCAAAAATGTATGGATTGAACTAGCCACAAATTGTATGTGAGAAAAGGCTTGTCCAGTGGTCACACATTTCAGTTATTCTATCGCGACTGTTCCTTGTGTGTGTAGCTTATTGTTCATGTGCGTACATCTCGAGATACCATAAATGAATTTCATGATGTGTATCCATCAGTTTACGAATATAAAACAATCTCAGGTTTCCCATTTACTGTAAACTGTATCTGAATAAATTGTATTACAATTCACAGGCATTTGATTGAACTGTTTGTTTATTGAAGCATATTCCAGGTTAGTCTGAATCAGTTGTTAATATTTAAAAAAAACTACTTTTTTGTGGAGTATGTAGCCAATACAACAGTGAGCTGGCTTACTAAGCTGGGATTACATGGACGGATAGAAAAAATAATCAGGGCTGTGGTTCGTGCCAGGTACGACCACTCCTCCAGTTGACCCAGCTGTAAATGGGTATCTAACATATGAGTTGAGAAAGGTAAAAACAGCAAGGAAGGGTGCTGGCCACCCCATCTCACATAGGCTGCGGCTTAGCATATGAAGAGTTATCTTCATCCCCGACGGCACTCGTTGCATGGGACTGACCTTAACCTTGCTTTTATTCTTGTTTTAAAATTCACCATTTTCTATTGCTTTTAAATTTATAAAACATTATAAAAATAATCCAAGTAAATGTAAATGTACTGATATAGGAAAAATAAACGGTTTTCAGTATTATATGTATATTATTCTGGAGTACTTCTTTTGAGTCAGACAATTTGGGAAAGAAAGGGAATGGCATTCTGACATATGATCAAAAAGGGATGCATAGGGAAAAAAGGTTGAAGACTCGGTCTCTTAACTTAACTTAACGTCTTTATACTGGTTTAGGAGACTCTACAGAGTCTGTATACAACTAGTTTCTTGGAGGGTGGTTTTAACCGATGTGCGAGTCCATCTTAATAGATTCAAACACTAAAGCTAAGTAGACCCACAGACAGTTTGGCGCCACTTATAGCTGCTCTTAACAAACGACCTGGGGAAGGATACAAATAACTTGGGTAGATTTATTTGAATTTTGTCCTGGCAGCGGATGTTAAGCCTACTCTTTTCAATTTCCAACTGCCGAAGGAATTTTTAACGTGCTCGACACTGAACGCCGGAGTCCGATCTCACTTATTTTTACCAGAAGATCCACATGAAAAAAATACGGTATCCACTGTGATTGGATCACGCAACCTCTGGCACTGAGGCGAACACCTTACCTCGAGACAAATAAGTCCCCTTTCTGTCAAGACACATTTGTCACAAGAGACGCTGTTAAATTCTTGAGTGTCTGTTATCATATTTTCTTTTCTATTATGCAAAGTGCATGTTTTCCAAGTGACTGTTTCCCTTATGAGCTAACTTTGTTTATGAAACTTTCAGGAAGTCAACTTTGATGAGGAAGGCTTTGTAGAAGGCCGTGACATAACTAAAGAAGAATTCCTGCAAGGCCAGAACCAACAGCTGAAGACACAGTGTGGGTGTCTGACAGAAGAGCTGGAGAAGCTCAGGGCAACATTTGCTGCTATTCTCAAGGCTGGGGACAATTTGCAGGCAGACTATGACCACCTAGCTGTAAGTACTGCAAGCTTTAACCTTGAAAGTCTATAGCCACAATTGTCAAACAGTTGCTTGCAAGATACTGGTAGTTTGAAACAGTATTCGCTAGCTTGGGAGATATTTTTGTCATGAATTATTGAACTCCCAAGTTCAAATTAGAGACACATGGTCGGCTTCACACTTCATAGCCAGCGCGCAAAAGGTCTTCACAGTTTGGGCATATGTCAATTGTCCCTGGTGGAAGATGCAGTTATTTATGCGAACATGATGAAACATCGCAAGGGGGCCACTTACTGCGAAGAACGGACAATCGTTGGAGCACAGCGACATGGTACCCCAGAGACAAGAAACGTCCACAGGGACGACCCCCCAACACGTTGGTCCGACTCCCTTACATCCAGCAACAACATTCACGATGTCACAGATGGGTGACTCATTATCCACTGGTCCACCGTGTCCCAAGACAGAGACCATTGGAAGAGAAGTTGGAACCCGCAACGACGTAACCACTGCTGAAGAATGGGTCGTCTAGTAATCAGTAATATAAGTTCAAATTGCCAAAACTGCATGTACCTAATTGAATTCACAGTTCGATGTGAAGTTAACAATTGTGGCTATGGCTTTTATGCAAGTCATCGCATTAGGCACTTCAATAATAACTGAAAAGTCACTGATGGAAAGCAGAAAGACATGCCAGGATTATCAATTTGAACGCATAGGCCTACATATAAGATCTGCTTCCTTTCTAATTATTCATTTGTTAACATTGTCGAATGGAATGTTCTAATTTCTTGCATTTGTACAAGTTCTAATATGTAGAATGATAGAAATGCTATATGTTGGAAGGTAGTTAACAAACAATTTTAAATGTAAAAGTAGCTTGCACGCTTATTGAGTCTGGCGACCACTAGTCTATAACAATGACTAACATTCTATCATTACTGAAACATACATTTTGAGATTAAATTTAGCATTTTTTTTAGTCATAATGCTGATTGCTTGAGTGTTGCTGTGGAGTAATCAATAAAAGAAAAGTGAAGAGCAGATCCTATAAATGGCATGCTACAAATATAGCACATTACACACATGCTTCCCACTTGGAGAACACATGTGCTTCCCAGAGCTGGTAGAAAACATTCCCTGCATTGGGGAAAAAAACGGCCAGACAGAAACAGAAATAAGAGCTCTAACTGTAAAAGACACAGAGATCCACTACCCAAGCAACATCTGGACCCATTTATATACAGATTGATCGACATCAAATGCAACAGAGAAATTTGGTGAAGGGATCTTTCTAAGCCTGAAAAACAGTGCACAAAGACAGCTGTCAGTGGTGACTGGTAAATTTTCAAGGAAACTTCAGAGCAGAGACAGAGGTCCTTGAAAACAGAGTGACAAGTGGTACTCTTTACAGACGTGCTGCCAGGGGTTGGTTGTGGCATTGGGGAACCAGAATAGTACAGACGTAAAGAAACTAAGAGTGAAACTTACTTACTTGAATCCTGGTATTCAATTAGGCATGATGCCAGGTAGCTAAAAACTGCTTGAATCTGTGTCTGTCCGTCACCTTTTAGTACAATGATGGTCCAAGAGCTTGGTGCAGATCATCTCTCTATCTAGTTGGTGGGTGGCCACATGAGCGGTTGTAGTTGTATGATCACCAGAAAGACACCTTCCTTGTCCATCTATCATCAGTCATGTGAACTACATGGCCGGCAAATCTGTACTTTCGCATTGACACAGTTGACAACATCCTGGAACTCTGGTCGCGGATGTCAGTATTTAGGATTCTGTTTCTGTTAATAAAGAATCGACGTCACTGCACTCCGGGCATCCCCATAGGTGCTCAGTCTCTCTCTCAGCAAATGATGTAGGGTATGGATATTGATGGTCCCTGTAGCTCGCTGGTTGTACACTCTCCTGCTTTGTCCTCTCATACGCCATACTCTGCTCGAACCTCGTTTAATGTCAAAAATGTGTAGCCTGTGGATGGCTGCTTCATCTATTGTGGTGCCCTCAACTAGCAGGCAGTCATTGATTGTTTTCAAAATGTCACTTCTATCCAGTATTTAGGATATGGTCTGTTAGAAAGATACTTAGGACTCTGCTCCATTGCTCTTTTTCTAATTTGGAGCTTCTCTGTGTCTGATTTGTACAGATTCCAAACTTCACACCCATATCCCATTGCTGGGATAACCATGCTATTGAAGACGTGAGCCCTGACTTTGACGTTCATCATCTGCTTGAGTATCAGTTTAATGCAGTTGAAATTGAGCCAACCTGCCGCTGTTCTGCGTGAGATCTCCTTATCAATGTTGTAGTTGTTATTGATTTCCTGACCTAGGTAGACTAACGAATTGACATTCTCGATGGGCTCATCGTCTAATCGCAGTTCACCTGTAGAGCAGAAAGTTTTCAGTAGAAGTTGAGTCTTTTTTCTATTTATGTTCAGGCCAACTGCCTTGCCTGCTTCGTTCAGCTCGTTCAGGCTTTGATTGGCTTCTGCAATGCTGTGGATGAAGATCACAATGTCGTCCGCAAAACGTGGGAGTGAGAGTATCTCACCATCTATGTTGACGCCTTGATCCTGCCAGTTTAGAGACCTAAATACTTCAAGGACAGCTGTGAACAGTTTTGGGGAGATGGTGTCTTCTTGTTGTACTGCTCGGTGTATAGGTAGGGAAAATGGCTTGTGGAAAATGGTAATCTCAGTTGAGCAGCCCTAGTCTATCTTCTCTAAAAGCTGGGCATACTTTTTGTCCATGCCTTAGTTACTCAAGTCATTTACCACTGCCATTATTTCCACGCTATTAAAGGCCTTTTCATAGTCTACAAATACAATGCAGATGGGGTATACTGACTTCCCTCCACTCTCAACCTGTTCATTGTGTGGAGATGGTCATTGATTGAGCAGCCCTTCCTGAAGTCTGCCTGTTGTCGCGACTGGTTCTCGTCGAGTTGCCTTTCTAATCTGCAAATGATAACTTTCGTGAACAGTTTATAAATAACTGATAGCAAGCAGACTGGTCGGTAGGTTCGCCAGAATTTCTTTGTCACCTTTTTTGTGGATCAGGATTGTCTTGGAGCACTTCCACTTGGAATACTTGGAATCCTGGTATTCAAACAGGAATGTTAATGTTTGTTATCAGGTAGCTGAACTATCAGCTATTAGTCATAGGTTTTTTGAACTTCCTGCGGCTTACTAGGCCTTTCATTGTTCTGGAATTTGTCATATGAAGGCAGATGTTAAAAAGTATGGCCAGTTGGCAGGCAAATGTATTTCTGCCATACTGGAACATTTCTGCAGTAATTCCATCCAGGCCAGGCGATTTGCTTGACTTTAAAGTGTTAAGTCGTGTGCAGGACCTCGTTGCTAGAGCGATACTCTATAAACTATATCACCTGTTCAAGAGAGTTGTGTTACAGTGATTCCATCTCATTGCAATATTATTGGCAATAAAGAGGTTGACAGACTGTCAAGAGAAGGGGGAAAGTTACCTCAACCTGATATAGGTATAACAAATGAAGGAGGTCAAGAGATTTACCAGGTGTAGATGCAGGAATAAGTGAGAAGCAGAGCATACAGGTCACCAACCAAATGATGCATATTACCAGCTCAACATAGGTGAGTAGATAGTATCTTTAGACTCTGCACAGGCCACAACAGATTTGAGAATACCATCTGTTCAACAAACTAAGAATAGGACATACAGATGAATGTGTCTGCAGCACTGACAAAATAACTGCTGAACATCTGCTACAAAGGTGTCCAACTTAAGAGAAACAGAGAAAGCATGTGTGGCCATCACGGATAGCATTCCTGGACAAGCTCTATAGAGATACCAATAGCCTCGGGCTAACCACTACTGTTCTTTAGTGCCTGATAGCGTATGAAAAAGAAGAAGAAGAAAACAAAGAAGAAGAAAACAAAGAAGAAGAAATTGGCAGTAAAGATTTAGTAAAACTAAACCTCGCAGGCTTGTCATAAGAGGTGACTAATGAGGATTGGGCATGGGACCGGCTAACTCATTCTGTTGAAACTTTCTATCTATCTTCAGTCGACTTGTATTGTTCGATGTCATGGGGAGGTGTGACCTCCTTCGTTTCATATTTTTATTTTTGGTAGGCGAAAATCCGCTGGTGATTTGCCAGGTCAATCCCAGTATCTGTTACCAACCGTTAGGTTGGTAGGTAGGACCTGGAATATATGATTACCTATTTTAGGGACTGGTCATGGAAGTGTAAATTAGAGCAAGGTAGACCCGCAGCCTGTCAGGCACCTTGATGTTATAGCCACACAGTTCCCTTTTTGCGACATATTCACCATGGACGAGAATCCCTAGAATAATTTGAGCATAATTTTGTTTAAACTTGAATTTTGCCAGAGCAGCAGCTTTTCGATCTATTTTTTTCAATTTCAATCTGCCAAGGGATTTTTAACGTGCGTGCCATTGCAGTCGAGTGTCTGATCTCACTACTCAGAGATCAGGGGAAATTTTTACCAGGTGATCCACAGGAAAAAATCTGTCTGCACTGTGATTTGAACCTGTGATTTTCAGCACCCGAGGCGAACACCTTACCTCGAGACCACTGGGTGCCCCTGTAGAATATTTGGTGTGTTATCGTTGAAGACCTATTCTCCACCAGGACTGGAAAAGGTTTTGATTGATTGATTGATTGATCTCATTTCTTAACAGTTGATTTAATTTGCCTTTCAAATGACAGACTGAGAAGGATGCACTGCAGGATGAGCTTGAATCCACAGTGAAAGAGAAAAGTGATGTTATCGCTGAAAATGAGTTCTTACTTACGGACAACAACGAACTTCATGAAAACCTCAAGAAAATAGTCCATGAGCTGGAAAAGATGCAGGAAAAGTACCAGATTTCTCAGTCGGAAAACGAAGAGCTGAAGCGTAGTGTAACAGTGGCCAGCAAAGTCGGAGAGGTGGCCAGATTGTTGGAAGAGAGAACTGGGCTACAGCAGAGATGTGCAGATCTGGAATCAACTTCCCAGAGACTTCAGGTAAATGAGCATTTCTTGTAAAAGAGAGATGGTTTAGGTTATGTGAGAGTGCATGTACTCGTGTGTTTGTTGTAAGGGAGTGATGGCTTAGTTTATGTGAAACTATGTGTGTGTTTGTTGTAAGGGAGTGATGGCTTAGTTTATGTGAAAGTATGTGTGTGTTTGTTGTAAGGGAGAGATGGTTAATTTATGTGGAAGTATGTGTGTATTTGTTGAAAGGGAGTAATGGTTGTTTATGTGAAAGTATGTGTGTGTTTGATTTAAAAGTGAAATGGTTTAGTTTAGTTTTTGTGGAAGTATGTGTGTGTTTGTTGTAAGAAAGAGCTGGTTTAGTTTATGTATATATATATATATATATGTGGAAATGGTGTATCATGTGTATTTCTTTAAGAGAGCGATGATTTCTATTTATATCGAAGTATGGATAAACGCTGTGCAGTTATGATAGACGTAATGTCTTTGACATAAACAATTTAACACCTCTCTGTAACATCATAGCAACTGTACATGTCTATATGCAGCATGATCACGATATCCTCTTGGAGGAGGTTCAAAGCCTGAATGAGTCTCTAAACAAAGTGACAGGTCAGCGAAACCAGCTTGCTGCAGACCTGGAAGAGATGGAGTCCATATGCCACCAGCATGAGGCCCTTCAGGTTGAATACAATCAGGTACCGTTGTTTGAAATCATTCACTTTCCTTTCTCTATTTCACTTTTTCTTCTCAATTCTCTAGACAAATTTTTAAGTCTAGCATTTATAGCCAATTCATAGTTGTTGAAGTAGGAACGAGAGATTTAGTGGCTGCATCGTTATACCACATGCTGAAACAATTAGGTCTGAAAGAGCAATCAAGAACAAGAGCAATGAAAGAACATTGTGAAACAGCAGAAGAGGTCTTATGTGGCTGTGGATCATCAGTGATGGATGATAGAATGTAAGATAGTAAGTTTCTATACAACTAATCTCTGCTAGTCTCATCACCACCACAACAAGCTGACTAATGAATAAACTACCTGGTAACAAACAACAACAACAAAGGAGTGTGCTCAATCCCCGTGTTTGTCAGGAAAACAAATAAGAAATCAGCAATAATAACTACAAATAACCAGTTTCTTTTTCTTTTTTTCACTGATCACCTAATGCTATGCTTCTAGTCTGGTGAGGTTCACGAAGGATGCTGTGCGTTTCAGGCAAAATGCGGATGTCATGATTCTCTGTTCACCTGCCACAGTGTGTCAAGGAGTTCAAGGTGTTGAAACACTAGCTTGAAAGGGGGAGAGACCTTCTGATGATCAGATTACATCCTGTTGCATTGATCTGTATATCATTTCCTATCACCATCACTTCTGTTACCATATTACCATTGCTTCTTTATGTAAAAATAAAAGTACGTGCAAGTTGTGTCCGCTCTCTACCTTGTTTTGGTTGTATACTATGTAGGCTATTGCCTTAACTGCTAAGTCGAAGGTATCAGAAGGGCCTTTCAAGCTGAGCAGATCAAATTGTAGGGGCCAGGAAAATGAAGACACAAACCTGTTGACATGTTATCCCTTTCCAGTCATGGCAGAGATTGGCAGATGTGTATCTGACAGTCCAAGACAAGTGCGGTTTTTATTTGATCCCCAATAGAAAAAATTATAAGCTTTGCCAGGGCTTTGGACCTTAACTTAACATCTTTATACTGGTTTAGAAGACTCTACAGAGTCTGTATACAACCAGTTTCATTTACATTTTCTTGCTCTTAAAGCTATGTGCTTCCAATCTATTCTTAAATGCATTAACTGTTCTTGGCTCCACTACTTCCTGTGGCAATGCATTCCAAGCATTCACCACTCTCTGAATAAAAAAGCATTTCTTAATATCTAATCTGGACATTTCTTTAGTTAATTTGTAGCTATGCCCTCTTGTTTTTGCAGGTGGTTGAATTTTGAAAAAAATTGTTAAAGTCTAATTTATCCTTGCCTTTGATTATCATATAAACCTGTATTAAGTCACCTGAATTCTTCTCTTTTCTAGTCAGTGTAGATCAGTTTTTCTGAGTCTTTCCTCATAACTGTAATTCTGGAATCCCACTATCAGCTTTGTGGCTCTTTTTTGTATCCTTTTCAGCATGTTTATATTCCCTGTATGATAAGGACTCCACACCTATACACAGTACTCCAATCTAGGTCTAACTAATGCTTTATACAGTTTTGACAATCACTTCCATGCTCCTATGTTTAATATTTCTTTTTATCATATCTAACATTGCATTTGCCTTTTTCACTGCTACCTGGACTTGCTCACTCACTTTACCTTTATGATCTGTTATAATCCCTAGATCCCTTTCCTTTTCTATCATTCTAATATTGCTCTCATCCATTCTGTAATTATGTTCCATATTGGATCTACCCATGTGGATGACTGTACATTTATCTAAATTAAAATCCATTTTCCAGCTAACAGACCATTCTCAAATTTTATCTAAATCTGACCCTCAATATATCCACTTCTGCTTTAGATGAGACACTACTGCATAGTTTTGTGTCATCAGCAAATTTTGCAATCATGCATCCTATATCAATGTCCAAATTAAATTGTTTATATATATCCCCTTGGTCAAGAGACCAGTAATCTAACCGTTCGATTACCCTCTACTCTAGTTTTTGAAGTATTTAGCTAATAAATATTTAATATAGTCTTCTGATGAGTTAACGAGCTATGTAAAGAATACGATTTTTTTCACTGTGACAAGCTAAAAACGAGCAAGCAAAATATACATTTTCTTAAATTTTCAAATTCTTTTTTTGTTCACATAATAGAGAGGTGGGGGGCAATTGTCTCTCATTGCAATATTTACTAGTTAAATAAAATTTATGTGTCATTCTTTGACCTACACAACTGTAGATTGCTGTAAAGAGTTAGGGAAAACAAAGCAGCAAGGTTGAAATTAGTCACCTTATCTCACAGCAAAACCTGAGACCTCATATCTTCTATATAATGACTTTGACCATATTTTTTATTTATAACAGTTTTAACTTCAGTTTACATACTGATCATAGGGGAGGAAGACTAATGTCTCGTCAGGCAAAAATACTGATCAGACATGTTAGCCAGGGCAGGAAAAATATACTGGCGAATACCCTCACCTCAGCTTCTTTGCGACTCTCTGTGGAAATGGGCTGTTTTCATGGCAGACTGGCTAACGAGGTGAGGGATCGATGTTATCGCCATAGTAGTGAGTGAGTGACATGCAGAGAAAGCCAAGCATAGCACAACTGCATGGAGGATCCCGGTCCATCTTCATCAGCATGCTCTGGATGTGGGGAAAGCTACTGCAACTCATCACTTAACATCCTTTTCAGGGCACACAAAAGAGTAAACCTACTCATTGTGGGCATTCGAAACAACAACAACATGCTGATCAGACTATGTTAGTCACAATCAGGCATAACATACTGATAGTCAGGGTCAGGCATAACATACTGATAGTCAGGGTCAGGCAAAACATACTGATCATGCTATTTTAGTCAGGTAAGTTCAAACCTACTGATCAAACTATGTTAGACAATTTATTATAGACTATATTATTCAGGAACAGGCAAAACATACTGATCAGACTATGTTAGTCAGGATCAGGCAAAACATACTGATCAGACTATGTTAGTCAGGATCAGGTGTATTAAACTGACCAAGAACTCACCTCACTTCCGTGTTCCTGGAAACAGGCTGTTTCATGATAGTCTGGCTAGAGAGGTGGAGAAGTGGCATTAGCACCACCAAATTGAGCTTGATTAGACTTGGGTGGACTTTTCAAATAGTCGTCAAGTCATCCCGTAACTGGTGAGGTCGTTGGAGCACACATGAAGAGACCCCTACGCAAACCCTCTCTGACAACGGCCACTGCCTGTGTCTCCTCTGGTCGGAGATTGGTCCACTCTTTTATATTATTCTTCCATCTCTTTTCGGACGTCCTCTTCGTTGTCCGCCTTGCACCTTTTTTGTGCAGGATCATATTTGCAAGAGTGTTTGTTCCCGAACGGAAATATCTCATCTCCTGTATCCTCTGCTGCAGGTCAGCTGTAATTGTCCATGACTCGCAAGTATAGGAACATTAATGAATCAATTTGAATACTTCTTATTTGTTAATTAGTAGAAACAAATTCCTGGACAATCTCAAAAATGTCAATAACCATATAAGATTATTTCAATAACTGTGTAAGATTATTTCAATAACCATTAAGATTATTTCAATAATATTCAATAACCGTGAGCTTCTTGCGGAATTAATATTTCGTAATCATTGTAAGTTTATTTTAGTGATGGGTCAAGGAAGCCAAAATGTTTCATTTGTTGTTCAGTGAGACGGTTTATATTTTTGTTGAGGAAACAATTTTCCGTAATCTTGGTAAGTTTAATTTAGTGAAGGGCCAAGGAAGCCAAAATGGTAATCATGGACTAGAGTTGGGTGACATATGAGACGTGTCCACATACGAGGCGATGTGAAGGGGTTTGTTAACCTGAAAGGCTCTATAAGGCATGATAGCCACTGACTGATTCATTTTCTAATAATTCAAGAAGAAGAAATTCATAAAGTGGTGAAATAAAAGATTTTGTGTTTTATCTTTTTGTGTCTGTGTTTAACTAACATATATTTCATATCAAGCGTTCTGATGCAATACTGAGCTATGTAAAAAGTGAGTTTGTTTTTTCACTGACTTTCATTACTATGTTTTTGTTTTATTTGCAGTTTGTCATTGTGCTTTCTTTTTATTTCTTTTCCTGTTTAAAAAAAAAAAATAATGCTTCCTTTTTGCTATCACATTTGTTTTTAAACTGTCATGTTTTTTCCTATGCTGAATATGCTTTCACCGATTTTTCTTTTTCTTTTTCCTTTTTTGTCTTCTGTTTGGTTGTTTGCTTTTTTTAAAAGTATTTGATCAACATTGTTTCAAATATTCACACATGTGGCTTGTTCTTTGATTGTGTGAATCCTCACTTCTGGTGATAACAACAGCCTGTGAGACAGAAATCATCAGCCTAATTTTTCTTTATTGTTAGATTTCAATCAGTTAATTGGACATAGTACAAAAGTACTTACTTATCCTTTCAATAAATGGTACAGCAACAAATGTGCTCTGTTTTTAGCTTTAATTAAACGTTTGGATTTAAATTCAGTAATTGAGTAGAACAAATTCATATTGAATGGTTCCTTGTAAACACAGCAAGTTCTGAAAATAATTTCAAAGAAACATTGCAAAATTGATATTTAGAAAATGTGTGTACAATATTGATAAACACCCTTTTGTGATAGAAATGCTCTCCAAACTCATATATATCACTTACACACCAAGGGGACGGCGTGGCCTAGTGGTTATGTGACACGGCTCACAACCATAAGGTGCTGGGTTCGATCCCCATCTCAGCACCGGCCGTTACCCCGGGGAAGCAAACCCTTAGAAAATGCAGGAGGAAGCAGACCCTTACATAAAATGCATGCTGAAGTCGGATGCACTGGGCCGACAGGCGCAAAATAAAAACGCAGTGCAATGCACACCGCCTTGGGGATTAGAGAAATAAGGCGAACACACAAAAAAAAAAAAAAAACTTACACACCATGCGGTGTGATTAATAAGGAGAAAATAATTTATATGATTAATTTTTTAATGAGTTGTCGAAGATGCAGCAGTGAATGAGCTGACAGCAGCCAGTGACTTGCTGCTTGCGTCAGGGTCAGTGACCCATAACTGACCAAGACCCAATTCCCTCCAAGTGATGACCCTGGAAACACACTGCAACCATGGCAGGTCTGGGTGCTACCACTTCTGGCCTTGTTAGCTTATCTGCTTTCCTATTTCCAAAGATCCCACAGGGGGTCAATTCTACATGGAAGCCAAATGTACTTTTACAACTCTACATGGAAGCCAGATATACTTTTGCAATTCTACATAGAAGCCAAATATACTTTTACAATTCTACATGGAAGCCAAATATACTTTTGCAATTTTACCCAGAAGCAAAATATACTTTTGCAATTCTACATGGAAGCAAAATATACTTTTACAATTCTACATGGAAGCCAGATATACTTTTGCAATTCTACATAGAAGCCAAATATACTTTTACAATTCTACATGGAAGCCAAATATACTTTTGCAATTCTACCCAGAAGCGAAATATACTTTGCCTTTTGCAATTCTACATGGAAGCAAAATATACTTTTGTAATTCTACATGGAAGCCAGATATACTTTTGCAATTCTACCCAGAAGCAAAATATACTTTTGTAATTCTACCTGGAAGCAACACATACTTTTGCATTTCTATTTTTAAAAAATGTATCATTTTGCTGTTTATACTAGGACCCAAATGGAAGATTTTTAGAGGTGAGGAATAATGCCTTTTATTTCAGCCCCAAATAGAGAAAAACCTTTGTTTTACCCTGGTCTTAAAACTGCACCTCGTTGGTCATGAGACTCATACTAAAATCACTCAGTCATCAGTTTCTATCAATTCTTTATCAAAACAATATTTCTCTTAACATTTCTATCTAAACCAAATGCTCAATGTTGTAAATGTTACAGCTGGAAATTGAATTTGCTGAATTACTGAGAGATAAGGAGGTCCTAGAAGAGCAGATCTCTAACAACAATGAAGTGAAAGAAGATAACGATGTCTTTAATATGCCGGACATCACATCTTTGGAGACAGCATTGAAACAGCTGAGAGTAGAGAAGCAGCAAGTGGAGGCGGAGAAACAGGAGCTTGAGGATGTGGTCAATGGATTAACAAGACACATTGTTACCACAGAAAATAAGGTAAGAATTCTTTCTGTCATGCTTGTTGCTGAATCCAAAACAGTTTTTTAAATTGGTTGTGATGCTGAGGTTAATCTTGAGCAGCTTATTACTCAGCTGTGTTGGGACATGTGCCGAGGAGCGTGGTTAACCGATGTCGGAGTCTATCTTAATGGACTCAAACACTAGAGCAAAGTAGACCTGCAGCCTATTAGGCGCCATCTATGCTGCTCTTAACAAACCACCTAATCATAGTCGGTTTTATACTATGTCACACAGTTAGTCGCCTCTTATGACATGCTCTCTGTGAAGCAGTGGAGCTATTCTTGTCCTTGTCATACCGGCGGACCACTCTGTCTATATATACAAGACAAAGCCAGGTGGAACAAGAAATCTTAGGAAGAAGGTGGCGTTGGGGGGTAGGCTGCACACTACGAAAACTCCAAACCAGTATCACCAGGCAATCTCTATCTTGGAACTCTCAGGGAAATAGAAGCAAAGGATGATTATGATGTTACTCTTTGCTCCCACCTTGATCAGTACGTTTCACCTGACCATGATGTTACTCTGCACATGCCAAACATTGATACTGGCCGGAAAGTTACAGGGTGCCTGAAACCTAATCCATCTTAAATGATATACCTTATAATTGATGTAAAACCACCAGAGACAAGAAAATGTGTCAGAACAGAAATCGGAAGAGAGAAGTAGGCAAACAACCCAAGGCACTTTATGTTTGAACACAGGTGCCGTACACAAGACTGAAATCTAGACAAAGAGTCTTAAGTCAACATAGCCCATACAGACAAGTCCCGGAAAACGCTGCATTGAAAAATGGCATGAACTGACACATATCCCCTTGATCGATCTGTGGGAAGAACATGCAATTGGACACCACTTACCTTACACAACATAGAAGTTGTTAAATAGACTCCAAACTAGGGTATCACGATGCAGGAAGAACTTAAAGAGATGGAGATAGAGTGATGATGAGACATGTGACTGTAGACCAACTTGATGGTGTACCGAAGCCTTATATTAACATGCAATATGGAGGAAATGTTGAGGGGGAATGACAAGGCAATCCGCATGACTGAACATTGAAAACATGCTGTCTGACATGGTACCCAGGACAGGAGAAGTAAGTCAGTAGCATGGAGTAGTACAATTTCTACCTCTGCAATGTAAGTAAGTAAGTTGCCCATCACAAGCGAAGATGGCGACATCATCAGACTGTCCTCGTCCTGAAGATGTAACTTGTGCTGAATTTGGATTAAAGTGAGAAAGAAGCTGCGCCAGACATAAATCTCACTCTCTCATCCTGAGTTACGGGGATCTAATGGCAAGACATACAATCAAGACGACTGGAAGTAGCTCAAGATGCAGGCATTCAGGTCGTACAATCCGTGATACCAAGGGTTGCTTGAAACTTGTGGAAAGTGATCGTCCACCGTTTCCTTGACGATTTGAGAGGTGAATATCGTACCTCTTGACAGCAGCATCCCCCCATGCACAGACTAGAAGAAGCTGCTGCTGACCAGCGCCCACATCTGAGGAAAATTACACACATAGGCTTCCTGTGAATAGCGTAGGATGTTCTAGAAAACGATCGCCTCACAACACCGAGCTCCATAAATTAATTGGAACGAACAAACCACACAAAAATCACAGACCACGAGAGCAGTTGTTGCTTGGTTGCCATCTTACCGGATAAAGGACTACAGGAATCTACATGGAGAGTAGACACACCATTCTTATCAGCTTTCTTAAATTCACAAAGTTTATTATAATGGCCAACACTTACATTCTGTTTACTTATTTGTCCATTATGTTTTGATTTGAAGTTGAAGATCCTCGAAGAGAACTTGGAGCAGTCCAAAGCTGCCTCTGTCAAACAAAAGGTGGATCAAAATGAAGTGGCCGATGATGAGAATAATAAAAATGATGAATTTAAGAAACAGAAAGAAGAAATTATCAGCCTCAAGAAACACATTACCCAGCTATCCCAGGAAGTTGAGGTAATTTTTCAGAATTATATTTACTATATCTGTAGATACTTCCTTAGTGCCATCTGTAATTGTACACATTTTTGTGCTAATTATATATGTAGTATCATCGTTTGTCTTTCTTGATCTAATCCATCTGAACATCATCATTTGTATTTCTTGATCTGATTTAATTCATCTGAACATCATCATTTGTCTTTTATGATCTAATCCATCTCAACATCATCATTTGTCTTTCTTGATCTAATTCATCTGGACATGATCATTTGTCTTTCTTGATCTAATCCATCTGGACATCATCATTTGTCTTTCTTGATCTAATCCATCTGGACATCATCATTTGTCTTTCTTGATCTGATCTAATCCATCTGAACATCATTTGTCTCTCTTGATCTAATCCATCTGGACATCATCATTTGTCTTTCTTGATCTGATCTAATCCATCTGAACATCATTTGTCTTTCTTGATCTAGTCCATCTGGACATCATCATTTGTCTTTCTTGATCTAATCCATCTAAACATCATCATTTGTCTTTCTTGATCTAATCCATCTGAACAACATCATATGTCTTTCTTGATCTGATCTAATCCATCTGAACATCATTTGTCTTTCTTGATCTAATCCATCTGGACATCATCATTTGTCTTTCTTGATCTGATCTAATCCATCTGAACATCATTTGTCTTTCTTGATCTAGTCCATCTGAACATCATCATTTGTCTTTCTTGATCTAATCCATCTGGACATCATCATTTGTCTTTCTTGATCTGATCTAATCCATCTGAACATCATTTGTCTTTCTTGATCTAGTCCATCTGAACATCATCATTTGTCTTTCTTGATCTGATCTAATCCATCTGAACATCATTTGTCTTTCTTGATCTAGTCCATCTGAACATCATCATTTGTCTTTCTTGATCTGATCTAATCCATCTGAACATCATTTGTCTTTCTTGATCTAGTCCATCTGGACATCATCATTTGTCTTTCTTGATCTAATCCATCTAAACATCATCATTTGTCTTTCTTGATCTAATTCATCTGAACATCATCATTTGTCTTTTATGATCTAATCCATCTCAACATCATCATTTGTCTTTCTTGATCTAATTCATCTGGACATGATCATTTGTCTTTCTTGATCTAATCCATCTGGACATCATCATTTGTCTTTCTTGATCTAATCCATCTGGACATCATCATTTGTCTTTCTTGATCTGATCTAATCCATCTGAACATCATTTGTCTCTCTTGATCTAATCCATCTGGACATCATCATTTGTCTTTCTTGATCTGATCTAATCCATCTGAACATCATTTGTCTTTCTTGATCTAGTCCATCTGGACATCATCATTTGTCTTTCTTGATCTAATCCATCTAAACATCATCATTTGTCTTTCTTGATCTAATCCATCTGAACAACATCATATGTCTTTCTTGATCTGATCTAATCCATCTGAACATCATTTGTCTTTCTTGATCTAATCCATCTGGACATCATCATTTGTCTTTCTTGATCTGATCTAATCCATCTGAACATCATTTGTCTTTCTTGATCTAGTCCATCTGAACATCATCATTTGTCTTTCTTGATCTAATCCATCTGGACATCATCATTTGTCTTTCTTGATCTGATCTAATCCATCTGAACATCATTTGTCTTTCTTGATCTAATCCATCTTCTTCTTCTTCTTCTGCGTACACAGTCAGACAGCAACCATTATTTTTTCGAAAAAAGCGGCGGTCGTCCTGAGACTCTCGCCACTACCATAGAGCTTGTCTTGCAGTTCCACTGGTAATGGCCACATCTGCTCTCTCTGATCCCCGTATGTCGGGCAGTTCTGCAGCAGATGTTCAGTGGTCATTTTACCAGTACCGCACGGGCATTCGTCGGTACACCCTATCTTCAATTTGTTGAATAGGTGGTACCTCAGTCTATTGTGGCCAGTGCGAAGTCTGAAGACAACGACCTGCTCTCTTCGGTTCAACTGGTAATAGGCATCGTTTTTGGTGAAACCAGTATGTTCGGTTTCCCATTTAGTCATGTACCTGGCTTTGATAAGCCGTTTTGACTCTTCGTGCGTCATACTGGTATCTGTTTGTGGTAGCCTTGCACCTTCTTTTGCCAGTCTATCTGCCTCCTCGTTGCCTTGGATGTTGCAGTGTGACGGAACCCACTGTACCACTACCCTTTTTGGTGCGGACAGCTGGCACAGTTTGCAGAGTGCTGCTCTTAAGTCATTAAGCTCAGTGTTTTTCTGGCTTTTTAGCGCTGTGACTACGGCGAGAGCATCTGTCAGCAAGACTATGTGGCTCTCGTTTTCACTGTGTGTTGCCATTTCTTCCACTGCCGCCCTCAGTGCCTCTGCCTCCGCTCTGAAATTGCTTGTGTACTTACCAGTAGCGAGTGAGAGTGTTATTTTTCTGCCATTTGGTAGGTTCAGGAATGCTCCTGCCCCTCCGTTCTGTGTAGCGTTTGTTACAGAACCGTCGGTGTATGCATGGGTCCAGTCCATGCTTGGGTAGCTTTTCGTTATGAAGCTTAGGGTAGTGTCTCTCCTTTCTTTTTCGGTCTGGCAGTTTTTGTTTGCAATACCTGGTATATTTTCTACCACCTCTGGAAATATATCCTGCCTCCAAGTAGGTTTTCGTACAGTAGTGATGGGTTTTGGTGTTGTTAGTGCGTTTATGGGATCTTCGTGCATCTTTGCTTTGGCTATTTCTGCAAAGTTTCTCCGCTTTAGTTTCCCAGTTCCCAAATTGTTTAGTCTCTGGTACATTGGATGGTCCGTCAGTCTTCGGAGTTTCTCTGACTGCAGCTGGGCTCTGCAGTCTCTTCTGTCGGTCATGGATTGCAGTTTTGTAATCTTTTCAAGTTCTACAATTGGCGTTGACTTCATGCCACCTGTTATAATTCTCATGGCTTGGTTTTGAAGTTTGTTAACTTTATCGAAGTTCGCCTTCGCTGCTGTTGTCCATGCCGCGATGCCATACTCGAGAACTGGTCTCACTCTTCCAGTGTACAGTTTCTTTAGTATGCCTTCGTCTGCTCCCCAGCTTGTGCCAGCAAGTTTCCTCATGATCGCCATTCTTTCTCTGGCTTTCATTCGGTTTCTCTCAATCTGACTTTTCCATGTCATGCGCCGATCAAATGTGACTCCCAGATAGGTTGGGTTGTCGTTTGGCTGCAGGATTTTGCCATTTAGGCTTAATTTGGTACTTTGGGGTTTTAATGAGAGCGAGAATATTGTGCACGTGGTTTTCTCCTCGTTTATTTTGACCAGCCATGAGTTCGCCCACTCTTCCAGCGATGTTAGGGCCGTTTGCATCCGATTTCTTGCTATAGTGAGATTCTTTTCAGAGGTCCACATAGCCAGATCGTCTGCAAACATTGAGCTATGGACTCTTCTTGGTATATTCTCTGTAATATCGTTTATATATACCAGGAAGAGTGTGGGTGACAATACTCCCCCTTGGGGTACTCCCTGCTCGAGTGTCACCTTTTTGCTCATCTGCCCTTGTACTTGGACTCTGGCCGTTCTTTGTTTGAGGTAGTGGTTGATCCACTTGTACATCTTCCCACAAACATCACTTCTTCTTAGCTTGACTCTAAGTCCATCCTTCCAGACTTTGTCAAATGCCTTTTCCAGATCCACCCAAACAGCTACTGTGTGTTTCTGTGCCTGGTAGGCATCTTCTATCTCCTGGGCTATGAGGATGACCTGGTCCTCAGTGGATCTGTGCTGTCTAAAGCCGGCTTGCTGTGGAATTAGTATTCGTTTTTCTTCCAGATGCCACATCAGTCTGGTGTTTATCATCCGTTCCATCAGCTTGCCGACACAGCTCAGTAGGCTTATGGGCCTGTATCCATTCGGATCTGTTTTGTCCTTTCCTGTTTTTGGTACTGGTACCAGTATTGCATCTTTCCATGCCTGGGGTACAATACCCCTTTTCCAGCTTTGGTTCAGGACTGATAGTAGTTTTTTCTTCGCTGTTTGGCCCAGCCCCATCAGCATTTCGTTTGTTATCCCGTCTTTTCCGGGAGATTTCCTTTTCTTTAGTGTTCTCATAGCCTCTTCCATTTCGCGCAATGTTAGTTTGGCCATCATGTGCTCTTCAGGAGCCGTATTCATGTTTTCGTGTCCCTTTAGCTCTTCGTTAATGTCTGTATGCTTATCTGCAGGGACCTCGATGTGGTTTGCTCTGGCATAGTGATCGAGATCTAATCCATCTGAACAACATCATTTGTCTTTCTTGATCTAATCCATCTGAACATCATCTTTTGTCTTTCTTGATCTAATCCATCTGAACAACATCATTTGCCTTTCTTGATCTAGTCCATCTGGACATCATCATTTGTCTTTCTTGATCTAATCCATCTAAACATCATCACATTGTCTTTCTTGATCTAATCCATCTGAACAACATCATTTGTCTTTCTTGATCTGATCTAATCCATCTGGACATCATTTGTTTTTCTTGATCTAATCCATCTGGACATCATTTGTCTTTCTTGATCTAATCCATCTGGAGATCATTTGTCTTTCTTCATTTAGTCCATCTGGACATAATCATTTGACTTTCTTCATTTAGTTCATCTGAACATCATCATTTGAATTTCTTGATCTAATCCATCTGAACATAATCATTTGTCTTTCTTGGTCTAATCCGTCTGAACATCATCATTTGTCTTTCTTGATCTAATCCATTTTGGGGGATCAAGAGCAGTGCATGAACTGCATCGGTCAGTGACCCAAAGCGGACTGATAGCATCAGGGCCAGAAACCCAGAGCTGCCAAGATCCTTCTCTACCTCCATATGCTGGTCCTGGATAACAGGCTGCAACAGGGTTGACAGGCTGAGGAGAAGGGATCGAAGAGGGAAGGCTAACTTGGTACCCAAAAATGCCATGCTTAAGTTGGATGTGTTTGACCAAAAGGTGCAAATATCACAGTCAAGTTGTTAACTATGATACAATATATTCCGTTCTCCAGACAACATCCTGCTATTCGCAAAGCTTTTTTCACAGCTTTAAACAGAATGAACCGCAGATAAACGTGATTTTCTGCATGTGGTCCTATATTTCCAATGTCCCAACGAATTTATAATTTACCATTTGTCAGATAGTGCCATTTTCTTAAAGCGGCTAGTTCCTTTGATCTTTTTTATCCAAGGATTTATGTTGTCCCTGCAGAAAATAATTTACCGTAAATTCAAAAGTTTCCACACTGTCCTTTTTAATGTAGTTTATGTGTTTAAGGAACTTTAAGATTTAACTGGGCATTTCGTAGAAAGAATTTGTGAAGATGTACACGCACATGATAACAGAACATAGAAAGTACATACTTCAGATGGATTGGTCCAGGTTTATAAATAGATGCTGGAGAAAACAATAAATGGTTATAATTCAGTTCTGAGATCCATCTTCTAGCTGATTGGGGTGGCCTTGAAAAGGACCATCTTGCCAAGGTAATTGAATCTTCAATTTCTTGGAAAACAAACGTGTAAGTTAATTTCTCACTTAACTCATTCACTCCCAAATATTTTGGATCTCTGGACGCAATTTCTTTCTAATGTAAAACTCAAACACATCATCACTTAGTTGCGTACTAGCCTTGATGGATCACAAACTTCTATAGTTATGGAACATTTGATCAGATGACCATTTACCTTAACCCAAAGCGTGAATAATTCTCTTTTCAGAGTTTGAAATACTCCGATACAGTTTACAACGTCTAGTAGCTTCTCTACAAAAATATTGGTACATCTTCAATGCAATTGTATGAAGTGTAAGGAACTTGATTTTCAGACTCATTGTAGTAGAGAACGTTAACAATTAGTTATACTACGCCTAGGGGAGGAAGACTAACATCTGGTCAGGCACAACATACTGATCAGACATGTTAGTCAAGGTCAGGCAAAATATACTGATCAAGACCAATCCTCGTAGCCCTCACTGGAAACGGGCTGATTTCATGACATCCTGGCTAATGAGGTGAGGGATCGACGTGATCCACGTATTAGTGAGCGACACTCAGATGAAACCCAGCATAGTACAACCGCCTGAAGGACCTCGTCCACCTTCATCAGCATGCTTGGAATGTGAGGAAAGCTACTGCAACCAGCCACTTAACGTCATTTTCAGGGCGCACTAAAGAGTAAAACTACTCTCTGTGGGCATTCAAAACAACGTACGATGCCTATGACATAATTTGTATCATCTCATTGAATACACACCTGATAGCTCACTGTCACTGTTAAAAATCAGTGAGCCATGGCCTACTATAGTAGACTGTGGGTTGAAGCTAGAAAGATTTTGTGAAATGTTATTTCAAAAAATACTCATTGTTATGAAGTTTAATCATTTCAAACGACTGGTTTCATTAGGAGTACTGTTTTTGTATACCATATATAAACAAAATTGTATACCATATGTTTATGAGCCAGAAAAAAATATTCACTTTTGGGACATGGTGATCTGCAGGCTATGTACAAAATTCGAAACATGTTGTTCATATACAAACAGATATTCCATTTTATATTTGAAACACACTATAGTCTGGATGTGATACATGCAGAATTCCATATTGAGTGAAGAGTTGAAATCATATCTTGCTTTATTAACACTTGTGTTGGCATCTTGATTTGTTCTTCCATCTTTGTCAGTGCTATAGGTAAAACTATGCACTCCTTTATTTATTAATCTTGATGTGGTCTTTTTGTTTATTATTTTGCATTTCCTTTTGTTCTGTAAATTTCTATTCTTTTGTCATACTGCTCTTGTCTTGCAGCATTGCAGAGAGGAGGTATGTATAGACTACTGGTTTGCGCTAGATGGAAGGCTTGTGTTGCTGACAAGTTAAACTTTTGAAATATTTCTTTGATCCCCTCTATTCATCGTCACCAAGGTTGATCTCTTGCTTGTGTGGCCCTGAAACCTCCATGTAGTGTGATTTTTATCCAGGTTGATCAAACTGCATTCTTATCAAATGTCCAAATCACTTTATTGTCTGTGCGACAATATAGTAGTTAACCAACTTCAGGTCAGGTCATCCCGTAACCGGTGAGATCATTAGGGCACACATGAAGACATCTTCACAACGCCACATCATCCATCTCTGTCAGATGCTACTGCCTGGGACTCTTCTGGTTGGAGATTGGTCCATTCTTTTATGTTGTCCTCCCATCTCTTTTTGGGACGGCCTCTTCGTCATCTGCCATGCACCTTTCCGTGGAGGATTGTATTTGCAAGACCATTTGATCTCGATATATGACCGTACCAAGCAAGTTTTCTTCTTTTGACAGTTGCCAAGAGGTCTTCAAAAGGCCCTATTGCTATTGTAATTCTATCTCGCATTTCCTCATTTGTAACTTAATCTTTGTACGTGACGTTTAAAAGTCTTAGGAAACATCTCATCTCCAAGGCCTGTATCCTTCGTTGAAGGTCAGCTGTAACTGTCCATGTCTCACAAGCATAGAGGAATATTGACAGGACCAGTGTACACATTAATCTAATTTTCTAGTGCTAACCGTTTACTTGCCAGATTTTGTTAAGCCGTGCAAGCGCCCTATTGTCTGTGCTATTCTGGCCAACACCTCACATTTTAATCCTTCATCACTGACAATCGACTCAAGATATTTAAAATGGTCAACCACTTCGAGTTTCTGATCGTTAGCTTTTATCCTGCTGTTGAAGCCCTTGGCGTTGTTGGTCATTAATTTTGTCTTTCCAGCGTTTATCTCCATACCATAGTCAAGAGCTGTTTCATCGAGTCTTCTGACCCATTCATGAAGTTCTGCTTCTGAACCCGCCAACCGATCGATATCATCACCAATGTAGTCCCCACCATATTCCTCAGCTTTGTACACAGCGCATCTTACGTTTGTGTCTAGGGACGAAGTTTGACATTGATAACAGAAGGAATAATCAAAGTGTTTATTACCATCTGTTTAGGGGACAGGTAACACTTGGATGTTTTGGTAATGATGCTAGCTGGTAGTGAACCTTGTTTGCCTTTATAAATCTCTATTTTCTATCTCTCTGTCCAGTCTGCTGTCGTCAGTGAAGGCACTTCCCAGGTACAGACATTCCTGTACCTGCTTTAGGGTTTGCCCACTAGTGTGGAAACTGCACTGTGTCAGTTGGCCTTTCATTGTCATAGTTTCTGTCTTACCACAGTTGATCTTCATGCCATACTCCAGGCAGGCTGAGTTGAGGGCAGGTAAAGTGTTGTAAATCTTCTTGTTATTGTATAAGAGGTTCTGGTCATCTACGAAAATCAATTCATTTAGCGATTTTTCACGGGGATTGGCTATTCTGGTGATTTTATCCATATAGGTGATGAAAACAAGAGGGGATAACACACATCTTTGGCACACCTCACTGGGAATCAATTTGTCTGTCTGACTCTTTACTGTTGGCATGCATAGCTTGTATATTGTCCAGTAGCTGTTCCCTAACACCATACTCCTCCAAAACACCCCAAAGTTTGCTTCTTAACTTAACTTAACGTCTTTATACTGGTTTAGAAGACTCTGCAGAGTCTGTGTATGCAACCAGTTTCATTTACATTACCTTGCTCTAAAAGCTATGCACATCCAATTTATTCTTAAATGCATTAATTGTCCCTGCCTCAACTACCTCCTGAGGCAATGCATTCCAAGCAGACACCCCTCTCTGACTAAAAAAATATTTCCTAATATCTAATCTGGACCTCTCTTTAGTTAATTTGTAGATATGCCCTCTTGTTCTTATGGGTGGCTGCATTAAAAAAAAACTTGTTATAGTCTAATTTATCCTTTCCTCTGATCATCTTATAAACCTGTATTAAGTCACCATGAATTATTTTCTTTTCTAGACACTGTAGGCCGATTTTTCGGAGTCATTCCTCATAACTGTAATTCTGGAATCCCACTATCAGTTTTGTCGCTTATCTCTGTATCCTTTCCATAATGTTTATATCTCCTTTACGATAAAGACTATACACCTGTACACAATACTCCAATCTAGGTCTAACCAATGCTTTATACAGTTTGACTATCACTTCCTTGCTCCTATGTTTAATATTTGTTTTTATCATACCTAACATTGCATTTGCTTTTTTCACTGCTACCTGAACTTGCTCACTCACCTTACCTGTAAGATCTATTATAACCCCTAGGTCCCTTTCCTTATCTATCTTTCTAATATTGTTCTCGCCCATTCTGTAATTATGTTCCATATTGCATCTACCCATGTGGATGTGTGTACATTTATCTACATTAAACTCCATTTGCCAGCTTACAGACCATTCTCAAACTTTATCTAAATCCGACCTCAATATATCCACTTCTGCTTTAGATGAGACACTACTGAATAGTTTTGTGTCATCAGCAAATTTTGCAATCATGGATCCCATATCAATATCCAAATCATTTATATATATATCAAGAACAAAATTGGTTCCAAAACCGAGCCCTGTGGCACTCCACTTTTCACTTCACATCCCACTCAGAGTACTCCTTATTTATGCCCACCCTCTGCCTTCCTCCCGTTAACCAATTTCCAATCCATTTGGCAACTTCCCCACCTATTCCATGTGATTTTAACTTTAGAAATAATCTTTGATGAGGTACTTTATCAAAGGTCTTTGCAAAATCTAGATAAATAACATCCACTGGCTTTCCTTTATCTATCATTTTAGTAACCTCCTTCATGAATTCTAATTGATTTGTTAAGCACTATCTCCCTCTAGTAAACCCATGCTGGCTATTTCTGATTAGATTAAACTTGTCTAAATGCATTACAATGTTTTCTTTAACTATTGCCTCAAACAATTTACAGACTATGCTCATTAAACTCACCGGTCTATAATTGTCTGGATCTGATTTTTTGCCCTTTTTGAATAAGGGGATCACTCCTGCATCTTTCCAATCCCGTGGAACAATCCCTTTTGCAAGTGATTGCGAATATAATATAGCCAATGGTTTTGCTAGTTGGTCTCTAATTTCAAACAGCATTTTTGGATGAATACCATCTTGGCCTGGACATTTATCCACTTTCAACAACCCCTCCAATTTTTTAAAAACATTTCCTCTGTAATACAGATTGATCTTAATCTTGCTGTATCCATGTCTCTTTGAAAGATATCTATAGGCTCTGGAATCTTGGAGCAGTCCTCTTTTTGTGTAGACTGTTCCGAAGTACAGTTATTTTTCCTGTACTGTCTATGAGAAGGCCTACTTTGTCTTTCGTTCTTTGTTTATTTCTAACATAAGCTTTTACTATCAGTCTTGATCCTCTGAGCAAGTTTTTTTTCGAAGTCTATTTTTGATGTTTTATTCACTTTTTGAGATATGTTCTGCTTGTCCAAATATTTTAAATGTTTCTTTTGATTTATATCAATATATTTTTTTTCATGCTTTAATTTTAGCACTTCTACATTTAACTACAAATCTAGTTATCCACTTTTTACACTTGAGGTTTACCTCCCTATATGGAACACATTCCTCTTTTAGTAGAACTGTTTTATAACTCTCTAATTCTTGTTCAACATCTGTTCCTCCGACAATATCTTTCCAGATTATATGGCTCGCTGCCCCTTTCATCTTCTTAGCATATGCCTTAGAGAATTTGTAATTTTGTTGTTTATCCACTTTTTGCTTTTTGCTTTATCATTTTTATTTTTTTATTTTCCTTTACTTATTTCATACTTCCCTGACCCCAACTCTCCCCTTAGACTACATCCTCTATAGCACCCTATTGTAGGACTATCTTTAGTCTTATACTTCATAGGCCTACGAGTTTAAATTTCTAACACAATGATTAAACATATACTTTGCTACAACTTTGTTGTCCTATCTCATTTAGATGTAAACCTCTCCTGTCTAACATTTTATTTGTGTCTACTTTCACATCAATAAGTTTCATTCCCATGAACGCACACATCACCTGTAACCTAAGGTTGATACCTATTATCTTACTATCTAGATAGTCTGACTCATCTGCTCTATCTAAACTGCCCATCATTGTGACCTTTCTGAACTTTTTTTCCTTATTTGTTCCCATAAGACTTTTGAATGATTTCATAATTATTTCGGTACCATCTCTGTTTACATTATTAGTTCCTATCAATACCACAACATGACTGTTTGGTTTGTCATCTATCTTCTTTATTCTCTCCTCTATGTCCTCAATTTTTGCTCCTCCAATATCCATTTTTTCAAACATATTGTGTTGTTTAGACAAATGTCTGCCAACCTCCCTCACCTTTGAATCCCCTACTACCAATACTGAACCCTCACCTATATCTGCATACTTCTCTGCAAAGCTCTCTGCCCTGTGAACTTTCCTCGCTAAAATCTCCCTTACTTCTAATTCCTGTCTGCAACCCATACCTAACTGACAATGGTTTAATTTTATCTGCAACTTCTTTAAAATTTTCTCCATTTTCTCTTGTTTCCCTTCTATTTTGATCTGCCTCTTTTCTATCTCCTCCAATCTTTTCTCATTTGTCCTAATATTGCACTCCATTTGAGCCTGCATCTCTTCGACTCTACATACCCTACATATAACTTTTCCTTCATCTTTCAACGTTGTACTTAGCGGTAATACTAATTATGCTATTTATTACCATTATCCATGGGATTCTGTGGGGAAGTGGATAAGCCGTCAGCCTCATGATCAGGTGGTGTGGGTTCGACTCTGGACTCCGCCGTCTTTTTCACGGGTGCTTGATGCGCAGTCCCCTGCATCTTATAGTCGCCCCCAGTCGTCTTATCCTTGACTTGCCACTGGGGTCGGGTGGAACGAGACGAAAGAGTGAGGATAAACAGTAGCGCAGTTAATCCTTACTATAAGTAGCGCTTGCAAAATAAATTATGGCGGCCTTTGCCTTTTACCGTTATCCAATAAGTTATACTGATACCTAATACGATGTATACTTGTTATAGCAACATACAACAATTTATTGCTAACTACTAGGCCTACACTAAATTTACTGTTACTTCCAATCACTATGCCACGCTATTTAATTCTGTCAAGTTACTAACTATCTGTTACAACCAGACCAGTATATTTGAAAATACATATGCTACAGTAAACTAAAATTACAACTACGTTATTATTACACAAATTGATTCTCAACACTATTACTTATCTGAAAAATATATAGATCTCTGTACTGTCAATTCGAATCCACCACCATCTTGAACTGGATACGCATTCTGCCTCTCAATGCTTCTGTTGACCCTATGAAGGCTTTCTCTTGTTAATGTTGATCGGTAATCCTTTTTCTGCTCCCAGTGTTATACTGTCTGTCTTGCTGAACACATTCTGCCTCTCAATGCTTCTGTTGACCCTATGAAGGCTTTCTCTTGTTAATGTTGATTGGTAAACCTTTTTCTGCTCCCAGTGTTATACTGTCTGTGTCTTGCTGAACACATTCTGCCTCTCAATGCTTCTGTTGACCCTATGAAGGCTTTCTCTTGTTAATGTTGATCGGTAATCCTTTTTCTGCTCTCAGTGTTATACTGTCTGTCTTGCTGAACACATTCTGCCTCTCAATGCTTCTGTTCACCCTATGAAGGCTTTCTCTTGTTAATGTTGATCGGTAATCCTTTTTCTGCTCCCAGTGTTATACTGTCTGTCTTGCTGAACACATTCTGCCTCTCAATGCTTCTGTTGACCCTATGAAGGCTTTCTCTTGTTAATGTTGATCGGTAATCCTTTTTCTGCTCCCAGTGTTATACTGTCTGTCTTGCTGAACACATTCTGCCTCTCAATGCTTCTGTTGACCCTATGAAGGCTTTCTCTTGTTAATGTTGATCGGTAATCCTTTTTCTGCTCCGAGTGTTATACTGTCTGTCTTGCTGAACACATTCTGCCTCTCAATGCTTCTGTTGACCCTATGAAGGCTTTCTCTTGTTAATGTTGATCGGTAATCCTTTTTCTGCTCCCAGTGTTATACTGTCTGTCTTGCTGAACACATTCTGCCTCTCAATGCTTCTGTTGACCCTATGAAGGCTTTCTCTTGTTAATGTTGATCGGTAAACCTTTTTCTGCTCCCAGTGTTATACTGTCTGTCTTGCTGAACACATTCTGCCTCTCAATGCTTCTGTTGACCCTATGAAGGCTTTCTCTTGTTAATGTTGATCGGTAATCCTTTTTCTGCTCTCAGTGTTATACTGTCTGTCTTGCTGAACACATTCTGCCTCTCAATGCTTCTGTTGACTCTATGAAGGCTTTCTCTTGTTAATGTTGATCGGTAATCCTTTTTCTGCTCCCAGTGTTATACTGTCTGTCTTGCTGAACACATTCTGCCTCTCAATGCTTCTGTTGACCCTATGAAGGCTTTCTCTTGTTAATGTTGATTGGTAATCCTTTTTCTGCTCCCAGTGTTATACTGTCTGTGTCTTGCTGAACACATTCTGCCTCTCAATGCTTCTGTTGACCCTATGAAGGCTTTCTCTTGTTAATGTTGATCGGTAATCCTTTTTCTGCTCTCAGTGTTATACTGTCTGTCTTGCTGAACACATTCTGCCTCTCAATGCTTCTGTTGACCCTATGAAGGCTTTCTCTTGTTAATGTTGATCGGTAATCCTTTTTCTGCTCCCAGTGTTATACTGTCTGTCTTGCTGAACACATTCTGCCTCTCAATGCTTCTGTTGACCCTATGAAGGCTTTCTCTTGTTAATGTTGATCGGTAATCCTTTTTCTGCTCCCAGTGTTATACTGTCTGTCTTGCTGAACACATTCTGCCTCTCAATGCTTCTGTTGACCCTATGAAGGCTTTCTCTTGTTAATGTTGATCGGTAATCCTTTTTCTGCTCCGAGTGTTATACTGTCTGTCTTGCTGAACACATTCTGCCTCTCAATGCTTCTGTTGACCCTATGAAGGCTTTCTCTTGTTAATGTTGATCGGTAAACCTTTTTCTGCTCCCAGTGTTATACTGTCTGTGTCTTGCTGAACACATTCTGCCTCTCAATGCTTCTGTTGACCCTATGAAGGCTTTCTCTTGTTAATGTTGATCGGTAATCCTTTTTCTGCTCCCAGTGTTATACTGTCTGTCTTGCTGAACACATTCTGCCTCTCAATGCTTCTGTTGACCCTATGAAGGCTTTCTCTTGTTAATGTTGATCGGTAAACCTTTTTCTGCTCCCAGTGTTATACTGTCTGTCTTGCTGAACACATTCTGCCTCTCAATGCTTCTGTTGACCCTATGAAGGCTTTCTCTTGTTAATGTTGATCAGTAATCCTTTTTCTGCTCCCAGTGTTATACTGTCTGTCTTGCTGAACACATTCTGCCTCTCAATGCTTCTGTTGACCCTATGAAGGCTTTCTCTTGTTAATGTTGATCGGTAAACCTTTTTCTGCTCCCAGTGTTATACTGTCTGTCTTGCTGAACACATTCTGCCTCTCAATGCTTCTTTTGACCCTATGAAGGCTTTCTCTTGTTAATGTTGATCGGTAATCCTTTTTCTGCTCCCAGTGTTATACTGTCTGTCTTGCTGAACACATTCTGCCTCTCAATGCTTCTGTTGACCCTATGAAGGCTTTCTCTTGTTAATGTTGATCGGTAATCCTTTTTCTGCTCCCAGTGTTATACTGTCTGTCTTGCTGAACACATTCTGCCTCTCAATGCTTCTGTTGACCCTATGAAGGCTTTCTCTTGTTAATGTTGATCGGTAATCCTTTTTCTGCTCCCAGTGTTATACTGTCTGTCTTGCTGAACACATTCTGCCTCTCAATGCTTCTGTTGACCCTAAGAAGGCTTTCTCTTGTTAATGTTGATCGGTAATCCTTTTTCTGCTCCCAGTGTTATACTGTCTGTGTCTTGCTGCAATTATTTATGAAATGTTCATTGTATTCATATGGTCCTGCATACTGCTGTTTGCACATCATGTGATTCATAACACGAGGAAGATTATTGGAGGTAGTAGACTTCCCTGTCTAACCCCATTTTGAGTTGTGAATGGATCTGGCAGTTTACCATTTTGTCTTGTCCTGCAGGTTATAATATTTATGCAGTTTTCTGATACCTCAGTTTGTTTTATTATAGCATCTAACAATCAATGTCCATCATTCCTTTCGGAGTGTAGACCATTGACAACTTTCTCCAGCAAGTTCTTGAGCCGTCCTTTCTGTCTCTCTCTAGTTGAAGTCCAGGGACCAAAGTTCATTTTCATAGTCTCTTATCCAGGTGTTTCTCGGTCTACCTCTCTTCCTCTTCACCTGTGGATTCCACGTCAGGGTCTGTCTGATCATGCGTGAAGGTGTCTTCTCTAGAGTGTGTTCTATCCAACCCCATTTCTTATGTTTGATCTGTTGCTCCATTGGCTGTTGTTGCCTTCTTTCCCACAGATCTTCGTTCCTCACCATGTCTTGCCAGCCAATACTAGCTATACTGAGTAGACATTTATTGACAAACGACTGGAGTTTTCTCTGTATTGCCTTCGTCATTCTCCGAGTTTCTGTTCCGTACTGGAGTACTGACTTGACATTACAATTTAATAATCTTAATCTGGTGTATTGCGTCTTTACTCAATTTAAATCAAGTCTTAACCCGTGGTTTCTTCAGTTGTTGTTTAGACGGTTTGGTTGAAGTTTATTTGTACAATTTATTTTACATTGTCATTGCCTTTGGGGAGTGAGTGGCTTAGTCTTGTTCTAAACCAAGGTGAGGCAAATGTTTTTACTGTTGGAGTAAAATAAAAAACTTAGCCTACCCACAATATGGTGACTGCAGGACAAGTGGTTTTATTTGACAGCCCTATAAATCCTCACAGTGGACCCAGAAAATGGAATAAACACTAATTATAGTTTTTTGTGATAGTCATTATTTTTGGTTCTTTGCGTAATTTTTTTGACTTCTTTGAATCATTATTTTTGGTTCGTTGCATCATTATTTTTGAATTTTTGCATCATTTTTTATTCTTTGCATAATTTTTGTTGGTTCTTTGCATAATTGTTTTTGGTTCTTTGCATAATTTTTTGGGGTTTTTTGCATCATTTTTTTAGCTGTAGAGATAATATATAGGTAGGAGCTTAGACAACCATTTATGTATTTCTTTTTTGTGGGATTTGAGTCAGTACAGCTGAACTCAGTCCTGCCAGAATTTGAGGAACCAAATCGAACCACGACATAACCCGACGTAAGCTGCGGGCCATGTGTCAACACCTGGAAAGATAATGTTTGGAGACACGTTGACTTGTTGTCGCCGACAAACCCGCATCATCTGGAGACCGCACGAATAGGATGGGGGGTAATGGGAAGCAGACAGACAAAAACGCACGCCGTTGTGGAAATCATATGATCTGGGAATGGAGTTCGAATATAAAAGCCAGACAGAGAAAGACGTGAGGATCATTACCTGAGAACACTTTTGAGAGAGACAGTGAGTGAGAGCAGGTGGAGGCGAGAATAGACTTGACTTCAGAGACAGAGAGAGAACACTTCACAGAGCATTATGAGAGAACCACAGAGATTACATGAGATAGACACATAGAGAACATCTCACTTCAGAGATTACTTGAGAAGACATACGAAAGAGACGTTCAGTTGAGAGCAGGCGGCGGAGAGAAAAGACTTCACTTCAGAGACAGAAAAAGAACATTTCACAGAACATTGCATGAGATAAACACAGAGAGAACATTTCACTCCAGACACAGAGAAAGAACATTTCACTCCAGAGGCAGAGGTACTTTGGAAAGAGATGCTCAGTAGAGGGCAGGTGACAGAGAGATATGCAGTTGAGGCAGATTTGAGTTGAGATTTAGGCGACGGAGAGAGGCAGTTTAGATAGATACACGGCAGTGTCAACAGCCTCAGGATGACCGCTGCTTTTTTTTGAAAAAATTAAGGTTGACGTCTGACAGCGTACGAAGAAGAAGAAGATAGATACACATCAAGCAAGGTAACTACCTTCATTTAATGTAGTGGTCGTGATTACAAGTAGTCGGTCGCTTATAGAAGCAGTCTTCCATTCATCATATTGACGCAGTCCTACTGATCACGTCGACATCACCTTGATCACGTAAGTCCTCAGTCGCAGCTAGAGGCAGTTCTCCAGTGATCCCATGGATCACATTTGATACAGTCTATCTTGACCACGTCGAGACCACTTTGATCTACCGCCGACAAGAGGAACAAGACCATGGCCGTCATACTCTGGGTTCAGAACCTACAAACTTTACCATCAGCAGCAATCCGCAACTAAGTTTGATCGCAGCAGACCAGATTAGCAGGCCAGATTAGGATAGTAGATCAGCAGACCAGATTAGCAGACCAGATCAGCAGACCAGATCAGCAGGCCAGATCAGCAGGCCAGATTAGCAGGCCAGATCAGCAGGCCAGATCAGCAGACTAGATCAGCAGGCCAGATCAGCAGGCCAGATTAGCAGGCCAGATTAGGAGAGCAGATCAGCAGACCAGATTAGGAGAATAGGGTATCATGCCGTATAAATGGTGAGAGAAAGAATTTAAGTTTTTAGAGAGTTTAAAGTTGGCAGTGTTTCTTGATTAAATAATCTGTTGTATTTTGTTGATATTTAGTGTTACTTGAATTTGTTTAGAGTGAGTGTAGAGTGCAATAGAATAGAGCAGACCCCTTTACCGTCTGCGACAGAGCTCCATCAAATCGAGCGGCTCTGGTACACTTCTTCTCTTGTTTCGCTCCAGCTGGAGTTTAGAACCACCAATACTGTTGGCTTTTTTTAGGAAGCCTGCACCCAAGTACTTTGTGTGCTTTTGTTATGGTTGCTTTTGTAGCAATATGTTTTACATGATGAGGTTGCTAGTAACATGCACATATCTCTTCATCGCCTTTTGCAACACATATTTGGAACAATGGACTACCATAACATTTGATACGATTAGCTTAGCGGTAGAGCACTCGCTTTTCATGGCAAAGGTATGGGATACGAATTCCACTATTGGTATGTTCCATTTAACCCAACCGTAAATGGGTACCTGGCATATGACTAGGGAAGTCAAAGGCAGCGAGAAAATGAACTGGCCAGCTTACCTAAAATAAACTCTGGCTTAGTATACTGAAGTCTTTAATAACTTCATTCCCCGACAGTAGTGTAACTACTATAGCACAAACCTTTACTTTAACATTTTAGGGGGCCTTCAGCTAATGCAAAGAATTGGTTTAAAATACAGTTTACTTTTGCATGTACTTGCAGTTTACGTTTTCCTTCCTTTGCAGTTAGGAGTCACAGAATTCACATTATCATCATGTACCATGTCCTTCATAGAACGTCGGTCCTATGACAGTCTGTCTGAAAGAAACTGTTTCCTTTGCCAAAACTCCAGCCTTTGCCAGTCATATCAGTCATTCTTGGAAATCTTTGTGCCATCGTTTTCTCTGTCTACTCCTACCTCTTTTGCCTGGCACCATATGGCGTCCACATGTTCTGTTAATGTACATATGTAGAACAAGTCTGCAACTTATTGATGATTCACTTTTTGGGCACTATTTCCATATTTTTTTGTTTGTTATGAAAAAAATATATCATAGAGAATTGTTGTAGTTTCATCTTCTTCAATATAATTGTAAATAGTGGATCTCCGGGCGGATCTCTGGGCTTATGGAGTAAACGATAGGACCAAGAGATTGTACTGTCAGTGTTGTGACAAGCTGCCTTGGAGGCTTGTTCTTGGTGCAGGCAACTGAAGCAGGTTTACCTATATTCTACTTTCTATTCTGGTCACACAAGCAACCATTCTTAAAGTATACGTGTAGCAGAGCTGCTTAAGACTATGAGCTAGAGCGTTAAACAACATTTAATACTGGACATACAGAAAATTGGCAGTAGAAATAACAGAAGCAGTTAAACACCCCATGTACGAAGCACATACTAGGACCCGATCAAGAAACCTCTTCATTAACTGATGCTGAAAGGCACAAGCAGGATAAAAAGCTAAAAGAACAACAAATACTCATCTCTCATTAAGTCAGTATATGCAGATACAATTATATGATATACTCTTTGTCTTATTATTATTGTCTTTGTTTCAATTGCTGTTTATTTTCAGGAATGGGAGAAGAGGCATGCAGATACAGTCACTACATACAGAACACATTTACTCAGTGCTGTTCAGGTATGAGCATATTTTTGTTTTTGTTTTTTGTTTTTGCGTTCGCCTTATTTCTCTAATCCTCAAGGCGGTGTGCGTTGCACTGCGTTTTTATTTTGCGCCTGTCGGCCCAGTGCATCCGACTTCAGCATGCATTTTATGTAAGGGTCTGCTTCCTCCTGCATTTTCTAAGGGTCTGCTTCCCCGGGGTAACGGCCGGTGCTGTGATAGGATCGAACCCAGCACCTTCTGGTTGTGGGCCGTGTCACTTAACCACTAGGCCACGCCGTCCCCTGTATGAGCATATGAATTGTTTCTTTCCATTAGCCAACTGTCTGATAGTTAGACTGGCAAAGCAGATAAGATTGTTTTCATCTAGAACTGGATTTGTGACATGACTGTAGAACACTTCAGTTTACCCAGCTGTAAAAATACATACTAGACTCTCCTCTAAGTTAAAGGAGATTAGATAGAAAGGTAGGGACTCGTGACTATACCTAATAAAGATGAACTTAACTTAACATATTTTAACTGGTTTAGAAGACTGCAGAGTCTGCATACAACCATTTTCTTTTACATTCACTTGATCTAAAAATACCTGTGCACATCCAGTCTATTCTTGAATGCATTAATTGATCTTGCCTTCACTATTTCCTGTGGAAATGCATTCCAAGCATTCACCATTCTCTGACTAAAAATATATTTCCTGGTATCTTTTTCCTCTGTGACTATCTTCATAACTATCTTCATAATCTTTCTTCATAACTGTAATTCTGGAATCCTACTATCAGTTTTTGTCACTCTTTGCATCCTTTCCAGCATATGTATTTCCCCTCTATGATAAGGACTCTACACCTATACAGAGTACTCCAATCTAGGTCTAACTAATACTTTATGCGATTTGACTATCAATTCCATGTTCCTATGTTCAAAATTTGTTTTTATCATACCTAGCATTACAAATGCCTTTTTCACTGCTATCTGGACTTGTTCATTCACCTTACATATTGAGTACTGTCATAGATAACATCACTCACAGATCAATTAGACATGTTAATTGATTTTTCTGATGTAATTTCTCTTCTTCTCTTTGGCGCTCTTCTACCATTGGGAGTATAGATCTTTTTTGTATATACTTGTAATTGAATGTGCAAACAAGCATGTGATTGGCATGTTGTATCTTTGCTGAAAGGCCAGCTAGCCTCCCTTTTGGACTTCACGCACGTAGAAATCTGGTAGGAATTTAGTTACTTTAGAATTTTTGCCTGGTCAAAGCTAAGCTTGCTCGTTTTGATTTTCAACTGTCAGAGATTCTTTTATGTGTACACCATGTACACAAAACCTCCGAGTTCACCTCCGAGTAAGAAAGCGAATTCAAACATTATAAAATGCTAGCAGAATCTATAGAAGCAAATTTTTCATAAGAAACAAATAAACATGAAGGCCACTACAAGTCACAGACAGTTTTCTTGGTGAGTTTCCTTTTCTTTTCTTTAAAAGAAATGACAATGTGCAATTAATGCATAGCCCATTTTTTGGTTGTTGAATGGCAAGATGCAAAACTGACAGGAAATTTGTATTGATCACTAACGTACACACCAGGATTGGGGGCTTCTGTAGTAATTTATTTTACATAATGAAATTGCTACAGCCATGCACATCACTGTTTAGTCATTTTTGTAATTATATGCTGAGAAGGTTACAGAGACTATTCTTTTGTCTCCTAGTACCACTCGGTTATTATAGAAATCATAATTGGAGCCTTAGTCGCTTTAGTCGTGTGGCGCCCTCTGAGTTTTGTCCAGCTCTGTCTTATGTATTTTGACACTGTCTGCAATGACTGTAAAGACCGATCTGCGAGTGATAGTCTCTACCACAGAAAATATGATAGAAATAGGTGGGGTTAATTGAGCTGATTAACTATGCAGATCCTCGGGAACAAAGAATGGCCCCACTAGAACATTTAAAGGATATTGTAGAAAGTAACTAAAGAGGGCTGTGCTTGTTGCTGGCTACCTTGTCATGTAAAATATATTTCTACAGACACCACTTATGCTAGTGCCTATCAAATTTTTCTTTGCGGGACTAATATGTGATGATGGCCTTATGCTTTGTAAGGATCAAAGATGGAACAAGAAAAAGTATCAGATTTGAGAGTGAATGAAGCATATTGTGTGCTAGATCATATCTAGTACTCATCACGGAGGCAGCCACAGACGCTAATGTTATGCCAGCAGCGCTCCACCAAGAGGGAAAGAAATTGGGAATCGAAGTGAACACATCCAAGGCGAAAGTCATGCGCAATTGTTTCGTTTCCAGTCTTCCTTGATGGAGAGAGATTGGATGACGTGAACGAGTACATTTACCTTGGACGCCTGCTCAACATGTAGAACGAACGATCGTTGGAGCACAGCGACAGCAATATGGTACCACAGAGACAAGAAACGACCACGGGGACGACCACCAACACGTTAGTCTGACTCCCTTGCATCCCACAACAACATTCACAATGTCACAGATGGGCTACTCATTATCCACTGGTCCACCGTAGCCCCAGACAGAGACCGCTGGATGAGAAGTTGGGACCCGCAACTGTGTAACCACCGCTGAAGAACGGGTTGAATAATCCACTAATAAAGCATATTGTTTGAGAATGGATAGAAGAGAAAGATGTGGAAAATGTAGCAGATTTGAGAGTGAAAGATGTAGATCAGGGGTTCTCAGCCCTTTAAGATTGCGAGCACCATTCACGTGTAATATTCAGTGCATAAGCACTATGCAACACTTCATTTTTGAAAAGCAACACATTTTTAAAACACTCACCGGGTTAATGACATCCTTTAGCCTGAAAGCCACTCAGAATTTCAGTGATGTCCTAGGAGAAGTCGCTTGTAGCTTCACGTAAACAGTCTTGCAGATGTGAATCATTTAATCGTGATCATGCTTTTGAGGTATTTCATAAGTGAGAAAGCTTCTTCGCATAGGTTGGTCGCTCGAACATAGCCAGATGTTTGAGAGGAATACCCTGCAGTATTTGGAACCTTTTTTGTATCTTCTGCTCCTCAAAAGGTTATGAATTTCTCTTTTTCAAACAAATATTTTAGCGCTAAGGAGGACTGAAGATCATCAATTTAAGTACCATGATGCATCACAACGCTGACCTAACCAGCATTGGGGAAACCCCCGAATCAAATTGCAAAATATTTCAGAACGTGGAGCGGCAAATGCGTAACTTAACAACTTTTAGGTCGCCTTAACTATAATAGATGGATAGCAACATTATTTGTTTGGGTTTGCAAAACAAAGTTTGAATTGAAAAATGGGTCTCATGAGCGTTGATGCTTGCGAGCACGTTTTTACTTGGATGATGCAAGCATTAAATGTCATTGAAAGAGCATCATGGTGCTCGGGAGCACCATGTTGAGAATGCCCCATGTAGATTGTTTGAGAATGGATAACTCAGAAGACAGGATGTAAAACATGTAATAGATTTGAGACTGAATGATGAAGATTTTTTGAGAATGGGTGACAGAAAAGGAGGAGGAGAAAGACATTGGATAATACGAAGGGAAGTAAAAAAAAGTCACCTTAATATTATTTATGAACAAAATATGCATAAATACGGAAATCTATGCAATATTTGAAAGTTCCGTTTTGACGCCTTCTTGTATATGCAAACTTTTGTTCACATTTGACCTGGTTTACTTGTTCACAGGGTCACATGGATCCTGATGTCAAGGATGCCTTATATCACATTATTGAACTGCGAAGCATGGAGCAGTTTTGTTGAGTTGACAGACCATTGTTTTCGTATTGCTGTGCCAGTTGTTGATCGGACACACAAACAAGCAAACAGAAACCTCAAACTGAAACAAAGTATTACGGCAGACAGGAAGTAGTTTCCTGCTCTTCTTTACCTGTGGGAAATGTATTTAAAAAGACAGTGCGACAGTAAGAAAGTTATTGGTTTCTTTATAAACAACATGCAAGTCAGGTAGAAAAGAAAATTGTTTGATCCAAGCCTGATCAGCTACTACTGCATGGCTATAATGGTATAGGATACGGTGACAGGGCATGACAAAGACCTCAAAAAAGATGTTAAGATGATACATCCTTACCACAACAAAGGCTTGCAATAGTGAACGCAACACTATTTGTTCAAGAAAAGAAACTTCATATTGAAATTAGATGGAAAATATAATAAAAGAAAGGAAACTATTTGTTGAGATTAGATAGAAAATGTAATAGTATAGTTTCATTACAATACATTAGAGTATATAATTTGTAATACTCGAGATAATTGCAAGGTCCGGAGACTCATCGTCCTGGAGACCCATGCTCAACGATTGTCCTAGAGACCAATGTTTGACAATCTTCAGCTTATGGAAGTTGTCTGAGATGTTAAAAAAATGGACAGCTGTCATTTATGTACATAATAGCATATAAGCTTGTCTGTGACAAGACAATGGTAGTCTTCCTAATAGCTACATAATATTTTCGGTGCAACAATCCTGACAGATTCCATTAAAGTGCATTAGAAACTCTAATAATACCTCATGGATTCTTCTACACAGCTTTAAATACATTGTGCAAGTTATTAATAGCTACTTTCTGATTGACCACCAGATGCCAAGAAAGCTAATAATAGCTGTAAATCAGGGTTTATTCCAGTACAGATGTACTTCTCAATCTATTTATAACGTGGAACTATTGATTATGTATGTTCTTGCCATTTTTATCAGTGGTTCCTACACTCAAGTTGATGAAGCTATTGCTGAGAATGTAAAAGGATACACACCTACTGAAGGGCGTCCCTAGACTAATCAAGTTTAAGAACTCCTGGGGATGAATTGTGTAGCATGTGCTGTTAACTTTCCTGAATTGCATTTAGATGTCAATGTGCTGTTATTTGTTATTAAAGTTAGCAAGGTCTAGCTGCAGCAACGTATTGAGAGGGCAAAGAAGGGTACCTTGGGAAAAAACAGAGGAAGATAAAGCCAAGGAAACTGGAGTTTCATGTTTGAAGCTCACGCGTAATTTATACAATAGAAAGTGATAAGTGTATCAACAGTTGAAATAGGTTGTGCATCACCAACAGGAGACAAATTACTTCTTTTTCTGATACCTGGGCTATGTGTTATTTATGCCTGTATTCGCGTATCGTACATGAGCATTTTTTCTAGCGTTTAAAAAACAATAAAAACCAGAAGCCACTCCACACTTAACAGGGTTGTCTGTCTTAAATAGACTCTCCTTCGTAATATAGGTCAGACCAATGCGCTCACTGGTTCTTTCGATATTCCTCTACTCTTGGGAAACATGGACCATTACAGTAGACCTCCAGAGAAAAACCAGACCATAGAGATGAGAAGTTTTAGAAGACTCCTAAATTTCACCAATTTGTGATCGGATCACAAATGATGAAGTACGACGAAGAATCGAGAATGCAAGTTATGACAACCTCCTCACAACGATCAAAAGGTGAAAGCGGACTTGGTGCTAATGCGTGGACGTCTGAGAAAGCAATGGGAAGACAACATCCATGAATAGACTAAACTACTACCTGAGGAGGCACACAAAGCAACCGCATACAGAGAGGGGTGGCGTAGGGTTGTGGAGGTCTCAGCAGGAGTGCAATAACAATCTCAGGAGGTCACGGGATGAACTTAAACTGAACTGAAATAGAAATATTCAAAGATCTCACCTCCCATGAAACCAGGGGCGCTTGAAACTTACGAGATTCAAACACCCAACTGTTTCTTGCTTTCTTTCATTAGATCCTTGAAAGATTAGGGCATTATCTCTTAGCTATATCGACCTGAGTGAATTGAAAACCACACTGTAGAGTTAATATTTGTGTCACTTTGTTTTACCCCCGAGGTGAAAGTTGAAATGAAGCTGTGGAAATAACGAAGAGTTTTATAACTTGCTAGTTATCATGGAAATGGCGGCCATATTGAATATTAATCATATTTTTTAAAGGAATAGACATATTTTTTGGTTACATCTAGGAGTGTAAAATTTTGCTAGAGTGTACTTTAGTGCATGTCAAAACATAGTCCTTGAACCTTTTTGTGATATCTGAAATTGATTATGAATTATAGAAAGTTAAAATATGCACATTAAGGTTTTTATGAATCATATATCACTTTGAAGATAATTGGAAAATGTTGTTAAGCAGGCTTATGAATGATAACTTTTTTGGTATTGTGATCAGCTCATGGTTGTTATTAAACGATATATGGAAATTCAGGGAAATAAAGATTAATATCAAATTTTAAGATCATCATGTGTCATCTCTATAGCAGAGGTTGACAGTAATGAATCCGCAACGGAGCCACATACAGTCACAATAATGGATCAAGGGCCACATAAAGTCACAATAATAGATAGCAGACTGTCATAGCAGACAGTGTCAAAATACATAAGACAGCTGGACAAAACTCAGAGTGCGCCACACGACTAAAGCGACTAAGGCTCCAATTATGATTTCTATAATAACCGAGTGGTACTAGGAGACAAAAGAATAGTCTCTGTATCAAGGTTTACATAAAGTCACAATAATTTTCAAGGGCCACATAATCACAATAATTTATGAAAGGTCACATGAAGTCACAATAATGTATGAATGGTCACATGAAGTCACATTAATGGATCACATGAAGTCACATTAATTAATCACATGAAGTCACATAAATGGATCACATGAAGTCACATTAGTGGACCAAGTAGACATTAATATAGAGAGAAGTACGTCTTAGTTTGATGTGGACACTCTAACAAAAGAATGGTAACCTACATTGCCATATATGTGTTTTACTGTGCACATTATTGTATTTACAGTTATCCCTTTCATCTGGTCTATTTACAATCAAATGTAACGTTTTTTTTTCTTTCTTTACATTTCATTGTTATGACACACTCTCGTGAAAATAAGATGTTAGTTTTTTTTCAATTTTTTTCCTTGATCTGATTATTATATTCCTTTACAAGTAAAATGTATTATTTGTTCTAGTAAGTTTTCTATGATCAAAAACATTCCATGAAAAATAATGTCTTTGTCCTTTATTACTTTAATTTGAGACATTCCAAGAGCAATCAAAGGTAATTTTTTTTGGTTTTGTATTTAATTTTCCATATAAAAAAACATTCCTAGAAAAATGAAATGTAAGATTTACTCTTATATTTCTTTGATCTGAAACATTCTTTTACAATGTAATGGAATGTATTTTTTGTGTGTTTTTTTTACATATTCCCTTGATCTGATACATTCCAATACAATTAAAATGTAATCATTTTTGTTATTCACATTCCTTTTGTTTCGACACATTAAAAAATATCTACTTGGTCAAATAACATTCCACTAATAGCAAAATTTAATGTGATTTTTTTCACATTTCTGTGGTATGGCATGCTGTAGTGACAATAGAATGGAATGTGTACTGGTCCTCATATTTTGAATTATATGACACTCTCTTATAACAACAAAATGTAACGTTTACTTGTCCTCATATTTTTTATGATATTACACTCTTTAATAACAACAAAATGCAATGTATACTTTTCCTAACATACTTGGGTGGTCTGCCGGGGTCTTTGTGCATGACAATGACACCACTGCTCCACATTGAGAGCATGTCGTAAGAGGTGACTAACTGTGATATGGCATAACATTAGCCATAATTAGGTGGTTTGTAAAGAGTAGCATAGATGGCGCCTAACAGGCTGCGGGTCTACTTTGCTATAGTGTTTGAGTCTATTAAGATGGACTCCGACATCGGTTAACCACCCTCCAAGAAACTGGTTGTATAGACTCTGCAGAGTCTTCTAGACCAATATAAAGATGTTAAGTTAAGTTATGATCTGACACACTCTAATTACAATAAAATGCAATGTTTGCTTTCCCTCATATTTCCATGATATGACACTCTTTAGTAGCAACAAAATGAAATGTTTACTTTTTGTAAAATTCACATGATATAACATACTCCAGTAACAACAAAATGTAATGACCATTTCCCTCACATTTCCATGATTTCACACACTGTAATGATGAAAGAATGCAAAGTTTACTTTTCCTCAAATTCACATGATCTGACATACTTCGATGACACATTGATTACTGTCAAATTTATTTAGTTTGCCAATCACCTGACTATATAATTTTTTCTGAATGTTAATGTGCAGCATGTTTAACTGGCCTTTTTCTAACACTGCATCGTAGTTAATTTAAATCTAAATGAATGGTTATAAATTTGCATCTTTAATGCTATCTTATACAAATATGTTCACACATACACAATAGGCACAACAGACCTATCTGATTTGGTTGTTTTCCGCATTAATCCATCTCATGTTTCAACACCAATAAAACGACGATGGTAAAAGTCTTGACAGCCTGTGTTTTTCCTGTGGCAGCATTTGGCTGCGAATCATGGATGATTAACTTAACTTAACTTAACTTAACGTCTTTATACTGGTTTAGAAGACCCTGCAGAGTCTGTATACAACCAGTTACATTTACATCACCTTGCTCTAAAATCTATGCGCATCCAGTTTATTCTTAAACGCATTAACTGTTCTGCCTCCACCACCTCCCCTGGCAATGCATTCCAAGCAGACACCACTCTCTGACTAAAAAAATATTTCCTAATATCTAACCTGGACCTCTCTTTAATCAGCTTGTAGCTATGCCCTCGTGTTATTGTAGGTGGCTGTATTTTAAAAAACTTGTTATAGTCTAATTTATCGATTCCTCTGATCATCTTATAAACCTGTATTAAGTCACCACGAATTCTTCTCTCTTCGAGACACTGTAGGCCCGTTTTTCTGAGTCGTTCCTCATAACTGTAATTCTGGAATCCAACTATCATCTTTGTCGCTCTTTTTTGTATTCTTTCTAGCATGTTTATGTCCCCTCTATGATAAGGACTCCACACCTGTACACAGTACTCCAATCTAGGTCTAACTAAAGCTTTATACAGTTTGACGATCACTTCCTTGCTCCTATGTTTAATATTTCTTTTTATCATACCTAACATTGCATTTGCCTTTTTCACTGCTACCTTAACTTGCTCACTCACCTTTCCTGTATGATCTATTATAACCCCTAGGTCCCTTTCCTTATCTATCTTTCTAATATTGTTTTCTCCCATTCTGTATTTATGTTCCATATTGGATCTACCCATGTGGATGACTGTACATTTATCTACATTAAACTCCATTTGCCAGCTTACAGACCATTCTCGAATTTTATCTAAATCCGACATCAATATATCCACTTCCGCTTTAGATGAGACACTACTGCATAGTTTTGTGTCATCAGCAAATTTTGCAATCATGGATCTCATATCAATGTCCAAATCATTTATATATATCAAGAACAAAATTGGTGCCAAAACCGAGCCCTGTGGCACTCCCCTTTTCACTTCACTCCACTCAGAGTACTCCTTATTTATGCCCACCCTCTGCCTTCTTCCTGTTAACCAATTTTCAATCCATTTGGCAACTTCGCCACCTATTCCATGTGATTTTAACTTTCGAAATAATCTTTGATGAGGTACTCTATCAAAGGCCTTTGCAAAGTCTAGATAAATAACATCCACTGGCTCCCCTTTATCTATGATTTTAGTAACCTCCTCCATGAATTCTAATAGATTTGTTAAGCATGATCTCCCTCTAGTAAACCCATGCTGACTATTTCTAATTAGATTAAATTTTTCTAAATGCATTACAATGTTTTCTTTGATTATTGACTCTAACAATTTACAGACTATGCTCGTTAAACTCACCGGTCTATAATTTGCCGGATCTGATTTTTTGCCTTTTTTGAATAAGGGGATCACTCCTGCATCTTTCCAATCCCGTGGAACAATCCCTTTTGTAAGTGATTGAGAACATAATATAGCCAATGGTTTTGCTAGTTGGTTTCTAATTTCATACAGCAATTTTGGGTGAATACCATCTTGACCTGGACATTTATTCACTTTCAACCCCTCCAATTTTTAAAAAACCATTTCCTCTGTAATACAGATTGATCTTAATCCCGCTGTATCCATGTCTCTTTGAAAAATATCTATAGGCTCTGGGATCTCGGAGCAGTCCTCCTTTGTGAAGACTGTGCCAAAGTACTGATTAAGCAGATTAGCAGCCTCCCTATTCTCACTTATTATTTTCCCTGTACTGTCTATGAGAGGGCCTACTTTGTCTTTCGTTCTTTGTTTATTTCTAACATAAGAAAACTTCTAGAAATAGAATTGAGTCCTTCAAGTCAAAATGTTACAGAAAGATCCTCAGAATACCTTGAATGGAGAAAAAGACAAATACAGACATACGACATGAGTTGAACATAGAGAGGAACTTGTTTATCAATTCCATTTTGGCCAGAAAAATTGAAATACTATGGTCACATCAAGAGACACAAAGGTCTTGAGAGAACAGTAATGGAGGGTATAGTGCTAGGCACTAGAAAGCAGGGGTAGACCAAGAAGACGATGGCACAAAGATATTCAGGAATACCAGGGTATGACTGCGGTGGAGGCTGGAGTTTGTCAAAGGAAAGAGTTTCTTTCAGACAGGCTGTGATGGGACTAACATTCTATAAAGGACATGTTACATGATGATGATGTTTTAATCAACCTTCTTGGCCTCTATTGTTTATGGTTTTGTTATGTCACATTTCTTATTTCTTACAAGTTTATTTAGAAGAGATTTGTTTATAGTTCTGAATTTTGATTCTTCTCATGTTGATGACCTTTTTTGTTGAATTCTATAACAAAGAAGACTTGTATATGTAATTTTTGTATTTAGTTGGCCTTTTTCAACTTATCACTGTAAACTATTGTTTGCTGTTTAAAAATTGTATTGCAGACAAAGGACATGTGGTCAACAATATGTTCATACAGCCTCTCTGCTGCTGGTGTTAGACATAGGCTTTGACCATGACATACTAATGAAGGATCAGAATATATGAAATTAGATACTTAATAAATAGGGGTTGGGTCACTAGAATAGAGGGAGAAAGAAAGAAATTTGAGAGAATGTCAGGTCAACACCATGGTATATATAGACAGAAAGCAGACAGAAGTCAGAACAACACCATGGCATGTATAGACAGAAGTCAGAACAACACCATGGCATGTATAGACAGAAGTCAGAACAACACCATGGCATGTATAGACAGAAATCATAACAACACCATGTCATGTATAGGCAGAAGTCAGAACAACACCATGGCATGTATAGACAGAAATCAGAACAACACCATGGCATGTATAGACAGAAATCAGAACAACACCATGGCATGTATAGGCAGAAGTCAGAACAACACCATGGCATGTATAGACAGAAATCAGAACAACACCATGGCATGTATAGACAGAAATCAGAACAACACCATGGCATGTATAGACAGAAGTCAGACAGAAATCAGAACAACACCATGGCATGTATATACAGAAATCAGAACAACACCATGGCATGTATAGACAGAAATCAGAACAACACCATGGCATGTATAGACAGAAATCAGAACAACACCATGGCATGTATAGACAGAAGTCAGACAGAAATCAGAACAACACCATGGCATGTATATACAGAAATCAGAACAACACCATGGCATGTATAGACAGAAATCAGAACAACAATATGGCATGAATAGACAGAAATCAGAACAACACCATGGCATGCATAGACAGGCAGATGTTTAAAAGGCTTGGTCATGACAAGAAATGCCTCAGAATGTAACAACTGTACAAAGTTATAACACAAAAAAAAAAAAACCAAAGGACTTTGGATTGATGGTATTATTGAAACACAGCAGGAGCATGTATTAAACATAACAACTGGTTACTGTCTGACTGCGAACTAAGAAGAAGAAGAAACATAACAACATCCACACAGGTGACATTCACAAAAATATAGGTCTTTCAAATGGCATCTAGCTGAATAAATTGACAGATGAGATGAGGAGTTATTTTCATCTGTATTTTCCTCTACTGGATGAAGGCCGTTTACATCATAACATTGGGTCATGTCTGTATCTGTGATCCAGAAACTGACTTATATATATTTGTCTTATTTATGGCATTTGTTTGTCTTATGTTGACTGTGACCTCTATATAGTTGTGAAACAAAATTGATAATTTGTGATTTTTATTTGATGTGTTATCAACATGTGTTTTATATATTTATATTTGTGGTAACTGTCTTATGAGATCTTCTTTGTGTGGTCCAAAATCCCAGTATTTATATTTTTTTATGCATAATTACTAACAAGTCCAGGAATTTGCTACATATTTTTTAAGTGTTTGTGGAATTGACTGAGTAAAGAGAGGAGAGAGTGTGTGTGAGAGAAAGAGAGAGAGAGAATATTTGATATGTGTGTGTGTGTGTGTGTATATATATATATATATATATATATATATATATATATATATATATATATATATATATATATATATATATAAACACACACACACACACACACACACGAGGATCAGTCAGAAAGTAATGCACCACATTCGATTTCTTCTCTAATAATGAATATAGAGACATGATATTTTACACACCTCCAATTTGAAATGTGTAGATTTTGTGTATGAAATTGCAACACATTCCAACATATAAAACAGATGCACTAATCCGTTAAATTGGCATCTGCAATAACTTGCGTAACACATAGCATATTGAAATAGGATTCCTGACTGCGGAGAAAGGAAAAATTGTCAATGAAGAGGCATCATCCATAATCACCATGAAAAAAGAAATTCAGGACAACTCCTTCAATTGGAAAGGTCATAGTCACTGTTTTTTTGGGACATTGAAAGTGTGATTATTGTGGATAGAATGCCCAGAGGTTGTTGCTTGTGAATTCCCACAGTGAGTAGGTTACTCTTTTGTGCACCCTGAAAAGGGAGTTAAGTGACGGGTTACAGTAGCTTTCCTCACATCCCGAGCGTGCGGATGAAGGTGGACTAGGGTTCTCCAGGCAGTTGTACTATGCTTGGCTTCATCTGCGTGTCACTCACTACTACAGGGATCACGTCGATACCTCACCATGTTAGCCAGGCTGCCATGAAAAAAGCCCGTTTCTGACATGTCTGATCAGCATATTTTGCCTGATGAATCATTAGTCTTCCTTCCCATGCCCAGAGGTGAGACAATCAATTCTCAAGTTTGCATCAAGACATTGACATTGCACGCTCTCACACATCCGAAAACAAGGGATGCAATCGCCAAATTGGGCTGGATGCACTCATCCCCCTTTTAGCCCTAATCTGGCTCCCTCTGATTTTCATCTTTTGGTCCACTTAAAAATGCGCTTCTTTGGGTTTTAAGATGATGATGGTGTGATACATACAGGGAATAAATGGCTATGTGAGCAGGGCATAACCTGGTACAGGCAAGGCATGTATGTACTTGTTTTGTGCTGGCGTAAGGCCATTCAAGTTAACGGAAATTATGTGGAAAAATAGTTAAGTTTAGATGAAATATCAATGTACAGGTGGGTACATATCTCATGCATTTAGAATAAAAAAGCTCCTGAGAAAAACATTGGAGTACATTACTTTCTGACCAGCTCTCGTGTGTGTGTGTATGTATATATATACAATAATGAAATAATGAAAAATGTTCGAGAAGACGAGAACATTGAAAGTTTCGATAAATTTACGATTGGTGGTTATGGGATTCTAGAGTTACGATACACAGACGACACAGTTATACTATCAAGAAGTGCAGAAGGGCTAGAGCAGCTACTTTCAGCCGTAAATGGACACAGTAAAGATCAAACCCTGTTTATAAACAAAACAAAGATAATGACCACCGGCAAAATATAATGTCAATATAAATTTACAATGGGTGATGAAAAAATAGATCAGGTCACGCTTTTTGAATATTTGTGCTCCAGAATTGACAAAATGGCAACTACCATCAGAAGAAGACAAGCCATGGCAACACAGAGACTGAACAGCCTGAAGAAATTATGGTAGAGCACCAACACGACGACTAAAGTGAAAGTCTTGAGAGCCTGTGTTTTTCTTGTGGGCAGCATATGGCTGAGAATCATGGACGATTATTAAAACTTCTAGATAAAGAATTGAATCCTTTGAGGCAAAATGTTGCAGAAAGATCCTCAGAATACCCTGGATGGAGAAAAAGACAAATATAGACATTCAACAAGAGTTGAAAATAGAGGAGAACTGGTATATCAATTTCATTTTGGCCAGAAAATTTAAATACTTTGATAACATCAAAAGACACAACGGTCTTGAAAGAACAGTGATGGAAGGTATGGTGCCAGACAAAAGAAGCAGGGGTAGACCAAGAAGATGATGGCACCAAGATATCCAGGAATGCTTGGGTATGACTGTAGCGGAGGCTAGAGTTTTTACAAGTGAATGAGTTTTTTTCAGACAGGCTGTGATGGGAGAGATGTTCTATAAAGGTCACGTGATAATGATAAATATATGTGTATCTTCTACCTCTAAACCTGCCCCCTTTCATCTCTTCCCCCAGCCTATCTTCTCTTCACCCAATTCATTACTCCTTGGGTCCGATGGCTGGTGAAAATTATCACTTGATATGAAGTTTTATTTGAGAGTTATGATCACAATCTTACGTGGAGCTAATATGTAATTCTGTTTGAGAGTTATAGCTTCTTATTGGCAGTATGGCTAACGTTTTGGGGGATCGGCGTGATCCCTGTAGTAGTGAACGACACGCACGCTTATGAAGCTAAGCATAGCACAGCAGCCTGAAGAACCCTAGACCACCTACATCAGTACGCTCAGGATGTGAGAAAAGCTACTGCAATCCGCCACGTAACACCCTTTTCAGGGCGCGCAAAATAGTAATCTTACTCATTCTGGGCATTCAACAACATTTATTTATGTGTGAGAGGGAGTAAAAAGATCACTTTAATATGACATATTATGTCAATAAAAACTATTATGGTTACTTTTTGACTCCCCGTCATGTATAAGGGAGAGAGTGAGTAAGAAAAGGTGTCGTGAGACTGATAGGTGAGGTATGACGAGTGTAAATATATAAGGGTAATAGGTTATTGACAAGGGTGTAATTGCCAGTGTTGTTCATAAACTGTGTAGCAAATATTCACAGTTTCAACTTTGGGAATGATTTTCCCATGATGATTTCTAATACCTGTATTTGAGGATTTTATATGACATGGATGAGTCTAAAATTTGTTTCTTCTTCTTTGCGTTCAGGATCTTCTGGTCATGCTATATCTGCAGGCCAGTCGCCATGATGAAATCTGTAGTCTTCACCAGGTCAGAGTGGCTGCCCCACAGCTTTTGTCTCAGCTCCGCACCCTCTGGCCAGGTCTGGCTTCTCATTTCCAAATATAGATTGGGCATTCCTGTAGAATATGCTCAGGGTTCTGGCATCCTGTTCCACATGGGCACTCATCAGTGTGTGAGATCTTCAGTCAGTAAAGATGTTCTAGTAGTCTGCAGTGTCCAGTTCTCAGGCGAAATAAAGTAGTTTGTTGATTTCTTTTGAGTTGGTGATTTGGGTCTGGTGTACTGCTTATGTTTCTGTCTTCTCTCCATTGGTGTATATACTGATTTCTGATGATGTTCTTGATTTCTCTGGTTCGTCCTAAAAAGGATGTTGTGACGTTGTGTTGTAGTTTAAAGCGAGGCTGCGATATTTGTGCCATTTGACCCGACGCATCCGATTTCAGATAGCTTTTTATAGTGTGCAGAGTTTGCCTTCCCACCCCAATCCCTATCCCTTAACTAGACTACACTAGTGACTAGTGCAGCCTGTTTCCAGGGCTGCTATGTGGAAGTGGAATGGGGTCTTGGTCAGCTATGGTTTGCTGATTTTGATACAAGCAGCCAGCTATGCACTACTGGCTGCTGTCAGCTCATGAACTGCTGCATCTTGGCCACCAAAAACTTGTTTAAAAAAACAAAATAGCTAATTTTCAAATATTTTTGATTAGATTATAGCTACTGCCTGGCCTACCAGGTATATCAGAAGTGTGTATTGTTAGTTTTCTAAGCTTCTCGTATTGACTTCTTCACTTTTGAGGATGTTTCTTGGAAGTGGTTGCAGTGGCTTTTCTTGAATCCTGAAGCGTACTTGAGAAGGCAGACTGGAGTCAATCTGGTTGTAGTGCAATGCGAGACTCCTCTCAGTAAGCTGAGTAAATATTGAGAACACAGTGCTTATCCCCACCTCATTGTCCTGGCTGCTGTGACGCAACCTGTTTCAAGAAACTACAGCCTGGACATGAAGTGAGATCGTGATGAGTATATTTCACTTGACCCTGAAATTAGTCTGTCTCTTATAACAAACCTTAAACAACAATACCTTTTACCAGGGGTGTTCAATTCAAACCGGGACTTTTTTGTAAATTTTTTTTTCAAGTAGTCAAAATGCCATTTATTTTTTGATATAATCTCCTGCAACATTTAGGGACATCCCAGCATTTCAGTAATGCTTGAAAAACATCAGCATCGAAAGATTTGTCAGTATGTTTGAACCAATCCAGGACAGCCTGTTTCACTTCGTCATCAGTGCTGAAATGCTGATCTCCCAGGAATTCTTTTAGGTGTCCAAACAGGTGGTAATTTCTTGGAGTGAGGTCTGGGCTCTAAGGTGGATGTGGCAATACCTCCCAGCCGAGTTGCTGAAGATGGCACATATTCCGGTGAGCCACATGAGGTTGAGCAGGTTTGAACTTTTCTCTGCTGGTCAAAAGCGGAAAGCTGTCTTGGTACCCAACGTGCATTAACCTTCCGAAAATGCAAATGTTCATGAATAACAGTGTTCAACGTACCAAGAGTAAGACTTGCCTCTTGTGCAATTTTGCGAGTTATTCGTCACTTTCCCAGGATAATGTGTTCTACAATCTGGGTATTCACAGGAATGACTGGTGGGTTGAGAGCCACCACAGCCGGGATCATTACTCACGGATGCACGTCCTTCTCTAAAACGTTTACATCATTCAAATGTCTTACTGCGGCTGAGTGTTTCATCACCGTATTTAGATTGCAGTCTCCTGTAAATTCCTGCAGGTTTCACACCTTCTTTTCACATGAAACTTCATCACAACCAGCTGTTCCATGCAAGCACTAACAGTGTTCACCGCAATTATTATTTATCTGTCAAGTGACTGGCCCATGGCAAGTGGGTCACCTAGCAGTAATAGGACACAAGTGCCCCTAACTAATGACAGTAGTTCCAGGACGCTATAACCCATTTAGTTAGAACTAGAACAAGAAGTCCCAGTTTGTTTTGAATGCCCCTCGTATGATAAACCTGCATTTCTCATAGGGAAGGCCTCACATGAGATATCACAAATGGGTATTCATTCATTGTTAAGTAGCCTCACAATTTCTAAACTATATTTTTCTGTGCTAATTCATTATTTTCACCAATGACGTCTGGAAACATCACTGTGCCATAACCAGAAATTCTTCTTCTTCTTCGTACGCAGTCAGACAGTAACCATTATTTTTTCGAAAAAAGCGGCGGTCATCCTGAGGCTGTCGCCACTGCCATAGAGCTTGTCTTGCAGTTCCACTGGTGATGGCCACATCTGCTCTCTCTGATTTTCGTATGTCGGGCAGTTCTGCAGCAGATGTTCAGCGGTCATTTTACCAGTACCGCACGGGCATTCGTCGGTACACCCTATCTTCAATTTGTTGAATAGGTGGTACCTCAGTCTATTGTGGCCAGTGCGAAGTCTGAAGACAACGACCTGCTCTCTTCGGTTCAACTGGTAATAGGCATCGTTTTTGTGCCATAACCAGAAATGATACCTCAGGGTTGAATGAATGTAGGGACACAAAGAGATAACTATAAGGCTAGTCAGCTGATAAACAAAGACACAATTGTAAAAACAAGTATTGTGTAAGCACTCGGAAAATGTATTTCTTCTTCTTCTTCTTCATACGCGGAAAATGTACAAAGAAGACAAGCGAAAATATAACTTAATGTCTTTATACTTCAAGGCGTATGCAAGTGAAACTAGACCTAACTGTACTAAGTGAACATACATACAATGCGCATGATGTCACTTCTGATGTAAACAGCACATACCAACTGTAAAATTTGCAAAATGTCATTGTTCTCCGACTCATACCTTCCTCGGCAGACTGTTGAAAACATGGCGGGTGTGATAAGGAATCCGTCTAGAGTTGATCAGCGAGCGGTGATTCCTTTTTTTAACAGCTGAAGGATATCGACCAATTGACATTCAACGCAAAATGCAGGCAGTGTATGGTGACAAAAGTGTGGCGAATGTAAGCTTTGGTCCACCTGAATTGCTGCATCTAGAGCGATAGATTTGCCATCATCTGTAATCCTGGTATACAATCAGGCAAAGGTAATGCCTGAAACCAGGTAGCCAAATTTGATTTAAACTCGATGCTGTCACTTGCCATGGTGTACCATGTTGGACAGAGGGTTTTGCTCATGCCATCTCTCCATCTCGTTGATGGATGCTTGAAGTTGTCTGGTCACCATGATATCACTTTTTGTGATCATCTACTGTCGTGCAAACGCACCACATGCCCCGCACATCTGAATTATTTTAAACAATTCAGCATCTACAAATTCGTTGAAGACAGTTTGGCGCCTGCTTTCTCTGTTCCTAATTCAGTTCTGTAGAGAGGCTATCAATGTTCTTTGATCCATTGCCCTTTAAGCGACTCGGAGCCATTATTCTGTTCTCACACATAACACAACAGTTTGTCATACATAATTCATCTTAGGCTAAATTCCTCCCTGCGGTAAATTTTATGTGATGGGAATTTGGTCAGTTATACGTTGATGTGTGATTGAGGGAACATACGTAGTTTAATTATTTCATTAATGTCCATCTATAATTATTGCTTGTTTGTTCCAGTAGGAGCATGGTGGAACATGGTTTGTCATTGTCAGCATATTTATAGTAATATCATCATCATCATATCTTGTTTGCTGCAGGTGGAGCATGGTGGAACATGGTTTGACATTATGACCATATTTATAGTAAAATTATCATAGTACCTCATTTGTTCCAGTAGGAGCATGGTGGAACATGGTTTGACATTGTGACCATATTTATAGTAAAATTATCATAGTACCTCATTTGTTCCAGTAGGAGCATGGTGGAACATGGTTTGACATTGTGACCATATTTATAGTAAAATTATCATAGTACCTCATTTGTTCCTGTAGGAGCATGGTGGAACATGGTTTGACATTGTGACCATATTTATAGTGAAATTATCATAGTACCTCATTTGTTCCAGTAGGAGCATGGTGGAACATGGTTTGACATTGTCAGTATATTTATAATAATATCATCATCATCATACCTTGTTTGTTCCAGTAGGAGCATAGAGAAACATAGTTTCACATTGTGAGTGTATTTATAGTAATATCATCATGATGTGGCACAAATTAAAGTTAGTTCCTTGCCACATCATTTTCCTGGCTATGTAATGGTGGTTTCTGTACCAATATTTTTTGCATGAGGTTATAAGCCACATGTACAAATTGTTCATAATCACTGTACCACATGCATCGTAATCTCCCATAATCATCGAACCACTTGCATCATAATCCTCCTTAATCACTGTACAACATACATCGTAATCTTCTGTAATCACCATAGCACATACATCACAATCTCCCATTATCACTGTACAACATAAATCTTAGGGTGAAGTGGCCATTCTATTTTTTCCTCCCCAAAGTAATGGACTTGAGGATCGATATGGGGGAAATGCTCATTTGATGTCGTAATTAAAACATTCAAGATTTTCAATTGATAAGAGACGTGTTGATTTTACAACTTATGTTACAGGAACATCTTCAGCAGGGTGACAAAGATTTATTGCAGATCAATGTCATTGTATATTTATTTTTTTAAAGATCCCGTCACGCCATGCAGCGCATAGGAAATATGGTGTTAGGCCCATATAATTTTGTAACCCATGGCACTTAGTGGATGATGTTGTCAGCATCACGCTGGCCGCCTTTACTCCCCAGACTGAACCGGTACCCATTTAAGGCTGGGTCGACCCGGGAACTGATGCAGTCTGAAAAAACATTTTGGCCTCACCTGGGGAATGAACGCAGGACCACTCATATGCGAAGCCAGAGCTCTAACCACTGTGCTACCCGGCTCTCTTTCAACAATTGCTTCCTTATTAATGCTAAATGGAGATTTGTCATTCTTTTTATGTTAGATTGTTGTTGTTGTTGACTAACTATGTCTGCCGAGCTGTTTGCTCTTTTGCAGTCAATGCCATGTTAGAGAACTGACAGGTGTTTCTTTTACGTTAGATCACCCAGGTGATCATTAGATAAATTATGTGTGTTTCAGTGACAGTATCAAACATCTCATTGTATTTTATCTTTCTCTCTTTCCTGTAGATTGAATGGTATGACTAAACTACAATATTATGTGTCTGGGCCATTTCTTCTTCGTTTGGTCTCAAACTTCCGTTACCAAGCCCTGGAAAGAGCTTTGCAAGTAGCAGGATGTTGTCCGAAGAATGGAATGCGTTGTGTCATAGTTTACAGCTTGAATGCGATATTAGCAACTTTCGGTACGACACATCCGACTTCAGCAGATATTTTTGGGTACCTGTTTAGCCTTCGCTCTTCGATCCCTTCTCCATAGCCAGTCTGCTCTGTTGCAATCTGTTGTTCAGGATCATCGCATGTATGTGTAGAAGGGTCTGGGCAGCTCTGGTTCGCTGGCCCTGACACTAGCAGTCAGCTTTGGGTAGCTGACCACTGCAGCTAATGCACTGCTCAACATCTTGATCCCATGTTAAGGCTATTTTTGGACGCAACCTCGTAACATTTCATTCCCTCTTTGCTGTAGATTGGATGGTCGGACTACATTACAAAATAATGTCACCGAGCCACTTCATTCTCTCTCTGCTGTTTCAATTCTATGTATGACAACCAGCTGTAAATTGGTACACGAGTTTGACCGAAGATGCAACATAGTGAATGAACTGAAACAGCCAGCAACTCCTAACTGGCTGCTTGCATCAGGGTCAGCACACCAGAGCGAATCAAGACCCTATTCTGCCTCCAAACAACTGCCCTGGAAACAGGCTGATCTTGTGTAGTCCAACTAAGAGAATAAGGACTGAAAAGCCAGCACCCAAAAAGACCGGCTGAAACTGGATGTGCTTGACCAAAATGCGCAGATATTGCATCCTCATTGTAAACTACGTGGCAATGTCTTTTCTCAGGACAATAGACAGAAGAAAATAAAAAGGTACTTGATTATGGGGAGACAAGGCAGTGAGGAAGGGATTGGTCACTCCATCTCATAAAAACTGAAACTTCATGCAATGCTTACATAAACATAAACGGCTCAGTTACCATACTGAGATAGAAACAAAACGGTGGGTATGTTATGTCCACAAGGCTTTAGGCAGGGGCAAATTACAACACTAATGAAATGTTTCAGGAATATGTTAACCGTAATCAGAACTAAGAACTAAGTCACAGTCAGGAATATGTTAACCACAATTAGAACCAAAAATTAAGTCACAGTCAGGAATATGTTAACCTCAATCAGAACTAAGTCACAGTCAGGAATATGTTAACCTCCATCAGAACTAAGAACTAAGTCACAGTAAGGAATATGTTAACCACAATTAGAACCAAAAATTAAGTCACAGTCAGGAATATGTTAACCACAATCAGAACTAAGTCACAGTCAGGAATATGTTAACCACAATCAGAACTAAGTCACAGTCAGGAATATGTTAACCTCAATCAGAACTAAGTCACAGTCAGGAATATGTTAACCTCAATCAGAACTAAGTCACAGTCAGGAATATGTTAACCACAATCAGAACCTAGAACTAAGTCAGAAGACTGTTACCATTTTTGACTATTCCTCTCTCTCTCCCTTTTGGCTCCATACAAAGTCTAGAGCCACCTCAGCTAGCTCGCTTGCAGTAACCAGATATCAAAGCATGTAATTGTGCTATTGCAATGGTGATTTCTTTAGCAATTCTTTTTTCTTTATGAGATGCCAATCCCATGCACATCCCTCTGTAAATTTCTTTTCCAACATGCTTGGAATATCCAGCACTGTTTTTCACCCCGAACCCCTCTCACCTCACCCATATGCCACCTGAATGATGTTAAACATGTATTTTTTGTTTAACCGATGAAAGTCAGCTCGTTTCTTGGCTTTGATCAGACCACCACAAGCTTTTGTTGTCTTTTTTGACCAGATATTTCTTCAACGTCAGAACTTTGACTATAATTGTTGATTGGATGTGATGTTTTGATGATGTTTAACAAAGAGTGGCCTTTCTACTGTGCGTTGTATTATTTTGTCAATCTTGCCTAAAATTGAAATGCTGGAACTGTTTGCGATGTTGATGGAAGTAGGTGTGATGTTATTGAGAAGTCTGACTGTGATGTTATTGAGAAGTCTGTCTGTTATGTTATTGAGAAGTTTGACTGATGTTATTGAGAAGTCTGACTGTGATGTTATTGAGAAGTCTGTCTGTTATGTTATTGAGAAGTTTGACTGATGTTATTGAGAAGTCTGACTGTGATGTTATTGAGAAGTCTGACTGTGATATTATTGAGAAGTCTGACTGTGATGTTATTGAGAAGTCTGACTGTGATGTTATTGAGAAGTCTGACTGATGTTATATAGAAGTCTGACTGTGATGTTATTGAGAAGTCTGACTGTGATGTTATTGAGAAGTCTGACTGATGTTATTGAGAAGTCTGACTGTGATGTTATTGAGAAGTCTGACTGATGTTATTGAGAAGTCTGACTGTGATGTTATTGAGAAGTCTGACTGTGATGTTATTGAGAAGTCTGTCTGTGATGTTATTGAGAAGTCTGACTGTGATGTTATTGAGAAGTCTGTCTGTGATGTTATTGAGAAGTCTGACTGTGATGTTATTGAGAAGTCTGACTATGATGTTATTGAGAAGTCTATCTGTTATGTTATTGAGAAGTTTGACTGATGTTATTGAGAAGTCTGACTGAAGTTATTGAGAAGTTTGACTGTGATGTTATTGAGAAGTCTGACTGATGTTATTGAGGTCTGACTGATGTTATTGAGAAGTCTGACTGTGATGTTATTGAGAAGTCTGTCTGTGATGTTATTGAGAAGTCTGACTGTGATGTTATTGAGAAGTCTGACTATGATGTTATTGAGAAGTCTGTCTGTTATGTTATTGAGAAGTTTGACTGATGTTATTGAGAAGTCTGACTGATGGTATTGAGAAGTCTGACTGATGTTATTGAGAAGTCTGACTGATGTTATTGAGAAGTCTGACTGATGTTATTGAGAAGTCTGTGATGTTATTGAGAAGTCTGACTGATGTTATTGAGAAGTCTGACTGATGTTATTGAAAAGTATGTCTGTGATGTTATTGAGAAGTCTGACTGATGTTATTGAGAAGTCTGACTGTGACACCAGAGCTTGGACCTGCACAGGGACATTTGCCTCTGTAGAAGCACAGGTCGACTAAGACTGGCTATATTTGACTCCCTTATCAGGCCTCAAAGTTGCACAACGGTTGCTCCTCTTACATATTACGTCCACATTTCACTGTATATTACGGGAGATTAATTGTGGTGTGTCCATCTCATTCTTCCAGGCCACCGACATGTTTGATTGACAGATCTTACATTTATCATATTCATTGCCCTGTTGTGTTTGACTGACATATATGACAGACGGCTGTCAATCTGACGAGCCTGCGAGCTGCACTTACTTGTGTTCTGACATTAGACAAGTGTGCAGTATTTTAACTGGTCTGTTTTATTGTGGTCAGTGTTTGTTGTGTTTCTATTTTGCCGATTTGACTATTGGAGCAGATAGAGAGATTATCTCTCTCTAACAACAAAGGGTGTCTGCTCTAGTCTCTCACATCAAAGAGTGGTCTCTCACAACAAAGGGTGTCTGCTCTGGTCTCTCACATCAAAGGGTGGTCTCTCACATCAAAGGGTGGTCTCTCACAACAAAGGGTGGTCTCACAACAATCACAACAAAGGGTGTCTGCTCTGGTCTCTCACATCAAAGGGTGGTCTCTCACAACAATCACAAAAAAGGATGTCTGCTCTGGTCTCTCACATCAAAGGGTGGTCTCTCACAACAAAGGGTGTCTGCTCTAGTCTCTCACATCAAAGAGTGGTCTCTCACAACAAAGGGTGTCTGCTCTGGTCTCTCACATCAAAGGGTGGTCTCTCACATTAAAGGGTGGTCTCTCACAACAAAGGGTGGTCTCTCACAACAATCACAAAAAAGGATGTCTGCTCTGGTCTCTCACATCAAAGGGTGGTCTCTCACAACAAAGGGTGTATGCTCTGGTCTCTCACATCAAATGGTGGTCTCTCACAACAAAGGGTGTCTGCTCTAGTCTCTCACATCAAAGGGTGGTCTCTCACAACAAAGGGTGTATGCTCTGGTCTCTCACATCAAATGGTGGTCTCTCACAACAAAGGGTGTCTGCTCTGGTCTTTCACATCAAAGGGTGTCTGCCCTAGTCAACACATAGCTATAGATGTAAATGAGAACATGACTTATAATAAAGGAAGAGAAAGTAGCCAGAAGAGGATCTGGTCATTCCATCTCACAATAACTAAGACCACCCTGAGACCAACAAAGTCTCTAATACTTGCAATATCCGATATCAATAATAATTTGTTGAAGTCCGGCACTGGATTTGACTTAGCCTAGCCAACTTTTAGGAAAGTCTGATTCCATTCCTTTGCTTTGTCATCAGCATACCTAGTTTCTGAAACTGATTTCCTATACTGAAAACCTCACACTTAGTATCTTCCTGATCATCTCTGATGTTCCTTGTTATATTATTGACATATATATTGAACAGATAATTGGAGAGGATACAAACTTGTCTCACTCATTTTTACACTTTGAAACTTAACTAAACTTAACTTAACATCTTTATACTGGCTTAGAAGACTCTACAGAGTGTGTATATAACAAGTTTCTTGGTGGGTGGTTTAAATGATGTGTAAGTCCATCTTAATAGACTCAAACATTACAGCTATGTAGACTCGCAGCCAGTTAGGCACCATCTTTAGCTGCTCTTACAAACCACCTGGGGAAAGGTACAAATAACGTAGGTAGATTTTCTACTTGAATTTTGTCCGGTCCTACTCTTTTTGATTTCCAACTGCCAAGGAACTTTTAACGTGCTCAAGACTGAACACGGTAGTCCGATCTCACTACCTAGAGGTCGGGGGAATTTTTACCAGACGATCCACGTAAAATAAATCCCGATCTCTACCATGATCCGAATCCGCATCTGAAGCGGATACCTTATCTCGATACCACTGAGGTCCCGATTCTGATGTCTCTGCATTCATCTTTGCAGTTGCTTGTGAAACAACTGTGTGATGAGGTGTATGATGTGTTTCAGGAAACCAAATTAGAGGTAATTGAAATATATAAATTATGTACATTCAGATTGTGTGTTTTTGAATCATTAACAGAAAATTCTTGTTTTTCAATTCTGATTAGTATAGAAAATTCTTGTATTTTAATATAGAAAATTCTTTCTATTTGTTAATCGATTTAGTTAGAATTGTAATCTGTGTAGTGTTTATCTTGTCATTGATACTTCTTCTTTCGTTTTCATTTGAAAATATATTGTCTATATTTGCATTGTTGTTTCTTATATAAACCTCATTGTCCTTTGTAGTACACATACAGGTCCATAAAGTTTGTCTTCCAGTGTTGTGGGTCAGTGGGTTTTTCATCATATTCAGTGCAATTCTGTAATGTGGATACTGCAGTGTGGGGATACTTGTCAGTCAGCATGTAAAAATGGCTGAGTTGCCAATCTTCAACTTTGTGTACATGTTTCTCTGGAGTTGGTTGTGTCCTGGTCTGAGGCACAACAGTTCGCTCTTGTTTGTTTATCTTATGGTAATCGTCTTGTGTTGATGTTGGTGGCTCTCTAATTGATTTGATCATCCTTATCTTCTGTTAATATGTATCTGCTATATACAGCAGCCTCCTTTGCAAGTAGATTTGCTCTCACATTACCCAATATTCCACATGATAAGGTATCTTTTCCATGACAATCTTAGTTATTAGTTTCTTAGTCGATCTCTACTTCTGCAGGGGCAGATGCCCCTGTGCAGGTCTCAGCTCTGGTATTAGCTGGATGTAGCCCGGAGGAGGATTTCCTGCCTAGAGGGCTAGGCTCGAGCAGCTTATTACTCCGCAACGTTGGGAAAAGCCTGCGGAGTGAAGTTTGAGAGGAAGCTCAATAATCTATATATGAGATAGGGGTAGACAAGTCTTCTTCTTCTCCTGCGTTCTTTCTCAATCTCCCACCACCAAACCTAATCTTGAGCAGCGCTTTGCAAGTAGCAGAATGTAGTTCGAAGAACGGAATGCATTGTGTTGCTAGTTTACAGCTTGACTGCAAGCTTGCCATAAAACTGGAGTAAAGAGGGTTGTACGTCAGTATAACATTCCAATCATGTAACACAAATTACTAAGCATTGATCCCCATAGTAGTAAACGACATGCAGATGTAGCCAAGCAGAGTAGAACCGGTCTACCTTAGGGCACACAAAAGAGTAAACAGTCATTGTGGGTATTCAACAACAACAGCAAAACATCACTGCAAAAGCTCATTTATAATTGCTTTGATACAGGCTTCCTTGAAGGTGGTCAGCTACAGTGACTAGGCTACTCAATATCCCTTATGATGTGAAAAAGGAAAAATGAATGTGAATTATAATTGTTGGTGTTTATATGACATATCACAGAGTCTATCAACATATTATCAGAAATCTCATTTATTATATGAACCAAGTATGGGTTTCAGGAACATATAGCCTGGTGTATCTTGTGATTTCATTTCAGTTAGTCACTCCTCATTTACTCCAGTGGGGGTGTACATATCTTCTTATACTTGCAATAAAGTCAGCAGACAAACTAGTGATTTGCCTGTTGTGATCGAGGGACCTGTCCATTTTGGTCTTCGTGCAGGCTACTATTGGGTTGGAATCTTGTTACCTTTATAATTTGTTTTCCGGATATTGGCTCACATCTTGCCCTTTTTGATTTTGAACTGCTAAGGGTTCTTTTACGTACACAGTGTGTACACGGATCCTCAGAGTATATTGTCCGTCTCTGATAGGACTGTTTCTGAGATGGGGTATTCAGTTTGGCTGTAGTCTCTCACATATGGGGTATTCAGTTTGGCTGTAGTCTCTCACATATGGGGTATTCAGTTTGGCTGGTCTCTCACATATGGGGTATTCAGTTTGGCTGAAGTCTCTCACATATGGGGTATTCAGTTTGGCTGTAGTCTTTCACATATGGGGTATTCAGTTTGGCTGTAGTCTCTCACATATGGGGTATTTAGTTTGGCTGTAGTCTCTCACATATGAGGTATTCAGTTTGACTGTAGTCTCTCACATATGAGGTATTCAGTTTGGCTGTCGTCTCTCATATGGGGAAAGAGAAGAGGAAGGGATATATATGTTGGCTGTAGTTCTCAATAATGGAGTATTCCAAATGGCTTCCATTGTAATTCTATATTCAGTAAATATAAATATTGTAACCATTGTTCAAAGTGATAGCCTTATTAAATACATTGTCATGCAATTCATATATAGACCAGATTGTTCATATTTTTGTGTGAATATCTCATGCATTACTGTTTACTCACATGTTCATTATTAAACTATTTGTACTTTTGTATAAACTAACATACATTGGTTGTTTTGTGTGTGTGTGCATGTGTAATTTTTCTTCTTTCTTTCTTTCTTTCTTTCTTTCTATCTTTCTTTCTTTCTTTCTTCCTTTCTTTCTTCCTTTCCTTCTTTCTTTCTTTCTATCTTTCTTTCTTTCTTTCTATCTTTCTTTCTTTCTTTCTATCTTTTTTTCTTTCTTTCTTTCTTCCTTTCCTTCTTTCTTTCTTTCTTTCTTTCTTTCTATCTTTCTTCCTATCTTTCTTTCTTTCTTTCTGTATTTCTTTCTATCTTTCTTTCTTCCTTTCTGTCTTTCTTTCTTTCTTTCTATCTTTCTTTCTATCTGTCTTTCTTTCTTTCTATCTTTCTTTCTTCCTTTCTGTCTTTCTTTCTTTCTTTCTTTCTATCTGTCTTTCTTTCTATCTTTCTTTCTTCCTTTCTTTCTTCCTTTCTTTCTTCCTTTCTTTCTTTCTATCTTTCTTTCTTTCTTTCTATCTTTCTTCCTTTCTGTCTTTCTTTCTTTCCTTCTGTCTTTCTTTCTATCTTTCTTTCTTTCTATCTTTCTTCCTTTCTGTCTTTCTTTCTTTCTATCTTTCTTTCTATCTTTCTTTATATCTTTGTTTCTTTCTATCTTTCTTTCTATCTTTCTTTCAATCTTTCTTTCTTTCTTTCTATCTTTCTTTCTTTCTTT